>JADKLZ010003886.1:35236235-35254921 GCA_021533235.1 Biomphalaria straminea
TATAAACGGGGCCCTCTGAGCGTCGTGTTTAAAAGAATTGTTTACGGTCTCTACACGCAGTGTTATGCTAATTCAAACTAACACATATTCCGAAATATTGCAATAGTCTACAGTATATGCTACATCCGTAGACAGTGCTACTAGTAGCTTTGCTTCTGGTGGCTTCAACCTTGTATGGCCCACACTTATAGCGCTTAAAAAGCAACATGAGGCTTACTATATTTCTTAAAAGAGTTCATTGTATGCATGCACGATGGTCCCTGGTTCATATAACCTGTCCTTTGCTATCCCCCGACGTTCTGCTGGATATTAGAGCATGGAATTGCTATGATCGAGTCAGCCAGGAAAACAAGTAATTTGGCAGAGTTGAAGTCATTGATAATCATTTATCACTAGATTGACATAGGGAAACGTGTAGGGCTTATTTACTTAACTCTTTCTCTCCTAACTGACGATACCAACGTTGATTTAACCAGAATGTGGTAAATAATTACGGAGAGAAAGAGTTAATTCTCTTCTTTTTTTGAGCATATTTTATAAGATAAGGCTCGGAACTTGCTCCCCATGGCTCTTCTTATCATAGCGCATTGAGCCTACATTATGTTTGTTAACAGCGCTATATAAATTAAATAATTATTATTATGTGAAAAACGAACTAGATCTAATATTCATTATCTGTCACTGCCAGGGTCGAGCTTCGTCAGAGAAACAAAAATATAAAGTTTCACCCAAAATTCATTGTAGTCCACATGAGAAATTGTCTGTACTTTATCACTGACAAAAATATCACGTCTAAGCTTACAATATATATATATATATATATATATATATATATATAGATCAGTGATGAGTGGCCGGAACCGAAAATCTGATCACTTATCACACAAACTTCCGGTGTAAATAGATCTCCATTATTTTTCAAAACATCAAGATAGAATCTCGGTCTAGACTGTCTAGAGTATATAGATCTACTAGATCTAGATTAGATATACACGTCCAGAGGTGAGAAATCAATTCTCTAGAAGACAGGAGTTTTCACTTTTGAAACTCAACAATATGGCTGGCAAAAAGGAGGAAATCCTAAAAAATTTCAATGAATATTGTGAAGAGAAAAAAAAAGGCAGAGCCAGAGGCTGCCAGAGCCGCCAGGATCAAAGCTCATGACTAGGGATGTTAAAAAAAAAATTTATCTTAGAAAAAAAAAATTTTCGTTAGTACATCGTTAAAATACTTTAAAAGAACTTTCCAATGATATATAAATTATGTCTGTATCTTTAATAGTTAGAAAGTTATGATTTTTTTTGTATCGTTTTGAGATAACATGTGTTGTAATGGAACTAAGGAAATCACGCGTCCTCCGTGACCTCACCTCTCTCAGTCGCTAAGCTCGCGAGACACACCCCCAATTAAGAAGTTGGAATTGAGTTTCGTAGAGGATAAATCTACTTATTGAATAAGAAATTTAATTGTAGATCTAGTATTCGTAGTAAATTTCTTGCTCACAAATCGGATTTAATTTATTTTTATGAACTTTACTTGTTTAAAATGTAAATATTGATGAAATAAACAAATTATCGGGTCTAGATCTAAAAGAAACGTCAGAGAGGCGTGGAAAAAATGGCGGCGATGTGATGGGAGAAAATAACAAAATATTTAAAAAGTGGGATCAAAATCGTCTGAAACAATTTTTTTTTCACATGCGTTTTAAAATTATAAAAAATAAAGTTAGTTTTTTAAATCCTTTAAAACTATTTATAAATATACTTAATTGTTATATCTACTAGCCTGGGCAAGATTTAAATCTTAGAGTAGTTTAGTTTTCAAAAAAAAAAAAAAAAAGTAAAAAATCCCATAGGGGGCAGTGCAAATTTTTGCATCAACATTATAATCGATGTTACAAAGGTATCGTGATAAAACTTGGCAGAAATATGGCCAGATATATATTCTATTACCATAAAAAAAATCAGGTTCTAGAGTGTAATCTGAAATGAGTATCAGCAAAAACAAAAATAGGTATACTTTTGAGTAAAAAAAAAGTAAGAAAATACTTTTTTTTTTTAAAGTCCACATAAAAAACAATGTTCCTTGATATAAAAAGTAATCATATTCACCCCTTTTAGCAATGATTACAATGGATTTAAAACCATAATCGATTTCAATCAAAGGCCTATATATACAAAAAGTAAAAAAACGAATCTCAAGATTTTATGCTATTTTTTGACTTCCGGTTTTATGGATTTTCACATAGCTATCATGACTCATGTCGTGTTAGCCTCGTGTCTGTGGTTCACCGTTAGGTCTCTAGATTATAGACTAGATCTAGACTAGTCTATAATTTATATTCTAAATCTAGACTTAACTAAGTCGACATCTTAGTTTCTAGATCTAATAATAGCTGCTATCCAACTAAGTACTAAGTAGTCTAAGTTACTTACTAAGACTAAACCTTAAACTTAAAGGGAAACTCCCATGGTTTTGACAATTTTTGATATAATATGTGTTTTGATTTACAGATAATGAATATATTATTCTTTTTTTAAAATTTGCAAGAATAACTTAGTGATTGATGTTTTTCTGGCATAATTTTTCTGCGCATCCAAAACGGTCAGATTTTCATGGAATTTCTGTGTGACGTCACAATGGTGCACTCAAATCTTAGGCTATATAGATCTAGATCTACTAATCCGAGTAGGCCTACTGGTACTTGTCTTCTGCGAATTTATTTTAAAACAAGCTCCCGAGGTAGATCTAGTCTAGATCTAAAATATGTATTATAGACTCTAGGCATTTTGTTTTCTTTTACTAGATACCGGGTATGTGAATGTTCGAATTTTTCGTCAATATTGTTTTTGTACAGTAGTCTGAGTAGTTACATTGAGGTTGTCAATTGTAAACAAACTTAATTTCTATTAGATTGGATCAAATTATCTTATTTTATCTTATTTGGTACTGTAACCTAGCCTATGTATTGAACCAGTTGATGTAGATCTACTTGTACAGCTATTTCGGCCAATAGGCTCCGAGAAACTTTGACGATGACGCATTTTTTTCCCCCCAATAGGCTATTGTGAATAGACATCGTGCAGCTTTGGGAAAACCCCGTGTCACCATATATAAAAAAAACAACAACAAAAAAAAAAAAACAACTTAGGAGTATTTTTTTTAAACCTGTGGTATAGCCCTTCCGTATAAGTCGGGTCTTGGGATGTGTATGGAAGTATATAAGGCGGAGATACTGTATTGTTATTGTTACAGCGTGAGAGACAGATGAGCCCGTTAGCGTGATATAATATATAAGTTTACGGTACATATAGTATACCATTACAGCTAAGGGCCCGCGCATGACGCTCGCCCAGGGCCCAGCAGCGCTCTGATAAGGACGCCCTTGTTTATAAACAAACAAAGACCGATTTTAAATCAACGTGGAGACTAGATCTAGCCGTGAAGCGTAAGAATAAATGCGATCAGATAGATCTAGATCTATAGAGAGTTTATCGGTGATATAGGTATAGATCTAACTTAGCCAGGTTCATTTGTGACGTCACGTCTTTAAAAACTATAACCATCTCGCAGAACCCCGTTTTTTTTTAGATGTGAAGAATTTACTGTCTAATTTATTAAATATAAAATTTTCTGAGCATTTAAATAAAAAATGACATAATGTTTACTATTACAACTTTTTACGCAGAATTTAAATATGTCATTCACTAAAATTTGAAAAACTATGAGAGTTTCCCTTTAAGTCCTTTAATTAGCCTTAATTAGGTATGTGAAATAAAAAAATTATCTTTAAAAAAACAATTTTTCATTAGTACGTCGTTAAAATACTTTAAAAGAACTTTCCAATGGTATATAAATTATGACTGTATCTTTAACAGTTAGAACGTTATTTTTTTTTTTATCGTTTTGAGATAACATTGGTTGACATGGAACAAGAAAGATTACACGTTATGTCATTTTAATAACCTCGCTCAGCTCGTGAGACACAGTCACACACCCCCAGCTCAAAAAGTTAAATAAGTTGGTTGTGAAGAACCAAGTTTATTCATTAATGTAACATTTAATTCAATCGAACATATGTACAGTTATCATCATACCCAGCAACTCTCTTGTTTACAACCCCCACTACTTCCGCAAGTCCCTTAACTCCCGATATCCCACTTGACCGTGTGTCACGGTTGACCACACATAGTAACCGTGTCACAACAGTCCTCCCAGGGCAGAGAAAAATTTTGATCGTAGCAAAATTTCATGAACCCAATAGTTTGAGTGTAAATTAATAATGTTTTACATCGACAAGTAAAAATAATGGCATGTAATACAATGGCATCTTCTTTATGAGAAAACTGATAATGTCTATGACGACTAATAACTCTACAATAATATGTTATTGAAGGAATATCTCTAATGAATTATCTCAGAAATATAAACTCTGCATATGTCTTGTTCTATTTTTTTAAACTTGTATAACAAAATCCACACTTTTAATATTTTTTTTTTGTAACGATAATCTTTTAAATGGAACATTGGAAGGTTACAAAATTACCCAATTAGCTAATACTTTGTTACATCAAATACATCTTCCAAATTAAGGGAATTGTTTACTTGTGTTTCTTACATACCAATTCGTAATTCGACATCTACGACTACAATCAATTCCACAACAAAGAAAAGAATTGCTATATTATAGTCCAAATTTCACATATCTGATTGAAATAAAAAGTGATTTCAGAAGCGTATTCTTACTTCAGTCTTGAAGATACAAAATTTAAAGTTATCATACAATGTATTAATTATTTCCTGATTAGCTGATTAATGAATGAACATTAGTCCAGCAGTCCCTAGACACATCTTGTCAACACGTCCGCTATCACGTTGGTTTGTCCCGGAATGGCTTGAACTGTAAAGCTGAAGTCTTGAAGTTTTAAAGCCCATCTAGTAATCCTCTGGTTGTCTAGTTTATTTGTATTGATATAAGCTAGTGGGGCGTGATCTGTTAGTAAGATGAATGATTTCCCGAGCAGGTAACGGGATAGTTTCGTTATACAGAACACAATGGCTAGAGCTTCACGCTCTATTGTTGAGTATTTTTGTTCTGCTGGGTTCAGCTTTCTGCTAATGTAGTAGACAGGTCGTAGCGTTGTGTCAGACTTCTGCATTAAAGTGCCTCCCACTGCTGTGGAGGACGCATCTGTTGCCAAGTAGAAAGGGTTTCTGATGTCTGGAAGCTGGAGTACTATGTCGTCTGAGAAGGCCCTTTTAATGCTTTCTAGGCATTCCTGTAGTCTGGAGCTCCATGTGATCTTGTTTGGCATGCCTTTTTTTGTCAGTTCAATTAGAGGTTGTGTAATACTTGTGAAATTAGCCAGGAACCGTCTATAGTAATTACATAACCCAAGGATGCTTCGGACTTGTCCCTTGGTGGTAGGTATTGTTAAATTAAGTATCTTGCTTATGTTGTCTTGTAGTGGTCTGATAGTATTTTGCTGTATTCTGTGCCCCAGAAATTCAATGTCTGTTCTGGCAATTTTAACCTTACTAGGTTTTATCGTCAGCCCGTTATCCTGTAGTATCTGGAACACTTGTTGCAGACCAACAATGTGTTGTTCTAATGTGTTGTGGAAGACACATATGTCGTCAAGTTAGAAAATGACATCTGGTCTTTTCCCTAGTAATTTTGCCATCATCCTGTTGAAGGTCGCAGGTGCATTACTAAGCCCGAAACTCATGTAATTCCACTGGTAACAACCAAATGGAGTAGTGAATGCTGTTAGTGGCTTAGCATCTTCCTCCAGTGGAATTTGCCAGTAACCTCTGGCTAAGTCGAGAGTAGTGAAATATTTTGCCCCTCTAAGTTTAGGCATAATGTTCTCGACGTTAGGCATTGGGTATGTGTCTTTTACGGTAATGGCGTTGAGTTTCCGGTAGTCTACACACAGGCGCATCTTTCCAGTCGTTTCCTTTTGTTTTACTAGGACTGCTGGAGCTGAATATGGGGATGTAGATGTATCAATTATTCCCATTTGTAACAGCATTTCTATTTCTCTTTTCAGTATCTCTTCATGGTGTAAGGAAACTGGGTATGGTTTGGCTCTTGTGGGCTTTGTATCGGTTAGTTGGATAGTGTGTTTTATGGCGGTTGTTCTACCTGGTTGATCTGTGAACATTGGCGCCCATTGAGCTAGCAGTTTATCGATATCTTGTTTAACTGGATCCTGGAGGTGTGATGTGTCGATGTTTTTCACAGATTCACTGCTTTCAATGACTGGGCATGGTAATTCGTCTGTTTCCTCTATTGTTTCTACCATCATGACTCTCTGACTGTCTTGCGTGTCTTTCTTATTGTTCGTTGTAAGAGTAAATGGTCTGGGCATGTATAGCTTCAGCATATTTATGTGAAACACTTTGTCTCGGCCTCTGATGTTTATGCTGTAGTCGACCTTCGAAATCACCTTTGTGACTTGGAATGGGCCCTGCCATTTTATAAATAACTGGTTGTTTTTGTCAGGCAGCAGAACCATGACATTATCACCAACTTGTAGTGTTCTCAACTTTCGTCCCTGATTTAGCTTTCTCAATAGTTCTGGTTTCTCTTTATTTGCTTGCTTTTGAACAGTTTCGCATGCTTCAATTATATTTTGTCTTGTTTTGATGACAAGATCGTATCCTGTCAGTACGTCATGTTCTATGTTTCTATTTACTAGAAAGTCTCTGTATAGTGACATGGGTCCTCTAACAGGTGAGCCATAGAGCATCTCGAATGGTGAGAAGCCCGTTGTTGAGTGTGGTACTTCTCTGTAGGCGAACAGTATGGGATTGATCAGCTTGTCCCAATCTGTTGGGTTGTCTTGTGCTACTTTGTTCAGCATTGTTTTCAGAGTTGAGTTCCAACGTTCGCACATTCCATTCGTTTGGGGATGGAAACGGGCCGCAAATTGTTGTTTAATATTCAGAGTTTTGCAAAACTGTGCGAATTCATTCGATTTGAACTGGGTGCCTTGATCGCTCAGTATTATCCGAGGGTAACCTGTTCTTGCAAATATTGCTGTTAGTGCGTCTCCCACATCTTCAGAAGAAATTCTTTTCAATGGTATTGCTTCTGGGAACCGTGTGCACATATCTACAACAGTCAATATGTAGCGATGGCCTCTTCCGGATATTACTGGCATTGGTCCAATAATATCTACAGCTATCTTTTCAAATGGCATTTCACTTAAGTCTGTTGTCTGTATTGGGGCTTGCATATAAGTTCCTTTTGCTCCATGTATTTGGCAAATATGGCAAGATTTTATATAGGCCTTTACTTCTTGCGTAATTTTAGGCCAAAAAAATTCATTCAAGATTCTATTCAATGTTCTCTTTATTCCCATGTGTCCGGCAAACGGGGTGTCATGTGCAAGCTTCAATATTGTTTCTCTATATTTCTTTGGAATTAGCAATTGTTGTGTCTTGCCTGCTTTCAGATGAATTTCTCTTACATAGACACCATCTTCACCTATCTTGATTAACCCTCGTCTTGGTGCAACCTCACTATCTATGAGTTTTATTAGATCTGGATCACTTTTCTGTTCACTGACAAATTGTTCTGCTTTAATCTGTAGTGGGTCTTGATTTTCTGTTGAGATTTCATTCGGTTCGTTTACTGGATTATGGCTTCTCATATCGCTATTTTCTGTTTCTGTATTTTCCTTTTCATCGTTATAAGGAACTTGTATATTATCGTTTGTATTTAGCACTTCTTCTGCTTTCTTCTGAGCTCTTGTAGTAACCATTGAACATTTCTGTGTGTATTTTTCTTTCCATTTATTCAATTCTTCTACTGTGCAAGGTTTAGAGCCTTCGATACAGCCAATGATAAGACCAATGTTGTCAGGCTTATTATCTATTACTAAGGCCTCATGCCAACCACTGATGAACGGTGTGTGTATGTTGATATGTGCTACCAGGTGTGTAGTTACTTGGCCAGTGTAACTAACACAGTCTTGTCTTCTTCCTGTGTACTGTTGTGAGTTGACATATTCTTTTGCGACTAGAATTGCGGTTGCTCCTGTATCGTACAGTACGTTGGTCATCTGTTCTCCCACGAAGCCTGGGTATACCTGCAGTTTATCAGCGTGTTTGGCAGCAAAAGCTCGGTCTCTTGGTCTGTTGTTCCCAACTTTATTGCGTCGGTTGTAGAAGCAAGTCTCTGTAGTGTGGTTTGTTCTACCACATATTTCACATTGGAAACGAACTCTTTGCTGATTTCGTCTGTATTCTTGTTCCTTGTAGCTATATGTTGGGCTCCTTTCTCCATATTTCTCTCTTCTTTCCGTATATGTTGGGCTTTGATAACTATAGGTTGGGCTCATTTCCTTATCTTTCTCTCTTCTTTCCGTATATGTTGGGCTTCGGTTAGCGTTCTCTCTTCTATATAGAGGGCTTGGTGTCCGCATTCTAACGGTGTTGCTCACCATAAAAGCGGATGCCGCGGTTGGGTTCTCTCTAGCTAACACTTCTCTTGGGTGTGCAGCCTTATACTGTCTTAGTTGTGCTATGAGGCTGCTGATGGACTTTGGCTCTCGCTCCGTTACGTATGTTTTCACATTGTTATTGTAAGCTTCCATCACAGCGTCCATTATGATGTGTTCTCTGAGGGTTTCATATTTGTGATCCACTTTTGACAGGTCTACCCATCGATCGAAGTAAATTGACATGTTGGTGACGAATATTTGTGGATCGTCGTTCGCTAGAGGTGTCGACTCTTTCAATTTCCTTCTGTATTCGTAACTTGTGGAGCCAAATTGTCTTAGTAAAGCCTCTTTCACGGCCACGTAGTCTTTTCTTTCCTCTTCTCGCATTTGTATGCAGATATTCATGGCTCTCCCTTTCAATCGCCCCATGAGGCTTCTTGCCCATTCTGACTGAGGGAGGTTGCAGGCTGTTGCTATGTCCTCAAACCTCAGTAGGTATGAGTCAATGCACTCGTTCTGGCTTTCGTCGAATGGAGACATTCTGTCTAGTTGTTTGTATTTGTCAAAGTGTTCTTTTTTTTCATTTTGTTGTTCTTTGTCTTTCTTTTCTTTAAGTTCTAGTTCTAGTTGTAAGATTTCCTTCTTTCTACTATCTTCTTCTTTCTTTCTAGTTTCTTCCCTATTTAGCCTCCTCTCTTCTCTTTCTTCCTCTTGTGTTATTTTTAGTGTAATGAACTTTTCAAGTTCTTCTCCTTGCAGGCCATTTTCCTTGCCCGCTTGTCTAAATATTTGGTACATCGACATTTTCACTTACTTGTGTTTCGTCGTATCTCGTCGGGGTTGCGCCAGTTGTGAAGAACCAAGTTTATTCATTAATGTAACATTTAATTCAATCGAACATATGTACAGTTATCATCATACCCAGCAACTCTCTTGTTTACAACCCCCACTACTTCCGCAAGTCCCTTAACTCCCGATATCCCACTTGACCGTGTGTCACGGTTGACCACACATAGTAACCGTGTCACAACATTGGTATTGAGTTTTGTAGAGGATGTGATGGCAGAAAATAACAAAATATTAAAAAATTGGGATCAAAATGGGCTGAAACAATTTTTTTTTCAAATGCGTTTTTTAAAAATTTGCAAGGTAAAAAATCTATAAAAAGTATCTAAGTATATAGCTAATAATATCTCCAACAAGATTATAATTTCATTTGATGGTGACAAACAATTGAAACAATATCGTCTATAAAAAAAAAATAAAAACTCAAATGTCCATTGGGGTCAGTGTTAATTTGTTTTTTTGAAGTTTGTACGATGTTGACAATGGATCGATCTGAAAATTGGTAGGAATATAGCCAGACACATGTACTATTAGCTGGAAAAATTTCAACAGGGTACGATTTACCTGTAAATGTATCAGTAAAAATTAAAATGTATATACTTTCAATGCAAATACTTAAATAAATAATTTTGTTTTCAAAAAATTTTCAAAGACAAAAATGTTCTTTGTCATCAAAAGCAATCAAATTCACTTCTATTAGCAATGATATCTTTACATTTACTGAACATAATCGATTTCAAACCAAGACCTATGTTACCAGTAGGGAAAACCCCATCTCAAGATTTTACAGCATTTTTGGACACGGGAATTTTCGGAATTTCATCTACCTACTATAATTAGATCTAGATCTAGCCTAGTTAATTTAGTATGTTAGCTCTAACACAGTTTATAACACTCTGAGTTGAGGTGGGGACACGACTATTAATTCACTGACATTTCATTCACCGACATATCATTCACAGACATATCATTCACAGACAACTTGTTCTCTGACAGTTGGTTCACGATATCTTTCACTAACAATACTAATATTGTTCACAGGTTCACAGGCTAATTGTTCACTGGATAGTAGTAATTAGCATTGTTAAATTGTTAATATATTATATATATAATCTCATCGCTTGTGTAATTTGTTTACATTAAAATTTTGTAGCTATTATTTTGAACAAAAAATTTGATTGTTAGAGATCGGGCCTAATCTGAATTTCTTTGTTTTTTTTTGTTAATGAGGACAGTAAATGTGATAAAAATTATACTTTAAAAAATGCGATCTTAAAACAAGCTAGCTGAAAAAATGTTAATGGGCCGTCATTCGCTATAGCAACATTTTTACTTTCATCATTTAGGTCTTCTTTTACACTTGTATCCGTCATTTAGTCTTGTTCCCCCCAGCCACAAAGTCTTCTTAATAGCGGTCCAGAAGTTTAATTGACATACTATACCTATTCCATCATGCTGTTATGGTCAACTCTCTTTAGGGCCTACCTCTACCTATAAATCCTGCCCGACATGGACTAAATTGAGCCGATGTGCCAAAAAAACTCAAACTCACCTATAAATCCCAAACACCATTTTACCTACCAATTCAGCTGGATACTCTAGTTAAAACCTTCTTGGGTGCTAGACAGAATGATGTCTCTAGAGTCTAGAGGTACTACAACTTTATCGAACAGGGAGCCATTACTTATAAAAGGAGAAATGGTTAATTGACAAGTCATTGTTTTTTACATTTATCTATGCATTTGCAGTAAAACTTGTTGAAAGTTTTTTTTTTTTTTTTTTTTGTTATTTTTAGTATTTTTATTTTTTTTTCCTTATATATATATATTTTTTTTTTCTACCTTTTTTTTTTCACTTAACTTAACATGCCTGTAGGACATTTTCACTATATAAAATAAACATTGAAAAAGAATTTAAAAAAAAACAAAGAAACTCAGATTAAATTTTCTTTTTTGAACGAATTGTCATGGAACCCTCCAGGCATGGTGGCGTAGAGATAAAACACTTGGCTTCCGAACTGGGAGACTGATATTTTTAATTTCAGGATCTTGATGTGTATCTGATTCCCACCAGCTCTAATGGCTACGTGACATCAGATTAATTTTAGATGATTTAAATGATTAGTTGGGGAAAAGTAAAAGCGATTATTCGTTGTGCTGGCCACATGACACCCTTCTTAAAGGTAGGCCACAGAAACAGATGACCTTTACATCATCTGCCCTATAGGCCAAAAAAAGGGAGCTTTTTTTTTTAAGTCACATTTACTCTAGAATTCAGACACTCACTGCATGTTTTTGAAGTACAATGGAATTAGATCTTAAAAAGAGGAGATATAATTTACTATTTTAGAAAGAATCTAGATCTATTAGATTAAGCAGTAGTAGTTATTTGAGTCTATTAGTAACTAGAGAAAGTAGTTTTAGTAATACTAATACATTTTGGTTTCAATATAGTATTAATATCATATAAAAATAAATTTCAGACATGTCACGATACAATGTAAGTTCCTTTTTGCCTGTTCCTGATGAAGAATTGCTATGTGGAATATGCATGAATATATTAGATAAACCTTTGGAGACACCCTGTCGCCATGTGTTCTGTACAGACTGTATCCATAAAGCAGTGAGGGAGCAGAGTAAATGCCCCCTGTGTCGAAAGAAATGCAAGAAATCAATGTTAAAAGATGTGCTCCCACTAGTGCAGAACTTGATTAACAAGCTGACAATGAAATGCCCCAATTATGACAACGGTTGTGTTACTCCTATCAAAATGGAATGTAAGTATTAAATTATTCTAAAAAAATACAAATACCTTTCTAAAAATAAAATCTTTCTTTTGGTTATTTATATTTACTTGCAATAATAGTGAAATCTTTTTTTTGCTACTTATTTTAGTGCATTTTAAACTTTTCTTTTAAATACACAATTTTTTTTTATATTTTTGTTCTTATTGAAGTTTTGTGAATAATCTTAATAGTTTTTTCATGTTCTTAAAAGTGTGGAATTCACTTTAATTCTATTAGTTACTGTGCATAACTTTATTATGCAGGCTAAATTGGTGAAACTGAAATTGTGTGTATGTGTATATATATTTATATAAATGTGTGTGTGTATATATATTATACATTTCCTTAGTAAACTTGATTAATATGTAGAATGTGTAAAATTTGAAAATATCTTTATTATCTTTATATAAAAATCTTTACTCCAGATTATTATGATCATCTTGTAAAATGTGAATACTCTGTGGTGAAGTGCCAATATAAAGAATGCTCAGCTCACATGCTTCGCAAAGAGATTGTGGAACATGAACAAAATGATTGTATATATCGGCATAAAATGTGTACCAAAGGATGTGGATTGATGTTGTCCACCATTCAGGAAGAAAAACACGACTGTGTGACTGCATTAGTGGAATTAGTTAAAGGTAGACCTTTTTAGTTGATGTATTTCTGTTCTGTGGTTAATATTGACTTGAAAAATAATTGAAAACTGTGGATGGCAAGAAAGATCAAGGAATTAAATTAAGTGTAAAGATTCTGATTCATGTAGATTAGAAAATTGATTTAAGCACCACTACTATTTTTAATTTACATCAATAATTTACCAAATTGCATTAGTTCAGGAACAAAATAAGATAATTGCATAATATAAGAACAAAAAAAACAACACAAGATACAGAAATTTTAGAAAGAGAACTAGTTGAATTACAAAAAGGAGAGAAGACTCAAAAGTTAAGTAGCAATTGTATATAAAACACTGAACCATAATCTTCAACTACAAAAATAAAATCTAATAAAATACTCAGAAAGACACGTTCCATATGCTAGGACAAATTAGTACAAATTCCCTAGTGCTAATAGAGCATGGAATATTATAGGATGCCTATGGTTAGCCAGGAAAACCAGTGACTTGGCAGTCATTGGTTAACATGCATGACTAGATGCAAAATGCGTAGGACGTAATCATCTTCTTTTTGAAGTAACAATATGTTTTTAATATGATAAGATACACAAAATACTTTTTTACAAATTCTATTTTATGTAAGAACATCCGAGGTCTACCATTAGGTTAATATTTTGAGATTCTCAAGAGATAGTTACGCTAACATGAATGAGTGTCACAAAGATAAACTGCATTAACTTTTTTTTTTTTCAATTCAATTTTTTGTTGTTGTCTTTTTCACAGGTATAAAAAGTGAATAATTTTAAGGCACCCTTCCATGTCTTCAACCCAAATCTAATTTATATTGTATGTTTTCACAGAGCTGAAAGAAGATATGGCAAATATGCAGAAAACTATTGATGAAATGAAAACCAAGATGTCAGTACTACATCATGAAATCTCCCCTGCACTAAGTTCATCATCCAGTGAACTATCCAGCATATCATCAACATTTCACTGGTCGACTACTTCAGATGACTGGTCAGATTTGGATATACAGAGCCTCAATTCTGAAGTGTTGGAACATTTGAGCACCAGTGGTCATGAGAGCGATCAGTCTTTGGAAGAACCCAGTCTTGATTTTCTGAGTAGCACAGAAAGAAATGTAGAGAATGAAACCACACAAAGCCTCCCTGGTGATAATTCATTAGCTGAGGTAGATGCTGCATCTCAAAGTATAGCCACCAGTGTCAATGGTAACAACAAGAGGTCTCAGGATTATGATAATCTTTTAGTATTTAAACGGGCCAAACCTTCATCAGCTAGTGAAGACGGCCCCTCAACATCATCTGCCTTGCATGTGACCAAACTGAACTCCCTAAGGAGCCAGACATCCAAAAACTCTCATGAAGCTGGGGTGTCCAGTGCCACAAAGAAAAAAGGAGCAGGCAAGCGTCATAATTCTGATAGCAAGCCTGAGCCATTTGGGGCAGGTGTTGAACAATCTACAGGAGCTCAAACTAGTGATCTACCATCAAGTTCTGGGGCTGCAGCAGGCAGAAGCCATATTCTTGTTCATCATAAAGTATATGTTGGACCTGGGGGAGAAGAAAAACATTCTAGTATTATTCCTACTGACTCAGGGTCATCCAGCTCTGTCAAGACAAAAGCCACCAACAAGCAAGATGAAGCAGAAGATGATGCCAAGACAAAGGTCACTGTGTCTCAGTCAACCAATAATACTGCCATGTGTAGTGGAAGTACCTCTGGACTGTCAGGTAATAACACTGCAAGAGAGTTAAGAAGCTCCACTAGGACACCACACACGAGAAGCACTAGAAGTTCCACAAGGGTTCAGACCAGAAGCTCAGTAAAGTTACAGGACAAACTGGTTCCTTTGGATGAAGATGTTATTCCCAATGTAAAAGTTCCCCCTACTGCTGCATATTTACTCAACAAGTATACAGAGGAAGACTCTAGTGAAGATGAGTCTTGGTCACCCTCAGAAGCTGATTAATTTAATGTGATTGTCACTCATTATATTGCTGCAATAATTGAATTGTACAATAAACTAAAAAAAAAAGTGATTAATTTATTTTTCTATAGAAGCAAGGGAATAAAATAAATTCTACAAAATTAAATAATTTCTTGTAGGCAATGTACACTGAAACATTAATAATGCATTTTTTTGTTCAAGCATACTTTAACTTAGTTATTAGAACAAGATTTTCATATCATATTTAGAAGAATCAAAAGTCAACTTTCTGTTATACCAGGAATTACTGCTACGCTATAATGTTTCAGAGATTTGATGTCCAATAGTACTTGACTTACCCTCTTGGTGTTTTTGTTAATGCAAATAAAGCATTGGACTGATCTAAAGACAATTATTTGTTCAGGGTATGATCACAAGCTACAGTTTGAAGTAACAATTTATCTGATATGTATGGTCTAGTTACACACAAGTAGTGTTTCTGAAAATCTCTTAATCATTGTATAAGTTCATGACAACACATTTATTGATAACAAAAAACTTCATAGT
Organism: Biomphalaria straminea; assembly: GCA_021533235.1. Classification (NCBI taxonomy): domain Eukaryota; kingdom Metazoa; phylum Mollusca; class Gastropoda; family Planorbidae; genus Biomphalaria; species Biomphalaria straminea. Next base: position 35,251,460 of record JADKLZ010003886.1, read on the forward strand.
TAAAAACAGATTTTTTTTGCTGGGTTCTTAGATTTGAAACATTTCCTGGTATATGAGTGCTTTTTTTTTCTTCTTTATATTATTACATAAATCTAGATTGCTCAGGACCTTTTTGTCTCCATTTTTTTTTTTTTTACAAATGTATAGGTTTATATTAAAAATAGTTTTTTTTCTCATTTTGATAATGTAATTAATATTTTAGTATAATTACTAAGATGTTTGTTGTTATTTAACATTTTCTTGACTGCAAATAGTTTGCTAAAATAATTGAGTATACTTACAAATATTTTCTTCACCAATTTAAGGTAGCCTTAAGCCTACCAATATTTAGATAACTTTTTTTTTATATTCTAATTTATTAATTTCAATCATTGGTTTTTCTAGTTTTTTGTATTTCGGTGCAGACCTTGAACATTAATAAAATGTTTAAAACAAAATCAAACAATTGTTGCAACAGGTGAAACGTTTTGTTTTGTGAAGTAAGGTATTCAATGTGAATGGTAAATACTGTGAAAAAGTTTTCTTATTATTTTTGTTTATTTCGGTATTTACTTCATGCTCATCATTATCAAACTCTGTAGTGAATGTAGTCTTTTTATTGTTGCACTTTAATAATTAGAAGGAAAAAAAAAGTCGCACAAAAAAATGGTTTAAACGAAATATTGTCATACATAAATAAATGGTAAAAAAAATATTATCACACATGAATAAGTATAGGAAAAAAATGTTGTTTTTTTTAAAAAGAGCATCCTGTGAAATAGTCACAGCTACAATAAATTCATTGATAAATGCAATTACAAACTTAAGGAAAATAGGCATCGTTAACTGTGTCTGTTACAGAAATAGCAAAGGCTTATAAAGCATTAATTTTAAAACTTTACTAAATGTTACTTCACTATAATGTATGGTACAGGCTATTAATTAAATTAAAATTATTTCTGTGTGTTTTTGTTGTACCATTAAAATAACAATGTTGGCATATTACTGATAAAATGAGAATGCTACCCAGGCCTTTAAATTCTTTCACGGATTGTGATGTAAAAAAATATATTACAATTACCGGTGGTGTATTATCAATTGGACTACTTGGGGTAGCTCATTTAATTCTGTGTAACCTTGATCTCCTGCCCCTCTCTCGAGTCCAAAAAAACAGTTCATAGAAGAATGAGACAACATATTTACCGGAAGCTCAAAATTGGAACCAGTGTTATCTACCCATGTGGAGTGTTAACTGAGAGAATGATGACCATGACCTCCAAAACTGCTCTCTTTACCAAGAGGCCGTACAAGACACTGGCCCCAAAACATCCCAATAGAAAGAAATCTATAGGGCAGGGGTTCTCAACCTGTGGATCGCGATCCCCTTGGGGGGTCGATTGACGAATTGCCAGGGGTTGCCTAAGACTATGTGGATTGTTTGTTGTTTTTTTTTGTCTATTTTTCTATTGCAGTGTGGGTGGCGGTCGCGAAAGAGTCGGAGATTGTAAAAAGGGGTCGCCGAGCTTAAAAGGTTGAGAACCGCTGCTATAGGGAGAGCTTCTCGATTTGGAAACCACTGCGCAGTTCATTTCATATATTGGTCAAAAGTCATATTAACGCTCCTACATAAAAAATGAGAACGAAGAAAAAGAAGATGGTTGCCAACAACACATCATCGTAGAGTAGGGGTTCTCAATCTGTGGATCGCGACCCACTTAGGGGTCGATTGACGATTTAACAGGGGTCGCTAAAGTCCATCGGAAAAAAATGGATTGTATTTGTCTATTCTTCTATCGCTGTGCGGGTGGGGGTCGCGGCAGTGTGGGTGATTGTAAAGAGTGGTCGCCGAGCTTAAAAGGTTGAGAACCGCTGTCGTAGAGGCTCCGAGCGATGCCTCAAAACATTACGACAAATAGGCACGCTTTTGACTGATTAAAACATTCACACAATTTAATAGTGCCTTACATTTGAGCTGAAGCTTTTATTGTGCAATAGACCTTGAATATATTTTCGTCATCCTGATGGTAGCGCCTTATTGCCATTCAGGGTCAAGAAGATGTGAGCCAGAGTTATTCATATATTTACTTTATGTAGGCCTACATTCTCGACCTAGTCTTTCTTTCCGGGCAATGCATATTAACCTCAACGTTGCGCCCTGGTGGATATTTTTATTTTATTTTTGGCACATATGCAGAATTTAAGCCATGTCGTGCTCCCCTGGTGAAAACGGTCTTAATAGAAATATTAATGAAACCAATTATCTATGTAACAGAGCAAAACACAAATATTAAAGACATAAACAAATCAGTGAAAATTAAAACCAATAACAGACAACAAAGGATAACAAAAAGAAAAATGAATAATTCAGAAAAATGTATGTAAAAAAATAATTACATTTGATTACAGTGTAATTTTCTTTAATTGAACTAATAAATCTAAAAAAAAATTGATTACAAACAGGGAAACAAAATACTTGTTTTGAAATATTAGAAAGTAGGCGGCCTAGTAATGGGAGATGCTGTTTTTAGAAGTGATGATTTTTTGAATAAAAGTCCACCACTTCCCGAAGACAATTTTGAAAACGACTTGATTAAAATGTCCGACAGATATTATATGACCTTTTTGCAGCTAGTGTCGGGTCGGGTCTGGGGAGAATTTCTTGGAATAGACATCACACTAGTGGAATAGCGATAATCGCTTTAGAAAGGAAACCCATGTTATAAGGACCACATCATCGTCTTCATGGCTTAGGCATATTAGTGGCGAGGAAACATCCCAGAACCAAAGAGGACAAAAAAAAAAAGATTAAAAATTATATATTAAAAATATACAATAACAACTCCTTACAAGATTACAAAGAGAGTTTGTGTGATACACAAACTCAGAGGCGGCCCCCGTCGGAGTCGGATCCCTGTCAGATCCGCCTATTCGCAAGATGTTTCGGATGTTCCTTCTAAGTTGAAAATAATTAACTTCTCGCTGGACGACGGAGGATGGTGAGCAGGGTATAAACCTGCCTTATCTTGATGTTTGCGCACTAGACTGTAGTTCGGATTTATCGTTGGTCCCTGGCTCAATTCCTTTAGGCTCCCATCCTTAAACTATCGCAATATTTCTGAAAGAACAGTAAATCATATTTTCAAAAGCCTTTAGTTGTTTTTTTTATCTAACCGTGACGGACAGAACAACCAACAGACAAAACGCACAAAAATATACTTCTTTCATTCTAATGGGGGCACTAAACAATTTTTTTTTTAAAATTTAAGAAATTAGTTTAGAATCATGCCATTGCCGGGCTTTACGCTAGTACACGAAAGTCGCTGCTTAAAGTTCATTTTAAAAAATGTGCGTGATATCTTAATGTAGAGAGAATTTCTTATAGTAACATTTCATCCCTTACATTTACGTAATTGTTTTAGAATTGGTGTTTGTAATTAAAAAATCGCTTGCATAATTAATTTTATAAATTAAACGGTTTGCTTT
>JADKLZ010003886.1:35254931-35270857 GCA_021533235.1 Biomphalaria straminea
AAAATCTGCTGCCGAGGCAGTCACAGATGGCAAAAAGAAAATATAAATCAACCACCTGCGGAAATGGTTATATGCTTGCCCTGGATGTGGCAAAATATGTAGGCCTAGGTCACAACTGGGGCTACGTACGCCACGGGAAAAACTGCTATCTTCACTAATCTTCGGACTCGAAGACAAGCCTTATGATTAATTAATCTTAAAACTCGAGAGCCTTTATGTAAATTAGTTACGTTAATGAGATCCCGTATCGTAAGGTCCCAAATACATCTCTTATACACTTGTACACTTTTGAAGTTATGTGGACCTCGAAGTCGACACCAAGGGATCATAAATGGAATTATTGGCCACTTTGGTCACTGATCTAGAACTTGTCAAGTAATTTATCTAGGTTAGGCCAAGGTACTAATATGATTTCAGTAAACCTCCTGCATTGAAGAGCAGCCTATGCCTAAACAAATAGTAAATACAGATTATTATTATTATATCTCTAATACTCTTATGACACTTATGTTTATAAGATCTATTCTAGACCTAGACTCTAGTGAAGTCTAGTGACTAGTCTAGAATCTAATCATAGTCTATGAATCTAATCTAGAGTCGATGAGTAGATCATACTAGATCCAGCTAGATGTGAGATGTAATCTTAAATCTAGACTCTAAATGAGTAAATCTAATGTCTACTAATGAGTCTAAGTCTAAGGACTAGTAGATCCCAACTAAAATAACTAGATCTATAACTAACTAATGATCTAATTCTAATCTATTAATTAAAATTAATAAAATAATTAGATCTAGAGAATCTATCTCACTGCTAAGAAACGGCTAAAGTCTGAAATTGTCACTATTGTGTCTTGTGAGGAAAAACGTCAATATGATTGAATATGCCATCAGAACTCATCTCAAGTCAAAACTCCATTTAATTTTTTTTTTTTTTAAGCCAAAAAAAATTTTTTTTTTTTTTTTTTTTTTTACATTTAATCATGTCTTTTGTTTTTCATTAGTTGTTTACAAGTGTAATTGTAAACTGTAATTACTGTAAAATGGTTTTTTTGTTATTAAAACTAAAAGTTCATATGTCATTATTATGAATATAATATATGGTTATATTAAAAATTAATATATTTTTTTAAAATTAAAAGTTCATATGGATTAATAATTCATAATTGTCATTATTATGAATATGGTTATATAATATTATATATTAATATATGATATAATATTATTGATATATGGATGATTTTATTATCATTATAAAAGGATAATAGATTTGATATCTACAGTAGATTAGATCTGTCTTTTAACTTTTTGTAATGATTCTAAATTTTTCTAACTATCCAGGCTCTCTCTGCAAACTGCTCCTCACAGACAAGTTGGGTTTAGCTAGATACAATTAACCAGGTTTCCTACCTTGGCAGTCTAGTGTATTAGTTAAATAACAACAACCAACAAAATTGCTTCATAGTGAACTGTAAATAAATGGTCGTTGAACAATAACAATATTTAATACTTAATAAAAATAGTTAGGTTATGTACAAATCATGTAATAAATAAGTTGATACATTAGTAATTATATAAAGTAACATAACTCATGCACACACTTTTAATTTTGACCACATGGTCCAGGAGCTCCAACTAATACATTAAGGCTTTACCTAATCAAGGCCTGTTTGACCTGCCCAAAAACATGACTCAGTCATGACTCCAAGGGCAGACTGAATGTCGAATCATATAGCGCAGTCCCAAGCCTAACACTCTTTAAATCGGTGGGAAACCTATGGTCAAAATGCTTTCTCGCTAGAGGAAAATACAGAAACTAATGTGTGACATAAAACACACGATATTCTTATCAACAAAGCATTCCCTATGCGAATTAATTCATAAACCTAAGACACTGTGATTAGAGAAGAAAGAAAACTTCATGCACGTGCAACACACATGACACTACCAACTTAGAACTTGGCAACTCAGGGGCTCCAAATATTGTAACAGTTTAAATGACCAATAAGTCACAGCCAGTACTGTACAATTGGCAACACGTAACAACTGTACTGCCGTATTAACTCTTGTACAGGTGTATCAATACAATGGCCTTCTAAAAACCGATAGAATGTCACTCGACCTGGCCTGAATACTAATCACAACACAGATCCTATTTTAAGTCTTTTTTTAAAAATTGAATCAGAATTATTTCAAACATTGAAATAGTTGCAAACAAACATTTTAACAGTTAACATGAGAGGTATAAATGATGGATATTTTAAGATGAGTTTTGTAAGCCACCTGAAATGACTACAACAGCATGTGATGTATAAGAGAAAGTTGGTTCATTTTTACAAAGTTTATATCAACTCATTCTGTCTCTCTGTCTGTCTGGTTAAAAGTTTGAGCATATTTTGTTCTCTGATTTCCCATTCTCAAGTCAAGTTAAAACTTTGCACAATTATTCATTGTACCTGACAAGACATAAATCAATCAACAAAATTTACCAAATAGTTAATTAGTTGTTTTTTTTTTCTTGAACTTCTATGTCTCCTATGTTGCTGATCTGGTTCACATTAAGTACTAAGACTAAGACTGCTTTATTGATATTTGCTTATGGAAATTTGTTGTGATAACAAGGACTCATCACATCACAACAGATACATACACATAAATAGAACAGACACAACATGAAGAGTTCATTCAGCGACTACACACAGGCATCCTGGTCCTTTTCATGTTTTCTTATCAACGAGTGGCGTTGATATAGTCTGACCAAGTAGTATGTGTTTGTCTCCTGGGGCTGAAGATGCTGATGCAAAGTATTTATTAAGGATGCTAGCTTTAGTTTCTTTATCATTATGTGTTAAGTTATCTAATGGTGCTACTCCTGTTATTTCCATTTTCTAAGACTTAAAGTTTTAAGATTACACACTGATACTGCTATATTTACTGCAAAACATACTTTTGGTTCTTTGCAATTACTTTGTATTTCAACAATACTTGATTGTCCAGGTAAAAATGTGCGCAGATTTCCAGACGATTTTCACATCTCAAAATTATAATTCAAAATATCTTTTATGTTTCAGTTATTTTAATCAAGATCAATGTCAGGAATAGGAAAGCAGACACACAAAGGTGAAGAAAATTTTAAAGAGAAGATGCAAAAGTTTTTCTTTAAAAGGACTTCAGCACCTCATAATGTGTCCAAAACAATAACAAAGGAAATTATTTTCACACCTGAAATTCTCAAGGTTTGAAACTGTTCACTTTTATTGTTATACCATGTATGTAAAATATATATCTATGTATGCTTTTTATGGCCACCTAAATGTTTCAAATGATTAGGACAGTTAGGAACTCTTTTTCATTTGTTTGTTGTTTATGATATAAGCTTTTTTGATAATGCTTCAACCTAAGCCTTATATCAGCGAGGGATGGACACTGATTTGTAAAGCACTTGGCTTCTGAACCAGAGGGTCTTGAGTTTGAATCTGGGTGAAGCCTGGGATTTTGAACTTGGGATTGTTAGGATACCCCTGAGTCCACCTAACTCTGATGCGTATCTGAAATTGGGGAAAGTAAATGCAGTTGGTAATTGTGCAGGTTCTAATTAATCAGCCACAAAAAGAGATGAACTTTGCATCATCTGCCACTGTGACAAGTAGGTCAAAGATGGTGGCCGTTTAGATGTCTAGGGGGTTTAGATAATTTGAGGACCTTGACTTGCACATAAACTAACAGGCACAGCGTTATAAATGCAGGCAACAAATTCTTTTTATGTAAAACATATGTACAGTTTAATAAAAAGAATGAAAATAAGTAAAAGGTAAAATGCTGTACAGTGTTAGGGCGGGGCCTAATTATTTACATAAATGGGACTATCATCATAAGATATGAGAACCAAGTGGTCTGAGTGTCATTAGGCTGGTTGCTTAGCTTTAAGTCCTATGCTGCTCTGACGAGACTGGTATGGCTGATGCTGAGTTGTCTGTGGGTGGGCTGGCGTGATCAATCCTAGCGCACGAGACAGTCCAACTATACATAGCTGCAGGGACGGGTCTTCTGGCAAGCGGTTGTTGGTCGGACTCTTCTGAGTAGTAAGTAAGGCTGGTATCTTCAGATCTGGTGTCAGCAGACTGGTAACAGCGTTACGAAGTAATGGGCTTCAAGTAGATGGAGCCTGTAATAAAAGCTGCAACGAGATGCGTAGATCGACTTAATAATGATGACACTATGAGGTAGACGCCTTTTCGTGAAGGACATCTTCAGAATATTACATAGAAACCATAGACTAGTTTCACAATAGTGAGGGGAGTTAATCAATTAAATATTACATCTCATCAGGGGAGACAATAATAATGTAAGTAGTGAAGTCCCACAAGGGCGATAACACATAGTAAAGTAATAATGATGTAAAGAAACTATAACTTAGTTTCACAAATATTAAAGGGAGTTAATACATAGTATTGTATTCCGTCAGGAGAGACTATAAGTAGTGTTAAATTGTAAGACGCACCTTGTCACGGTGAGATCATTACGAGCCGCTTGGATAGCGAGATGAGAAGGGAAGGGGGGGAGATGGCTGATGGTCAGTGACCAAGTCGTTATTGTTTACATCTGGCCGTGTGGCCCTAACAATAGAGTACGGTTAAATGGAGCCAGGGCCCGTTCAAGGGACACAATCTCTGAAGTTAAAATTTAATCCAAGGGGAAATAATTCATGTCTCTTCTGAGCGCAGGGTCAGTGCGCCATTTAAAACAAGGTGATCAACCGAGATAAGATAATGATAGAATAAGATAAATAAGATAATGGATACATGGTTTTACCTAAGTAATAAGTCTGGCCAACAGGCCGATAAATAGAATATAGTACATAAATAATTACGGCATTCCTTGTCACGGAATGAGCATAGAATATACTTGGTAATAAGACATGTTACATAAATATTATGATAGTTCCCGGTCAAGGACTTTATCAATAATGGAAATAGGGCTCGAGCTGAGCGATGATTTATCAACGATAAATAAGAGTAGCTTAACAGTTAAACACATCTGGCAAGAATTGTTATAAATTCTAGTCCAGATAAAGTGGATGACTTTGACTATTTAGTCGTACAAGTCATGATAATAAAATATAATACATAAAGTGAACTACTTACATACTCCAAGATAAGAATTACACAAATATGTACACAAGTATAATGCATTAAATAGATGCACAAATATATATATACACAAGATAAGAGGCCATTAAACACAAACCAAGTACGTACCACCGAATCCAAAAGTAAGGAAAAGATATGAAATGAATATAGTAAGCGAAAGCTCGTAAAGCTCAATCAGAGATGTGAATCCTTCCTCTCTGCTCCTCAGAATGAGAATAAGACTGTTCGCTATGTCTAGTTAAAAAGGCTAAGGTGGACAGGAAATGGGATGGGCTAGCTATTACGCATATCCTGTCGCGTGGTCAGAGTGCACAATAGACTAGGGACCCACCTTGGGAGGGGCACGACCTGTGGTGGCTCGAGTTATCTCTTTGAATAAAGATAAAGCCGAAGATATCGTAAGCCAAGGAATAATTCACACGGGATGGGCCCAACGTGGAGATATGATCGTCTGGCTAAACATAGTTGAATGTTTGAACTATCCCCGGTCAAGGACAGATTAGCGACAAGTGGCCTTTGTTGATAGCTTGACTAGACGAGTGTTAGCTTAAGAAAGCCCAAGGTGACGTCGAAGTCTGGCGAGAGGTACGGGGGGGGGGTAGGTGGTAATAGTGCTTTGTTGTATGTGTGCCAAATTTACGTGAATAAAATGGAACACTAAAATAAATTAATTAAATTCCTTTTACCGAGTGATACCATAAGTGGGCGAAATTTATTTTTGTCACAGCCACATAGATTGCAAGATCTGAAAGAGGTAGTCTTTACTTACTTACTTTATCTCAGCAATATGCAAAATACATATTCATAAAATAGTTGCAATTGAGATAGTTAATACATGACATTTAAACATATCATTTATTTAATTAGTAAAGTTTATGCTATGTAAACATTGTTTCTCTACTTCAACATTTGATTGCTTGCATATGTAAATGTTTTTAGTTGCAAAAAAAAAATAAATATATATTTGTTCTTAGGAAATAGGACCAGAAAGTCCAGCCAATAATAGAATTCGTACCATCAAGGAACTTTGTGAGGTAGTCAAACACAAACAGCTTGAAGATGTAAGTTTTGATGTTGTCTGTTTTCTAGGATGTATACATATATATATTCCATAATTCTATGATTTTCACCATTTCTTTAAAAAAATACATGTGCTGGTTCTAGACAAAATTTAAATATTGTTATTAGCAAAATTTTGTTAATTAGTTTTTGGGCACTATTTAAAAAATATATGCTTGTTTAAGGAAATATGTTATTTAAACAAATAATTAACATTCATAGTGATGATCAGCATGGATAGTGAAAAATGCTTTGAAGCACATTTAGAATTCCACTGTTGTATTTTCTTTCTCGCAAGTGGGAGTGGTGCATACTATGCATAAGAAAGCAACACATTTTTTTAGTTTTAACATAAATTTAATACAATTAAACAGAAGAAAGTAAAGATAGTTTAACACTAACAGGGATTGCATTGGGTTTGAATATTTAAAAAAGCCAAACACTTGAGTGCCTAAAGTTAAACAGCTATGAAACAGATGATTTAGTAGTGATCCATGATATTCATGTAATAAAATGCATTTGTGACATTTTGTAACGTCACAGAATGCTGTTGAGGCCATGTGGTTGCAAATTAGTGATCTTCTGCACACCAGTAATGATCCAGATAACAGACAGCTGGCTCTATACTTCTTGCAGTGCCTCTTGGAGGGTCAAGTAAGAAACTTGAGAACTGCCACAGAGAACAAATTATCTATGACAATAATTTTGTTTTAAATTTTAAAAGCACATTAATGTAACAGTTTGATTAAATGCTTTTTTTTTATGGATTGATTTTAAAAAAAATAAATTAGAATACAATATTTTTAAAAAATTGCTTTAGAATGTATGCTTTTTTAATTGAAAAGGATCAATAATTTAGTTTCATTGTTCCCAGAAGCTGTTTGTGTCACAGTCTTAAATGTTGCTTAACCCTTGATATAATCAGTTGATTTAAGATTTAATTTGCATCAACTTGAAAATTATATAATCACTTCTAGACCATCTTATATTATAATATAAATAAAATAATAAGTCAAAACATTATAATTTAATGTAATTTAATGTTCTTTAACAATTGTTATGATTCATTAGACTTCTTCTCTTTTTTTTCTTTAAAGCTTCAGTATATGAGTATTCTAAGAGCACATTTCTTTAGAGTGATTCAAAGCCTGACTGATGCATCAGATATCTACAACAGGTTGTTTTTTTTTTTATTACATTCATACACAGTCTGTTAAAATATGATCTTAGAAAGTTATACTGTTTATTGTGCATGAGGACATTAGTAGTATAGAAAAGAAAATTTTGATAGTTTTGGTGGTTGGTATATGGTAGTTGAGTGAAGGTGTTGTTGTTGAACAAGTTGTGAGTCTGCTTACTTGAAATGATATTACTTGTTCCTTAAGTACAGCACATCAACAGAACAAATGGTATAAAGTTAATTTGGCCTTTTAGAACACAAAACTTTATTACAGAAAAAAGAGCATAATCCACGTGTTGTCAAGTTACTACAAGCGGTCGCTCCTTTTTGTCCGTTAGATTGTCTCTAACCTATTTCCATTAACTTTTTTGTCACTAAGGAAATACCCAATTAAACCCAACTTCTATCTGTCTTAATATTAAGTCATTACAATAGAAATAGAGCAAAGCTACACTACTATCATTATAATATTTGTTTTCTATTTCTAGTTTTTATTGTAATTTAAAAAAAAAAAAAAATTTTCTATAACACTTCTCATCTTTTCCCTTGACAGTCTTTAAAAGTAAAATTGATCAATTAAAATGATAAGATTTGACAATTCACTAACTTTGAAATCTCGAAACCCTTTTGAACATAGTAGATAAAATTGAGTCTACAATTAAACACTATGACAAGCGCTGTTAATGTTATCTATAAATGTTGATTCCTTTTTTTTCTCATCAGACTGGAACTTTTCAAAACTCTTAGTGAGCAAGGGAAAAACCTTCTTTACTTTGAAGATAAAGTTGGTAAGCTGTTCTCTCAAGTTAATCTATAAATATTTCCAATGTCATACTATTTAATAATTTTCAAGCTAGTCCCTCAAGATCTTTTTATCTGACACCAATCCCTCAATTATCTTTTGAGGTTCATTCTTACTGCACTGGATGCCAGACGTTATCTCTGCAGGATATGTTTCATCTTTCTTGCCTATTATTTTAAATGTCATCAAATACAATGCTGCATATTTGGATGAAGATGTTATGTCGGGGCTGGTACAGTAAGTACAAAGTTTGCTTTTTTTTTAAAATGTCATTTCAAGAGTATGTTTTTAATAAAGTTTTTTTAAAATCTAATAATACTTTACGTAGGTGATATTTTCTCATGGATTGATTGATTTCTCTATATGGACGAACTAAACATTTCTTTTGAAACGCTACATAAACATTGTTAACTTAATGTCTTCTCTTATAGTCATTCAAAATGTGTATATAGTCCAACCATCTTCACTTTTCTAACATCTTCTGATGCTGTTTGTCTGTCAAAGAATTTCATTATGTTGGTCTCTTGTAATTTTAACATTTGTCTCAAGATGAAATTCTTTTCAAAATTTTTTAAAGTTGTTATGAACACATATATTAGGTTACCATTGAATTCTTTTTATTTTTATTTTAAAGTTTACACAAGTTATTGAACACATTATAGCAAAGTTTACTGGAAAAACTATTCTACTTAAAGTTTGCATTGTAGTACTGCAACAATTTTTAGAAATTCTATGTTGTGTGTTGATTATTGTACTGCAAATGTTCTCTCCAGACAAACTTGTATGATCCCCAACAGAACACGATCAGAAGAGGAACTCACTGTGAGTACATCAAATATTTTCTCATAGAACTACCAATGTTTTTAAACATGTACAATAGTTGTAAATTACAGTTAAATAAAGTGTTAAGTTCTATTGTTGTTTTGGCCTGGACTGATAGGTTTAATGATAAAATTGCAAGTTTTACTTAAATATTTTTAATCATATTTGTAAAATATTTTGTTTCCATAGAAATGTCTGCAGGTGTTGGATGCTGTTGTCTGTTATAGTTACCTGCCTTCCGACTCCCTTTATCATTTTGTTGCAGCTCTGTGTCATACCGTCGACAAAAAAGAGTACAGTGAAAAGTCCTGGGAAGTAGGTTGCCATAACAATTACATTTTTTTTTTCCAGCTCTATGTTTATACTTTTTTTTGTTAAATTTATAACACGTAGTTTATTTTTTTATTTTAATTTAAATTCTGTACTTTATATACTTTCTTTTTGTCCACTAGCCAGAGACCTAAAGTTTTTTGTCCTGTTACCTTCTCTAGATAGTTTATTGAATTATTGGGCATGGTCTTTTTTCTCGATTTTAAATAATCTTATTATGTAAATTCTAATAGTATTAAGCATTTTATTAATGTGATAGGACCATTCTAAAATATCTGAGTTGAGTCTTACAATATTTGTATTCCTCTCTCTTTCTCTCTTACTTATACACACATTCCTTAGCTAAAGGTCAACACTGCTAATGCTGAGGAAGCAACAGTTTGTGAAGGCCTAAATATGCATGTTGGTTGCTTAAACAACCTCACTTGTCTGCTTCCTCCAACAAATCTGACTATACTTCTGGAGTAAAAGTCTGAGATTTAAATGGATTTCCAATCCACATTTATGGCAGAACCTCTGTCACATATAGGGAAATGACAATAAAATTATGGAAATTACTTATCAACAAACTTTTTATAAACAAAATGGAAAAAAACAACAACAATTCAGCAGTAGATATATGCTATATTTGAATGAATCTTTTTATTTATTTTGTTTTGGTCATTCCAAAAGGACTCCTTTGTATTTCAGCTGATGAAAAAACTTCTAGGCACATATCTGGGTCACAGTGCTATATGTACCATGTGTTCCATATTACAAAACAAGTATGTGGAGAATTAAATAACATTTTAAGTATGGCCTTTCATATAACTTTTTGTGTGATTGTGCAGTGTCTTAATTTGTATTCTTAGTTTGTTAGTTTTTGTTTTATTCATCTCAGTTAATAAAGAAACAAACAATTTGATATTTATTTTCACTTTGTATTCACATTTCTCTGAGCATTAGGCTAAGTTTAATCAAACTTTCTACCAAACATTTTTTCCATTCCATATAGTTATTGAACACATTAAAGCAAATGTGTAAGCTTAATTTAGAAAGTTTTGACTAGACATTTATTAGTAGAGTTCATGTGCTTATATGAATGATGATTTGGAAGAGGATATGTAGCCAGAACAAGAGCCTACCATCTTTAAGTCTGCCACATTTTGGTATCAAAAGAATTGGGTATACTTTTGTTTTCATAAGTAAAAACTTTTAACAAACACCTGGCAGTCAGGCCCTTCACAGCTCATGCCAGCATGTATAACCAAAACAAAACACAAACAAATTTGTATTAAAGAGTTTTTTTAATGTTTATGCAGGAGTCAGCCCGTAGATGTTTTATTGTTGAGAGGAGCCATTTTCTTCACTGGGATGGCTCTGTGGGGCTCAAGAAGAGTCACAACCTTGAAGCACACATTTACTTCTGTGTTACCCTCCTTCCTGCAGGTACCAGCCACAGTCTTGTTGAACTTTATGTTAACTAGGCTGAGATTTTAATGCCAGATTCATAGCACTGGGCTTTTTGTTTTTGGTTGTCTAGTTATAGCATTTACATAGTTTGTAGTGAGTTAAAAGTATGTGCAAGTTTTCCACCAAAACAGTTGTATTAACACTGAAGTATGAAAAAAAAAATTAATTTCTTTTTGTAAAAAATTCCTTCCCCAGTGTTAAGTTGATACATAAAGGCTTTATTATTCAATTCTTTGATTGGAAAAGAGGCCTATTTGTGTTTTATTAAATTTATTTTGGTTTATTTTATTTATGTTTTTGTTTACTGTATTAACTAAAAGGACTAATATATTTTTGAAATATATTTTTTTCTCTAATTCTTACTTTCATTTTTTTTTATTTAAGTGATTCATAAAAAAAACTCTACATTTAGCTAAAAATTTGATATTAACAATTTCACATATTATAAAATATATTAGTAAGGTTTTCATAAAAGTTTTACTTAATAAAATTAAAATACTTTTTAATGTTCATGTATATTTTTAAGTTTTAAAAAAAAGTATTTTTTAACATTTCATTTATTTACATTATAACACTTCTTTTTTTCTTGTCATTATTGGAACTATGAACATGAAAGACTATTCCGTGATAGCACTTAGTAGATAATTTAAAATGCACTTTGAAGAACTCCACAGTTTTCCTCAGAATTGATTAGGCTAAAGAATGAAAAGAATGCAGTTATAGAACATTCTAATTGTCAGATAAATACAGGGTCATGGCATACAGTTTAATAACATACTTCATATGTTGAAGTTGTTTTTTTTTTTTTCATAAACTTGTAGGCCATGTCCCATGAGAACAGTATTGTGGCTTATGAGGTTGTGCTAAATATTCAGCGTTTGGTCCACAAGTATGGCAAAGATCTCAACTACATTACCTGGGAGATTGTCCTTGACATTGTACAGACATTGCTCAATCAAATAGATGTAAGTGCTTTTTTTTTTAATAAAGGTTAGGCTAGTTTTTTTAAGCTGGTGGTAAATAAATCCCTCTTTATCGAGTTAAATATTATCTTAGCAAAATGTATTACATACAAGATCACAAGGATTTTACACTCCAATATATATATAAAATCAGGCAGACTTATCTTATGTAATGCAGACGTGACTTCAAAAAAGAAGATGATTACGTCCTACTCGTCATACATTCAGTCATGCATATTAACCAATGACTTCAGTTCTGCCTAGTCACACGTTTTTTCTGGCTAGCTTAGGCAACACATTCCATGCTCTAATGGCACTAGGGAAGAAGGAGCATTTGTAAAAATTTGTCCTAGCATATGGGATGAGGAATGTGCCTTTATCTTTGTGGCTTTCTGAGTACTTTATTCATTTTTGTATTTGAAGATTATGGTTCAGTGTATAATGGCTACTTTACTTTTGAGTCTTCTATCCTGTAGGCTTTCTAACTTGAGTGATTTTACTAAAGGTGTTACTCTAGTTAAAGGTGAATATTCATTTTTTATGAATCTCACTGCTCTATTGTGTGTCTGTTCCAGTTTCTTAATATTTTCTTGAGTTGAGGGGTCCTAAACTGAGGATGAATATTCTGTTATTGGCCTAACCAAGGTTAAATAACAATTTAGTTTTATGTTCTTATTTGATTTATAGAAATTTCTTCTTATAAACCCTAATGCTTTGTTTGATTTTTTTTATATTTTCATCAATATGGGGATTCCAAGACAGTTTTTCATTTATTAAAATACCTAGGTATTTTGGGTTTTTAGTCTGTGTTACTGGTTTACCATGAATAAGATAAGTGGAATTAATTTGTTTTAGTTTTTTTGTTACTCTTAATAACTGACATGTTTCTGGATGGAAAGACATGCTCCAATATGATTCCCATTTCTGTAATTCATCTAATTCTCTTTTTAAAATGTCTGTATCTTGTGTATTTTTTATTGTTCTATATATTATGCAATCGTCTGCAAATAATCTGACTTTTATTCCTGAACTAATGCAATTTGGTAAATTGTTTATGTAAATTAAAAATAATACTGGACTGTTCCTTGAGGTACACTTGAGTTTACTGTTATTGGTGTTCATTTAGAGCCATTTATTATTACAGTTTGTTCTCTCCCTATCAGAAAATCTTTAATCCACTGATGCAATGGACCATCATTGGCAAAATATTTTAATTTTCTAAGCAAACTATGGTGGTGAACTTTCTCTTCTATTTGACATGTTTAGAGATGTGGCTTTGAAAAGAAAGTGGCCACTGAGACTCACCAAGTCATTACAACCATAGAAACACTGAACAGCAGTAGACAGTTTTTTGGCCCAGCTGATCGACTATTTAAAATTGTTGAACAGTGTGCAAACAGCCGACCAGTAAGTTGTCTGAATTTATAGTTTTTGTTTTATCATTTAAGTGAATTTGGTAGTAAATTTTCTATGATAATTTTTACTTTGTTTTATAGTTAAAATGAAATATAGATCTATGTCATGGATTCAAATTGAAAAAGTCATTTGGAAAGAAAACTTCCTATGAACTTTTTGTTTTTTCAATGACTATTTAAGCATTCAATTTCTAAAAATAATCTTTCAAGAACAGAATTTATAAAATTCCTAATGACTTTAAAACTGGTGACAAGATAATCCTGCATCTAGCAAAAAAAAATGTGGGAGGAAGAACCTTGTGGATAGATGGATAAACGTTCAAGGCTAAGGCAATGCTAATAAAATTTTTTTTAAAATATGTACTTAACAAAATTTGAGAGTCCTTTTTTGTTAGTAAAATGAGTTCCTATTTTGTACAGACAAGCTCAGTCTGTGGCCTCATAGACTATTACCACAATCAATTCATTCAACCAAAGAAAGAGAACTGGATAGAGATAGAAACTCTTCATAGTCTGATGGAGAAATATTTCAAGTAGGTTTTTATATCATTCCATTTTCTCTTTTAATTACATAGGACAATGATGTTCATTTATGTATAGAAGTCTTGTAGGATTTATTGTCTTGCATTTTAACTTAAAGCAAATTAGATTTTACATCTGAATTGTGGGACAATATTTTGCTTAAAAAAATATGAAACTAATGAAGCTAATTTTATACCTAAATCATGACTTGTGAGATTTTACCATTAATAAACAGAGCTCTAGAAAATTGCACAAAGAAAAATGTATTTTCAACTTTGAAAGTGTTCCGAATTTACACTATTTTTTTTAAAATGCTATTGAATGTTAGAATCCTTATAAATTACATAAAGGTTTCAAAGCAAAATACATATTTAAATATTAACATTTTAAATTTATCATGCATCACTAACAACTTACAATATATTACAAATTGTATTTGTATATTTTAATCGCAAACTTAATTAAGAAATTCTTTCCTCAAACTTGTGCAGATGTCAGACTAGAACAGAAATAAGGAAAAAAACTTTGGATGTTTTGTCTTGTGTACTCAGTGTTAATACACACATTCTTGAGGTCAGTCTGTTGTCCAGTTTTTGTTTATATATGAAATTTGTTACATTTTATCTTCTTTTTAATTTCTCATTACGTAGGCTCTTCTTATTTACTAATATGTTGTATGGTTGAGTAGTATGTGCTTCAGTCAGTCATCAGCTGCTGAGTTTGAACCCTCTCTGCTGCCATCCCCTTGCTGTCCTGCGGGAGGTTTGGGCTAGAACTTAATAAAATCTTCATTTCAGAGGGAAATTCCTAAACTTTGAAAACAAAATCTTTCTGTAGTAGGAGCTTGAGTTAATAATCACTCCAGTTTTCAGCACTGTTATTCTTACATTAGATTTACCTAAGCATAAGGCTGTAATATTAACAGTTTGAAATTGTATGCTCAGAGTTTAAAATAAAAATGTATGTTTTAGACTTTTAAATATGTAATGAAATTTACTAATTCGAAAACAATTTAGGGTTAAAAAAAACAACAACTGTTTTACTGACTATATAGGTCATTGAGCTTCAACACAATTTCCTTGCTTTGACTTATTTGATTTGTTTCAATTTTCTGATGTCCAGAAAGAGCTGATTGAGTATGTGGTCATCCCTCATTTTATCCACATTGGGAGTGACCCTGACACTGAGGTCAGATGTAAGGCGGTGGAACTGTTGATAAGTCTCTGTGAGCACTGCCAGATGAATGAGTTTTTTGATCTTATGTTGATAATTGAAAACGTGAGTCCTTATACATTTGTTTAGTAAGCTTATGCTAAGAACAGTAGCTGTTAAATGAATGTTTATTTATATTTGAATATAATACACTCATTAATGGTCATTTTTGGACCATTTGCTATTGTATTTTTGAAGGCATATATACATTAGTCTATTAATCTTTATTTTATTTTTTCTTCTCCATTGAATAATTGGTACACTTTTTAAAAATAATTCAAATTGCTTCCCAGATATTAAAGAAACCCTTACTGGGAGCATTGCCAGATGGAGAAAAGAAAGATGAGACACTTGCAACATCTGATGAAGGACATTTATTAGATGTACAGACTGCAGTAGAAAAGATCTGTGATCTCTTTAAGGTATATCATCAGTTGTATTCATAAAAAAATCTTGATAAGTATTTTTGCAATAACTTCAATGAAATAATAATACTTGTACATCTAAACCTTGTTACACATAAACTGCTTTGATTTATTTAATTTTTTTTAACATAACCTTATAGACAGATTAAACAAATAAATTGGATAGGTATTAAATAGATAAATTATATAGATATATTTAGGTCCAGAAGTATCATATAATTCTAAAACATGTGTTTTGATATCAATTATTGTCTCCTGCTTTTGTTTCTCTTCTTTTTCTTCATTCTCATTCAAACATAAAAAAAAACAGTGAGGTTGAAGGTAACATATTTTTGTGTAAGTGATCAGCTGTTCAGTGGTATTAAATAGAATTCCCTGTTTCTTAAATTGATTTCTTAAATTGATTTCCCTGTTTCTTTTGTTTCCAGATCAAGTTATACCAGGCTCCAGCCTCCCACTCCCACAGACTTTATGAACTCCTCATTTCACATCTGGAGCTGCACTACTCTCACTTGTACCTCAGTAAAACAGCGTGTGGCATTCGTAAAACGGTGAGTCTCACCTGGTAGTGTCTGTTGACTCTGAGCAGTGAGTCTCA
>JADKLZ010003886.1:35270867-35282120 GCA_021533235.1 Biomphalaria straminea
CTGTTGACTCTGAGCAGTGAGTCTCACCTGGTAGTGTCTGTTGACTCCGAACAGTCTAGTAAAAAGTTGATCTCATTGTTCTCATCATTATAACATAAAAGGCAAAAATGTTTCACTTGTAAAATACATGAACAAAGTTCGGAATAAATTTACTAGTATGTCATTAGTTAACCTAAATAATTTTTAAATCATTAGATATCTTTATCATTAGACATTTACTGAAATGCAAATATGTAGGCTGTAAATATTTTGAATTTATAGTTGAAGTTTCTTTTGTTTTTGTTTCTCAGTAAAATGCATTTTTTCATTTGTCTGTACAGATTTTCAGTTTACTTTTGCTTCTGCGTGCTGATAGTCATACTAGAGTGGGACTAGCAGACAGGAAACCTGGGGAACGACATGTGTTTAGCCCATACTTAATGTGTCAGCCCAGGTAAAGTTACAGCATTTTACAATTTCCAATAAAATTTCAACAGTGATATAACTGTGCATTATATCTTGTTCGTGGTTGTGTGACAGATTTTGCCCTACATCTAAGAGATTTCAAGGCTCATTGAGATTATGTAATTAAACACTGCGATAAGTATACAATAATAATTTTTCAAACAATATTCACATAATAATGATGTAGAGACTATCATTTAATCCCCCACTTAAATTAGTAATCATGAAAATATTTTTTTAGTGATGGCATAATTATTTCAGAAAACAAAAACAAATAAAAAATGGAGTGGTTCTAAATAGAAGAAATAAATAGCAGCCCAATAATGAACCTTTTTTATCCTCATAAGATGCTGCACAAATTGTTTTAAATGGTTTAGTTTTAACAAAACAAAGTTCCATATTAATGAAGTAAAAGACTTTTCATTATCATAGGGCTTGGCAGAAACTTTGGAAAACTTTGAAATAACGAGTTTTGTTATAACAATTTCTCAAGATTTGACTCTACTGTAACTGGCCTAACATTTGTCTTTTTTCCTAAGTGATGACCTAGATGTCCTAGGCCTGAAGAGTCCTACTGTACCAGGACTTAGTGCCAGCCAGATCTACTCTGTCATTGAATATGAGCACACATTCAAACTGTTTCTCTCCTGTCTGGAGAAAGTAAGTCTTCTAGCTTGTTGTCATTTGATAAACTTGTACTGTTACATGATCATTTTCTTCAACTTGACAACTTTGGAAGATTTGTGCAACATTGAGTATCCAGAAAAAAAATGTGATAATTTTTTTACAATAATAAAACAACTCTTATCTATCTTTTAAAATTTAATTTGCCACAATGTTAGCAAATTTGTAATGATCCATATTTAAATCTCTACAAATTAGTATCAGTACTTGACAGGAATTGTCAAATGTTCAAAAAGACAAAATTTTTAATTTTAATATTAAGCTAAACAAAATATTACACTGCCGAGTTTCAGATACTTTCTTAAAGGCATTTCACTTCACTTTTAACAAGAAGTGCATATTCAAACAAACATTAAACACTTTTTAGGCCAAACTTTAGATACAGTTTCATAGGAAAATCAGAATAAAAAAGAGTAGCTACATGAAAAAAATATTTTATTGAAATCTTTATTTAATAAAATCTAAAACTTTTTAGTTAATTAAACCTTTTTATTTTATTATTATAATCATTGTCAGCTTTTTCACATTCAGCATGTGACTGTATTTTTTTATAACTTAAATGAGATATAAATACATTCATGTTGAGTTGTTAAACTTGTAGGAAAAAGACTGGCTAATCCTGCAGTCTGTTCTGGACAATTTGCCCTTGATACTTGAAAACAAAACATTAGTGCTGTCTGGAGACAAAGGACTCATTGACGCTCTGTGTGGAAAACTATGTGCTATGGTTAGTCTTGTCATTCTAAATAGAGTTTTTATCTTCTGACAATTCAGTAGTAAATGGAGGACTTCTTAAGACCTAGTTGGACTTAATAATGATTTTGTTGTTTAAAAGTGTACACATTTTTAAGAAGATAAATGACTTTTTGATAAATGTAATTGTATATTTGTTCAGTTCTAAATTCTGCTCTTGTTGTAGGTGAAAGATCGAACTGTAGACCAATCACAGAAGTTGATAAACCGTCCAGCTAGTTTCACACGCTCAGATTTCCACACTTTTGTTTTTCCAGTTTTGGCTTCCATTGTCACTTATCATACTTATCTGGATAAACATCGTTTGGTGAGATGGTCAATAATAATAATAATAATTAATAATTTTGTTGATAATGTAAATATAATGTAGATAATGTTCATAAAATATATGAATGTTTTCTGTTGTTAAATAAATTATGATTTTGAATTTGATAATCAAATATGTGCAAATGTGTTTAGTTTTAGTGGTTTCGGTGTTCAGTTCAACTGGAGCATACTGTACACCAGTAACCACAAGTTGTCCTATCCTATTTGGAGTAATATCTTTATGGCAATGCATTCAGTTCTTTTATTCCATTTATCACATAATCCTGTGTGAGGCTTATGGGAGCACTATTTTGTTATTTTACTTATGCCATTTGTCTCAGACATCTGCCATTTCAGTTCTTGATGTAATTCCTTTTTTTTTTTTTCATAGGCAGATGATCTTTTCCAGATCAGACCTTACTAAAATATTTTTCTTTTATACCTTCAGTCATAAGATCTTTATGGTAATTAGTTCTCTCCCTGCTGATTTTTATTTATTCTTATAACAAAAATACAATAAACAGACCCAGTGTTGCACATATTGAATAATTGGTCTAGCAGTTTAAACTCAGACCCATTGTGATGAAAGTTTAGTGCACACAGTAGTTTGGTCCTCCTAGTCTTATCATTTGGACTCTATATTATTTTTCAGAAAGAGTTAGTTAACTGCCTAGAGTTTGGTCTCGTCTCCAAGTGTGCCAAAGTCTGTGTGACCACCCTGAGGATCTGCTCTCTGGAAATGAAA
Source organism: Biomphalaria straminea (assembly GCA_021533235.1). NCBI lineage: Eukaryota > Metazoa > Mollusca > Gastropoda > Planorbidae > Biomphalaria > Biomphalaria straminea. Next base: position 35,273,800 of record JADKLZ010003886.1, read on the forward strand.
GAGCTTATGATGAGGATGTTGCCAGCTGTCCTGCTGTCATTGTCTAAAATATCAGCCACTATCTCTATGGCCATACCAGTCTTGGCATTTTTATCTAGTATGTATGTTTTTCCTTGTTATGTGATCTACAGACATCATTATATTGTATTTTAATTTCATCGCCAAATTCATGTTACAATGATTGAAAAGCATCAATTACTGAAATTAGATTATTTCTCCCACTCCTGTTAATAAAAAGAAGTAAATCTTAATCAATATTTAACAATTGTTATTTCCCTTAGTTTTATGAATAGGGAAAAGAACATCTTATTGGTACCACACTATGAATACAAGGTCCTGAGTACATTGCTTTGCTTTAAATAGTTTTAGATTAAGCTCTCACAGTTAATTGACATAAGATGAAAAAAATCAGTTTTAAACTATTCATGAATTTTTCAGGTATTGTTCGTATCCCAGAGCTTTATGCTAATTTTGTTGAGGACCAATACATGAGTGTGTTTGCGATAGCTCTGCCCTATACAAATCCTTTCAAGTAAGTCAATTTAACTGAAATAATGTTTTGTACAAATTAATTGGGACACAATTTAAGACTGTTCTTTTTATTCCAGGGGACTTATTTTTGTCTTTTAGAAATGAAAATATATAATAAATTTTAGAGAAGTTTCTTTGACAGGCTTTTGTGAATTTGATTTAGAGCTGTTAGAAATATACGCTGTTCTGTTAAATATTGATATGAGTAAGTCATGAATATTTACTGAAATGTTTAGTTTTGTGTTCCAGATTCAGCCACTACACAGTCTCTCTGGCTCATCATGTGATTGGCATCTGGTTTATTAGATGTAGATTACCATTCAGGAGAGGATTTGTCAAGTACATTCAGAGGGTTAGTGTATTGCTTTAGTGTTTTTAGAACCAGACATATGTCTGTATATAAACAAGCTGTCAGTTATCGCTACTTCTATTTCTTTAAGCACTTTGGCATCTCAAAAGAACCCTTTTTTTTCCCCATCTATCTCAAGTCTGCTTTCATTTCTTTATTGTGTATGTGATCTTCTGTCTCTCAGTTTTTGTTGACTCTATCATAAGTTCAGCATATTTTCTTATAGTGCTTACAAACCATATGGCCATGGAAAAAATTGTTTTTGTACAGGGATTGAAGTACAATGTTCTACAACTGTTTGAAGAAAACTCAATCCGACACTTAAGTTCATACAATCAAGACTCTAGTGACAGAAGCCGCACATGTTCTTTGAATGAAGGACATCGCAGGTAGGCTTGCTTAAATAATTTCTAAAAACAAGCAAAGTATAAAAAAAATACTTAAAAAAAAGAAACTAGTTTAAGGGAAATAACTCTATATTTACAACTATCTCTCAGGAATGTAGAAGTTATTTTCAAAAGTTTTATCAGATAAACAGAGTGAGTTTATATAAGCTTTTTAAAAAAGATTATTTTTGCTGACTTTCAAGGCAAACATTTAGAAAAAAAAATTAAGTAAAATTGGAGATGCTATCATACAGCATTCAGTGTGGTGACATTTATCATGTCAAGATCTTTATTTTTTTTTTATTTTTTTTTGCTAATTAGTTGTATGTGAATTACAGATTTATAAATATATTCCAATAAACATTTGAAGCTCTTAGCTGACTCTTGAATTTATATATATATATTGTTTTTTTTCTTCTTCACCTTTTATGTGCTTCAGAAAAGTCCTTTGAACTCTCACAGCTTCACACAATTTAACACTCTTGTTCTTCTTCTTCTTCTAGCCAGCTTTATTGCTGCTGAGCAGTGAGCTCTTTTGCAGACTGTGCCAAGGAAAAAAAGTGTGCTGTTTTCTTCAGTTGTTCAGCACTGCCATACAGGGTGTTGGTTATGTTGGGCTGTAGTGGAAGTAGTGTCTGCCCAAGGTGGATTAGGGAGGGGCATTCAAGGAGGATATGGTTTACAGTTTCATAAGGGTGGGCACAGTGTCTGCAAAGTGGGAGTTGTGTGGAGTTTATTTTGTTCAGATGGTAATTTAATAGAGGTGTGTGTCCTGTTCTTAGTTGGAAAATTGTAGATTGTTCTTTGCGGGGGAGGAAGTTAATACTGTCCAGTTTGTTAGGCCTAGTCATTTCTTTGTACATTGCTCTGCCTGTGTTTCCTGTTGCCCATTGGTTGAGCCACTCCTCTTTGTGATTGTTGACTAACATTGACCTTAGGGTGAGGTAGCTAACAGGTCTATCTGGTTGTTCCATGGATGACCCTGCCTTTGATAGCTTGTCTGCCTTTTCATTCCCCATAATGCCAATGTGTCCAGGGATCCACTGTAGTGTGATATTGATATTTAAATTTGATATCATCTGATGGATTATCACAGTTGACTTGACTTAATCCTGTGTACTCCCAGGGGAGCATAGGGCCGCAACCACACCTCTCCACCGAACTCGGTTCTGAGCAGCTTTCTTCATCTGCTCCCATGTCATTCCAGTACCCTCAGCTTCACTGATGACTGACCTCTTCCAGGTTTGCTTGGGTCTGCCTACTTTCCTCTTTCCTTGTGGATTACAGTCAAGAGCCTGCTTTGCAACATTGGTAGCTGGTTTCCGCAGGGTGTGTCCTATCCAGCTCCATTTTCGTTTGGTAATGTCTTGTGCTATGGGCTTTTGTCTAGTTTTGTTCCACAAATCGGTAGTGGTAATCTTTTCTGGCCACCTAATTCCTAATATCTGTCATAGGCATCTGTTAACAAAAGTTTGGAGCTTTTCCGTATTTCTTTTAGTGACTCTCCAAGTTTCTGAACCGTAAAGGAGAACAGACTTAACGTTAGTATTGTAGATTCTTATTTTGTTATGTAGAGATATTGCCTTGGAGCGCCAGATTGTTTGAAGAGTTGAGAAGGCAAACCTAGCTTTATTTATTCGAATTAGTACATCATCATCAGCTCCACCGTCTTTGCTAACTCTGCTTCCGAGATAGGTGAAGTGGTCTGTATCAAGGATGTTTTCTCCCTGTAGCATGATTGGGTTCTCTTGTCTATTGTTGATCCTCATAACTTCTGTTTTCTTTTTATTGATTAGAAGTCCAGTCCTTTTTGCTATTTCTGAGAGTCTGGTGAGTTTGGTCTGAGCATTTTGTTGTGTATGGGAGAGAAGGCAGATGTCATCGGCGAAATCCAGGTCTTCTAATTGGTGTGTTAGTGTCCACTGTATGCCGCTTTTATTATTTAAGACTGTCTGCCTCATGACCCAATCAATCACCAGTAAGAATATCAAGGGTGAAAGCATACATCCCTGTCTTACTCCTGTTTTTACCTGAAAAGGGTTGGTCAGCTTACCATTGTGTATTACTTGACAAGATGAGTCATCGTATAACTGTTTAATGATATTGGTGAATTTTGTTGGGATTCCGTAGTGATTCATCAGTCTCCAGATTATGTCTCTGTCAATACTGTCAAAGGCTTTCTCGAAGTCAACAAAGGTCATGTACAGAGGAGATTGCCACTCGATAGATTGTTCTATGATAATACGTAGTGTAGCAATGTGGTCAGTGCATGATTTCTCCTTACGGAATCCAGCCTGTTCTGGTCTTAGTCTTTTATCTAGAGCATCTTTCAGGCGTTCTAATATTATCCTAGTTAAGACCTTGCTAAGGGTTGACAGTAACATGATTCCTCGCCAGTTGTTGCATTGGGTAAGGTCACCTTTTTTGGGTAGTTTAACTAGATAACCCAGTTTCCAGATTTTTGGGACCTGTTCTTGTTCCCAAATCTTGCATAGCAATGGGTGCAGCATTTCAGCTGATATTTTGGGGTCTGCTTTTAGTGCCTCTACTGGTATACCATCTGGGCCTGGCGCCTTTCCACTTTTTGCATTCTTGATGGCCTTGATGATTTCCCCTTTAGTAGGAGGACCTGTGTTAACATCCATTTCTTCTGTTGCTGGGGGTATGTCCGGAATCGATTCAGGAGGATGTCGGTTCAAAATTTCTTGAAAGTGTTCTGCCCATCTTTCCTTCTGTCCAACATCACTGGTGATGATCTTTCCTTGTTTGTCTTTCACTGGCTTGTTGGTGTTGGTATTTCTACCTGCTAAGGTTCTTGTTATGTCATACAACCTTTTCATGTCTCTTTGCTCTGCTGCCTTTTCTGCATCGACTGTCATTTCATGAAGGAAGCGTTTTTTGTCCTCTCTTGCACTCTTTCTTACAGACTTGTTTACAGCAAAATACTGGGCTCTAAGGTTAGCTTTTTGCTCTTCATTCTGGCATTGGTTTATCTTTTCTTTTAGCTCTTTCCGTTCCTGGATTTTGCCCCATGTCTCTGCAGACAACCATTCCTTGTGTTGTTTCGTTTTCCTGCCTAGGACATCTGTACATGTGCTTTTCCATATCTCTTGGAGAGTGAGGCAGTGCTGCTCAAGGGTTTCATCTGACACTAGTCCAGCAAGTACTTCAAATTTGTTTTTAACCTCACAGTTAAAGAGTACCTTGTTTTCCTCACTCTTCAAGTACTGGGTGTTGAATTTGTAGTGTGGTCTGTCTGAAAAATCCTTAAAGGATTTAAGTTTGATCCTTGCTGTCGCTATTAGTAGATGATGGTCAGAAGCTACATCTGCTCCTCGTCTCACCCTAACATCGAGTAGACTTCTCCTCCATTTTCGGGAGATTGCAAAATGGTCAATTTGGTTTTCCGTTTTACCATCTGGGGAAATCCATGTTGTCTTGTGTATATTTTTATGTGGAAAGATGGTTCCTCCTATGATGAGATCATTGAATGCGCAGAAATCAGCAAATAAATCCCCATTTTCATTGCATGTGCCTGTACCATGTTTACCCATGTAGAGCTCCTTTCCAGCATTGTTTGTACCTACTTTTGCATTCAGGTCACCCATAATAAGCTTGATATCATTTTTAGGTGCTTTTTCTAGTATAGATTGAAGAACGTTATAAAATTCTTCTTTCTCTTCTTCTGGTGCTGCATTTGTGGGTGTATAGCACTGGATAATGGTTATTTTCCTTCCCTTTGCATTAAACCTGGCTGACATTAGTCTTGAGGAAACTGGCTCCCATCCCAACAAAGCCTTTGATGCCTCTCTTGATAGTAGAAGTGCTACTCCCTGTGTGTGATCGTGATCTAGATCTTCATGTCCAGAATATATAATGCTTTCTCCAGTTGTCAGATTGTTTAGACCGCTTCCATTCCATCGTGTTTCACTGAGGCCTAGAACCTTGATTTTGTACTTTCTCATTTCATTTGCCACTTCGTTTATTCTGCCACTATCGTATAGGGTTCTGATGTTCCAGGTCCCTATCCTGGTTGAGGTCTTGGTCGTCAGAAGGTTTGTCGGTGTGCTAGCTTCCAGACGGCTTTCACTAGTACACGTCATAAACTCTTCCATAGAGGAACCTTCCTGGCCAAGTTCTAGTTGGTTTGGTGCGTTTACGGTTTCTGTAGCAATAGTTTAGTGATGTGAGGTTGCTAGCCTTACGATCACCCCTCCTCCTTTACCCGGGCTTGGGACCGGCAAGATACCCCTATAAGGTGTACCCAGTTAGTGTTGTCAACTCTTTTGGGCTGTTTGAGGTGCTGGTATTAAGTGCTAGCAGAGTGGATTGGGAGTCTGTAAAGACACCAATATCGGATGGTGATTGCACTCCTTCATATAATTTGTTTTCTACTGTCTGTAGTGCAATGGTGATTGCCTCAATTTCGGCTTGGAAGTTTGAGCAGTAGTCGCCACAGGCTGCACTTATTTCATAGTGTTTATTTTTGGGGAAGACCAGGAAGGCACCAAGACCAGCATAAATGGTGGCTTTGAAGGCTGATCCGTCGGTGTATATATGGATAGCTGTTTTTGGATAGCTTTCAATAGTTTCAAGCGTGCCTACTTTGAGCTCCAGTGGATTGGATTTTGTTAGGGTGTTGTTTATTAAATGTGTTTTAATAGTTGGTTGTTTATAATTGAGTCCAGGACATATGTTTGGGAATCTGGTGATTTTTTCTCTGTTATTGGGTAGATGGTGTTTTAGGGCTAGTTCGATCAGTGTTCTTTGCTTTTTTTGGTTGTTTTTCCTATTTCTCTGTGTTATTAGTTTATTTGGATGGTCGTCCTCCAATCTTCTATATCTCTCAATAGCTTCTAATGCTGCCCTGTTGTGCCTTAACTTAAGAGGTTCAATATTGGAGTCTATTTCATAGGCTGCTGTGGGAGTAGTTCTCATACCTCCACTAATTAGACGCAGGGCTTGGTTTTGGATTGTGTCTAGTGATGATTGATAGGTTTTGTTGGCAGCTACTTGTATGGAGAGACAGTTATCCATTACAGATCTGACATATCCAGTGTATAACTGTCCTAAGGTTTTCTTTTCAGCTCAATACTCTTGTTCAATTTTGCTGGCCTAGTGTTCCAAGAGCCGAAGGCTCAACTCTGCCTGACAGTTTCAAGAAGAAGAATGTCATTAATCCATCTTCTCGTTAGTCATCTTTGCTTCTTCTGCATGACACTGCATTGCAGGATTGGAACTTGACTATACCATCTAAGCTTTTGTCTTTAACAGTGATGAGCAAAACATCAAAATAAATAGTAGATTTGAGTCTATAGCTGAGCTTTTCATTTCTTATATGTTCCCTGTCTACAATGTTTTGAAGTTTATAGAAACATCTCTAGGTTGGGGATATGTGTTGAATACTACAATTTTGATTTTTCTTTGACCTTAAATTTTTTTGTTTTTGTTAAAGTTATCTTGGGATAAAATTATGTGTGTGTTTTAACGGGGGGGGGGGGAATGATCTATTGAAAAGTATATTTAATAATAATAATAATAATTTTGTGACAAATTATGTTGATAAAAATATAATTTTTTTTTAAACAGGCGGCGCAATATGACTGGCATTGAAGGCATCAGAAATGATGGTCGAATTCCAATGGATGAGAAAATGTCCCAGTTTCACAAAGAGCTGACAGAGACTTGTGTAGATATGATGTCTCGCTATGCTTTTGGCAATTTTTCAGCATTGCCAGTTAGGTAGTGTAGTGTTTAAAAAAGTTTGTTTTCTTTTTAGAAATTCTAATTAGCCGTTTAGATGAAAATATTACATAAAATTCTCAAAGACTTGTGTAGATATGTTGTCTCGCTATGCTTTTGGCAATTTTTCAGCATTGCCAGTTAGGTAGTGTTGTGTTTAAAAAAAGTTTGTTTTCTTTTTAGAAATTCTAATTAGCCATTTAGATGAAAATATTTCATTACATTCTCAAAGACTTGTGTAGATATGATGTCTTGCTATGCTTTTGGCAATTTTTCGGCATTGCCAGTTGGGTAGTGTAGTGTTTAAAAAAAAGTTTGTTTTCTTTTAGAAATTCTAATTAGCCGATTAGATGAAAATATTACATAACATTCTCAAAGTGCTTTGAGATACATTTTGTTTGTTAATGTTGTTACATGGAAAAGAGTTGGCTGAGTGGTAAAGCCCTTAGCTTCCGAATCAAAAGATTCCTGGTTCTAATCCTGGTGAAGGCTGGGACTTTCAATGTAGGTCTTTAGTGCAGACCACCCAGCTCTAAATAGTAGGGGAAAAGTAAAGGTGGCTGGTTATTGTGTTGGCCACTTGACACCTTCATTAACCATGAGCCACAGAAACTGGTGGTCTTTACATCATAGATCTTTACCATAGATCGCTAGGTATGAAAGGGGGAGCTTAACTTCATTTTTTAATGTGTTGCATACTTATAATTATTAATATGTTTTTTTATTTATTCAAAATGAAATAGTAATAAAAAAGATATAATAAAAAAGATATGTATTCAATTTTATCAAAGGTTAGATTATAAAGAATATTTCTTAAAGGCATTTAGCTAAGAACATATGCATAATACACACATCTATTATATGTTTGAAAGAGGATAAAAGTTTTATCCCTATTAATTTCAGAACCCCTGTGGCACAGTTCCTGTTGAAAGATGGCCAGTCTGGCATGTGGGTTGTAGGGAATAAAATTATCACAGTCACTACAAGTGGAGGAGGGGGAAAATCTGGAAACTCTGGCCTGTGCGACAACTGTCTGGCTGTTTTTCAGAATTCGCAGAGAGAGCTAACAGGTGGGGCCAAATCCAATAATGTTGCCACAGTAACATCTGGAACAAGACGGAGACATAAATCTATGGCAAGTTTAGGAAGATCCCAGACACAGGTAAATGTCAAATGTTCAATAGTATCATAAGAAAAAAAATAGGTGGATAGTCCAAGTGTAAATCATGTTTTATGTTAGTTTAATTACTGAGAAAAAAAAATATCTTGGCCTCTGTTCAAGAACTGAAAGATCTATTTCTTCAATGGTAACA
>JADKLZ010003886.1:35291130-35309494 GCA_021533235.1 Biomphalaria straminea
TTGTAGAATGGTCTCTATCTGTAAACTAAGAGAATTATAAATGGTCTCTATCTGTAAACTAGGAGAATTGTAGAATGGTCTCTATCTCTAAACTAGGAGAATTGTAGAATGGTTTCTATCTGTAAACTAGGAGAATTGTAGAAATGGTTTCTATCTGTAAACTAGGAGAATTCTAGAATGGTTTCTATCTGTAAACTAGGAGAATTCTAGAATGGTTTCTATCTGTAAACTAGGAGAATTCTAGAATGGTTTCTATCTGTAAACTAGGAGAATTCTAGAATGGTTTCTATCTGTAAACTAGGAGAATCGTAAAATGCTCTCTCACTAAATTTTTTACAATCAATAAGACAATTTATAAATACCAAATACCTTACAAACAAGCTATCGATAAAATCTACAGTTATCTTCAGGTACGGTCATTTTAATCTGGCCTTACATATTTGCTAGCGTGAATGGTGAAAGGTGTTTGCTTATATTTTAGATTTGACTTTTGTTTCTCCTGCCTAGGTTTAGGAGCAATGAAGGGTAAGCCAGATAAAGATCAAATCTTGATCTCTTCTGCTTGTGCTTTCCATGTTTTGGCTTTATTTTTATTTTTTTCTTATACACATATCTTTGTTTTATGAGGCTATTTGTTTGCACAGCTGAATGGCTTTGTTTGTTTTGAATCCTATTGCTTAAAATGTTCACTCAGCCATATTTTCATAGCGCACTATAGTTAGTGATGGGAACTATTTTTGTTTCTCCTCCTCATCCAGAATTACAAACAAATCCTTAAGTACAATAGAAACCAAATGATATATTCTGTTTGTATACATTCAAATGATGTAGATGTAGAGATCAACACAGGGCTAGTTTAAATGGCTGGGTTTTTTTTTTTTTCAAGTTACTATAAACTTTTCTAATTATTATACCACTATATCTATTTTAGTTTGTTATGGTGATTTGGTGGGCAGAGATTAATGAAAATGTACCCTGTAGCACTATGCTTTTGCCATGGCTCTCACTTTCATAGGTTTTGCAGTCTCATCCAGTGCTTAGAAATTAAGTCTATTTATTGAAAAAAAAACTGTATTAAAATTCCAAACCTGCAAATATTTTTGTGCTGCTTATTATAAATCTGTAGAATTAAACCTCAGAGCATTGACTTATATACTGCAGATGATTTCCTGAATTCTTTGTGAGAACCTTGATGTCACTATGCTTCCTGTACTTTTTTTTTTTTGCTTGGCTTGATGTATGGGTAGCATGAAGATGTAAATCAATCCATTGTGAGTGGTTTGAATAGGATATAGCTGTTTGGTTGTGAAACTTGTAATCTCATGATTGTACACTTCAGTAGAAATGTCAATGTTCCTCATTCAACAATAAAATAGAAAATGAAAGTATCGTTATCTAGTTAATTTGGTAGTTTAAGAATCAGAAAGTTGTATAAATAATAATAACAAAAATAATAATAATCTTTATTATCCATAAGGAAATTTGTCTTACATCTTAACATAATTTGTAAGTTTAAGGATCAGAAAGATGTATGATTCTTAATTAGTCCTTTATTTTTTTTATTTTTTTTTGAGTAAATGAAAAACTGTCATTGAGACATTGATTGATGAGGAAAGAAATAATATATTTTTTTAGAGTCTTGTTATATATATATATATATATATATATATTGAGACAGTCGAGGCTATTATATTTAGTGTTTAAAAAATATTTTTTGGTAGCCCAATGTTAGAAATGTGTAATGTAATTCATTTATGTGTTTCTGGCTCAGATATTGCTGACATACTGGGACACACTCATACAAAGGTTATATCTGATCTTAACCTGCCCCTGCTGGTCAGACAGATTGCAATTAACTGTAATGTAAGTAATTTTTTTTTTCTAATTAGAAATCTAAATTTAGGAATTTCCAGTAAAGGACATACCCAATACTTCTCTGAAGGACATACCCATGGTCATCACTTCTCTGAAGGACATGCCCACTAACCTTATTTCTCTGAACGACATTGCTTCTCTGAAGAACATGGGGTTAAGATTAAATAAGTGTTTAAAAAGTCTTGAATGTTACCATTACATACATTTTGAAATGATACAGATCTACATGATCCTTACCTTTCCTTTTATGTTTTTATTAATGGCAATGTCTTCGATTCCAAAGATTAAGGATGAGTGCAGTATTTCACATATTTTTCATCTGATCCAGCCAAAGCCGTTGTCTCCTGGGGATCTATTTAATTTTTTCTTTAGTTTTCGGCACCTGCATCAACAAGTTTTTTTCTTAAAGTCTCAAATGTGTGTCCCGGCATCTCTCGTGAGAGCTCTCCAACCGTCTCTTTCACAGGCCTTCTTTCCTTTATGTCAATGAGGCAAAATGGTGCCTATGTTTATGGGGATGCCTCTGTTACAGCATCCTCCTTTAAGCTCAGATACACAAATATTGTCAATGGATTGTGTATAAAATATCCTGAATTGAATTTGATGAACTTAAAAAACCAAGAACTAAATATATGTGTATGTGATTCTTTATGTACTTTCAATCAATGTTTAAATATTATACTATGCGTATCAGTTGCTGTTGCATAATTTTTTATTTTTTTTTGCAAAATCAGCTGGCTTCCATGGTGTTGCAACGCCAGCAGTCAACTGTAGGAAGCCCTGAAGTGTTTGCCTCCAACTGGTTAGAGAGACTGAGACAGATCAAGTTACTCAAACAGAGAATACTAGAACATCAGCCAGAAGAGTCATCCACAGAACAACCTGCTAGTCCATCTCATATGTGGCCACCCACTGGGGCCAGTGGAGATACTCTTGGTGGAGCCTATGAAGACTTTACAGATTATCTGTAAATTTTTGAGGCCTCTTGTTTAAACTGTTTTGTATTTTCATTTCTTTGATTCCATAAGGATGTTTAATTTCAAGTTTTTTTTTTCCTTAGTACTATCACTGTCTTTCATAGTTGATATGAAATCAAATGCATTTATTTTTGGTTTTAAATCATTTTTAATAGTTTTGTTGCATTCTTGTTTATTTTATGTGGGTGTTTAAAAAACAAAAGTTTCATGTGTTCTGATATTTTGTGTGTGTGTGTATTTGTTGACAATGAAGTTGAATGAATGTTTTGAATTGTAGTGCAAGTTTTACCTTAAGCATTACATTTTATTGAATCTTATGAAACTTTTCACTGAGACTTTCACCATTTGAAGTTTAAAATGTATTTTATACCAGAAAAAAAGTTGCTACTTATTACAGATGTGATGTCAATTATCTTGAAACTAATTTACATTTTTTTCCTTATTAAATGTCAAATATTTATTTCTTGTGAATGTAAAAAAAAAACTAAAAGGTATTTTATGGCTGTGGCAGCTCTTGAAATTACTGATGGAAAAAAAAGCAACCCTTTAGAAATATTAGTTTAAAAAATTTTGTTTTTTTTGTAAATTACCTCTCAAAACTTTACATTCATACATGTTAGGGTATGCTAACCCTTTTTTTTTTTCATTTTTAAAAAGTTTGAATCAAAGGACTTGTTTAATTCAGTCTAATTATAAATTTGCTGTTACAACAATGATCATGATTTTGTTGCATGTGGATAACTAGGAAATGTAAAGCCATGGGTGTGATTGCAAACATTGCTAGAAATATTAAAATAGATTTATTCATATCAATTGAAGAACAAAAAGATGAATAAAATTGGATAAAAAATCATGTCTGTTGGGTTCAAGCTGTTTAATATTTGTACAAACAAATCAATACTTAATGAATTTACACATTATAGTCAAGAATAACAAAATTTAGAAGAAACATTTGTCCATCACAAATTTATGAATCTTTAAAATTGGGGGATCTTTTTTCAACAAAGGCTGTCATTCCTTCTTTCCTGTCATTCTGAAAAATATAAGATATTTCTATGCAATGGAAAAATATTGTCCTGGTTATTGTTAAAAAAAAAACAGACCATTCTGTGGTTCCTTTAAACCACTTATTTTTATATAGTCCTTATAGCACAAAAACATAATAAAAAATTATTTTTAAATATAATAAACAATATCATTAGAGCTTACTGTGGCAAATGTTGCATGAAACAATCTCTTTTCAAAATGGATGGCTTCAGCTAGTGTTAGTTCATAGCCTAAAGAGCAAAAGAACAAATCAAATAGATTTATATTAAAACTCATTCTGTGATGAAAGCAGAAAAAACTGACTTATAAAATAAAGACAAGAACATTCATATTTTTTTAAAAAAAGGTAGACTGCTATTTGAATCATAAGCTTAAGCAATTACTTGAGTTCTGACATTTAGCACCCAAATTGATGTCTAAAAATGTGGGTCATTTCAAAGTTAACAATACCAAGTGACAATTTGTACCATATTATTAGCAAACAAGTGGATCATTTGAATAAAGAAATAAATGAGTAATCAAGTAAAAAAAAAAAGAAGCACTATGGTGAAATGCTATTGGGTGATTTAGGTCTTGTCATCACTCTTGTCTCCCATGGAACTTTGCAATTACCTGTGTTTACTGCTTCTTTGCACATAGCTACAATGGTCTTTGAGAAGCTGGCAATCTTTTCTGCTGTTTTTAATGCTTCGCCTACAACTTGATCAGGGGGAAAAACTTTACTAACCAAACCTGAAACAAACATACAAAAGGTACAATTAGAGATTTTCACTATGATACTATGCATTTTTTTTCCCCATACATTCACATTTTACCATTTTTTAATGACATTATCCTAATCACATAAAATTACTATCATAATCATGTTATATTAATCAAATCACAGAACTTAAATATTTTTGTTTGCTAATTAATCATGAAGATACAAGTTTCTAAGTAACATCTGTATCATATAAGATAAGAAGATAACATACTGATGGTGTTTAACTTACAAAAAAATAAAAAGCTAACTTCCATTGTTAATTACAGTAACTGTTTCTAACAAAAACAGTTAAATTTTTTTTGCACTTGCATAAAGCGTTAAAAAAAAAAAGGTTCAAATTTAGTGAAGTTCATGTCAAACCCTGATTTCTAGTTGTTTTTTCTTTTTTTATTCATAGCATTTTGATTTGAACCTATCTTGTCCTGTATACTTGTGTGTCACTTGTCACAATGGAAAGTGTTTGGTGACATTATCCCCTAAGAAGCATTCAATGTTTTCTCCAGCAAAAGTAACTTCTCAAATTTTAGGGGCATTAAAGAAAAATTTTTCTTTCAGTTTTCCAGTCAGTCAGATCTAATCTTATCTGAAAAACCTTACCACAGACAGCATCACATGTCACTAGAGCTAGATCTAGAATCACAACAATACTATCTCTCTTTGTTGAACTCTAGCTACACCTAGTTGTGTCAATGTTTCTATTTTCATTGACTTTAGCATCAACAGTCAACTTATCACTATGACTAGAAAGAAATGTTAAGATAATGAATTTTTCTGTTTTCATTATCCATTCACAAGTTTACATAAATGGTAATTGCCCTTTGATTGAGAAAAAAATTGTGCCAAGGAGTAAGTAAACCAATGGAACATTTTTGGATTCTACTGGTCAAACAAAACAAGAAGATTCATAAGTCTGAATGATTACACTTGGGGCTCAACAGATACAAATCCGATGTAGTCTCTATTTGGGAGATTCAAATGCTTCTACATCTTACCAGCTTTCTCTGCTTCTTGTGCTGATATTCTGTTGCCAGTGAGCACCATCTCCATAGCTTTTGACTTTCCCACAGCTCTTGTTAATCTCTGAGTTCCTCCAGCACCTACATTATACAATCAAATGAAATCTTAAGGTTAAACATTCATAATAGTTCACTGCCTCTGTCTACTGCGTCACTTTTGTATTATATGAAATAAATAATATACATTACATAAACCTATAGTGCCCATTCAAGACCTTTATCTAATATATAGAGCACAATGTAGTAAGGAGTATGAATGTGTGTATGTTATGTAATGATGTAATGTATGTATGTTCTGAATCAAAACTGTCTGACCACTCTTGATAAATTTGGCATGAATGTTCTTTTGATCATGGCGAAGACTAAATTGTATGCTATATGTCTCTCCCACAACAAGAAGGCCTTAAAACTAAAAATCCAAAATTTCTCTATTGAAAAATGAAATTTTTAAACAAATCTGGTAAACCCATTTTCACAATATTTTATATAAGCTATGTAAGGGAACATGCCGCTAGATAGGTGATACACAAAGGCCCGCTGGTCATATAAGGCTAGTTCTTTATGATGTAGGCTCATTTAGTTTATTTAGGTTACGTAGTTTATGGGAACAACTATTAACCATGATGTAGTGATCACAATCAATAGTTTTAATGCTTCCAAACATTAGTTGAAAAATGTTTATATTTCCTTACTTTACCGTTCAACAGTTTATTCCATTGGTGTTGATTCTCTAATAAATGTACGTTTGAGACAATATTCAACGAAGTCTTCTATAATTAAACAAATGGATTACCAGGAATGGTTCCCAATGTAATTTCTGGCTGTCCAAACTGAGCTTTCTCTCCAGCGTAGATAATGTCACACATCATTGCCAGCTCACATCCTCCACCCAGCTAGAGTTGTACAATAAACAAAATCAATGAAACCATGTTTAGAAAATTTTAATGATTAAAATATACTTTTTCTTAATTTCTAACTTATTGTTGAACTTTTAAATATAAGAACAGTAAAATCAAATAGGTAAAAAAGTGAAATTACTTTTGGTCAAACATTTTCCAAAACAATTTATTGTAAAAAAACAAAAAAACTGTCAAAATTAACTTGTGCTAAACAGGTTAGCTTCCTTTCTAAGAAAAACACAACATAAAGATACAAAACAGAAAAAAATGAAAGAAATGGCTGAGAACGTACAGCATAGCCATTGACCACCGCAATGATTGGCTTTCTGCAAAAGTCTACTCTGAGTAGTTTAGGAAAATCAGTTGCTACAACTGTTTCAAAGGTCATCTGACTCATTTCAGCTATATCGGCACCCACTGTTGAAAGATAAGCGTTGAATTATGCCCGAGCGACAAATATTTAAGTGAGCCCTTTTACATTCATCCAGCCATCTTGTTGATTTAAAAAAAAAAAACATTGAACAGAAATGCAAAAACTTATGTAACAGTGTACATTATCAGAGAGACTATTAGAAAAACATAATAAGATTTCCTCTGCAAGGACCAAAACATAGACATATTTTTTTTTCTTTCCCAATAGGATTTCAGAATAGAATGGATAACTCTGGTGTCAGAAATTAACTGATTGCAGAGAAAGGTTGGCAGGTGTAAATTAGCAAGAGACTCTACTATAATTTTAAAAGACTGATCATGACAGACACTATTATCAAATCAACCCAGCATAACCAACACTCTGTATGCCAGTGTGGAACAGCTACAAAAAAACACAATAATTTATTTGGCACAGACTGCAAAAGAGATTTGATCTCAGCAAAACAAAAATCTGGCTAGTTGAAGAAGAATAAACACTGATCAACATTTAAAGTTAGGGAAGAGCTGTAAATGATCTGAACCAGTTGACTTTTTAAAGAACTAAGAAGCAATACTATTGCTAAGTTACAATAATACCCAGCTAGGTAAACATACAGCATAGCCGTTGACTGCAGCTATCAAACACTTTGTGGATCGCATCAGTGGAATATCAAATGGCGGAAAGTTCATGGTGAACACCTGCAGCATGGACATGGTACACATTTCTTTGATGTCATCACCAACTGAAAGAGCGGTCTAGATTGATTTAGACATCTATAAAATACCACCACCATCGACACAAAAAGTAAATAAAGTTGAGTGCAGAAAGCAAAACACAGATGCCATGCCACTTAGATTTACCTTCCTCCATCCCACTTGAGTACAATGATAGCAAACCACATTTGCAAGTGTTTAAAGTTTTGAGACAAGAAAGAAGCCATTAAGATTAGTGCTAGAGGCTTTTGGGTGGGATCTAAAAGTAGATTACTGCAAATCAAACTACATGTCTTCATACAGAATATCCATTAACAGCTGCTATAACTGGTTTGCGACATCTGGCTACAGCTTCCCAGCCTTTTAAGAAGTCAGAGTTGTACACATCAGAGAATGTGTTCATTGTTTGCATTTCTTTGATGTCTGCACCAGCTGAAACAACAAGGTCAATGGCTTTTGTTTTGTTCTTTTCAAGTTCAAAAGTGAGCAAAGTTTTTAAAAATAATTTTGAAAATGAATAAATTCAAATTTTATGTATTTTGATTGATGGCACAAAATGACTGTATAAACATTAAGTCGGAACATCGTTTTAAAATTGTAAACTAAATTTATTTTTTTTTTAGAAAAAAAAAAATGCTTAAGTTTTCTTTTGATTGTTTAATTTATATCATTTTGATATAATGGCTGTAATGATGTAAAAAAAAAAAGGACCTTAAATACCAAGTCACATTACATTGCCTTACTCCAACTAGCCTAGTTCTTTGTCAACACTTTAAGGTTAGCCAACACCAGTTAACTGAACAATGAATACATTAAAAATATATTTTTCTCCTATAGCCATTTATTGTTAATATGAAATCCAAACTGTTTTTGTAGAACTTGATAAATTTTAATTGATTTAATAAAATTAATAGGCTTTACTAAAAACAAAATAAGGGTCACATAGTTAAAAATGAATGTTATTAGAATATTGTTCAGCGGTTTTGCTTTAAGAAAAAATAATGTCTTGCCAAACTTGATATGTTAACAAATTTTTTTGTTGGTAGTTTAAAGTGCTCAAAGTGACTGGAAAACAAGGTGAGGGTGACTTTGTTATAAGCTGTTAGAACGGGTTAGGCATGTCCCAAGGCAACAATTTAAACAGTAAATAAGCATTTGAAAAAGATTTAATATTAACACCATATTATTCATATTTTGTCGTCCTTTTCTTTTAGTGTCAACATAAATTTTAGGCTCCATCTTTCACAATAAGTTGCATTAAGTAAACAGCATTTGATAAAGAAATTTTAAAAATTTAATTTGTAACCCTGCCATAGCTACTTCTAAACTAGGTTGAAAATTAATTTTGTCCAAATCTAAAAATATTTATAGAATCTTAAAGGGGTAATAGATCAAATACAGCTCATCATACATGTTTAGCTCCTCTTTTATCGTATAACCAACCTGCAAATGCTCGTTCACTTCCTGTCAGAACGACAGCACCAATATCTTTATCCGCTTCTGCCTCTTGGAGGGCTTTGGTTAGTTCAGACATGAGGCTATTACACAGAGCATTGAGAGCTTTGGGTCTGTTGAGTTGGATTAGCAAGACATTCTGCTTGTCTCCCTTTTTTTCTACCTTGATGTTTTCATACTGAGCTATAAACAAAAGTTATTAGTAGCAAAATTAACAATGGAATCCTGATACTGACAAAATTAAAATAAAAAGCATTAGGGCATATTGAATGAAATCTTACAAATCAAACAAAAACATAAATCTAAAATGCCATTTAACTTTAGTAACACCAATATTAGAATATAATGTGTTCTCTGTTTAGGAGCTGTCAAGAAAACTTCTTTCTTTATTACTTAAGACCTGACTCATCACTCAGTAATAATGAAAATTACAGATTCTCTTTACAAGAGAAGATAATTACGTTTTGGAGCATCCAAGTGTTAATCTATTCTATTCATGAAAGTGTTTTATATAAAGCATATGAAATGTGTCTGCCTGGTTGTGTGGTATGTGAGCTTGATTGTCAGTCAATTGTCTCGATGGTCCTGTGTTCATACCCTGCTTGCTGTCATCCCTGTCATCCTGGGGAAGGTTTGAGTAAACGTTCCCCTTTCAGACCATGTGGTCTCTAGGGCAGATGATGTAAAGGTCATCTGATTCTGTGACCTACGGTTAACGAGGGTGGCCAGGATAATGACTAACCCCCTTTACTTTTTCACAACTAGTGTCAGGTACTCATTATAGCTGGGTGGACTCAGAGGCGTCCGAAGTTCCCAAAATTAAAGATCCCAGTCTTCACCAGGATTCCAAACCCGGAACCCGGTTCGAAGCCAATCGCTTTACCGCTTAGCCACCACACCTCCTGGGGAAGGCTTGAACTCAGAAGTAAATTATCTTTAACTCTGATGCATCTGAAACGAACATTTTTTTTTACAGCTGTGTGAACTGTGTTCTCTTACATGAATCACATTGAATCTAGATCTAGATCACTGAGTGTAGTAGATCTTGTGTTTTTAGTCTAAAAAAAAGAAAGATTGCATAAAAGAGATAATGCTCAAATCTAGATTACGAATGAATTAGCAACTTTAAAAGAACCCACATTATATTAATTATTATTTGACAATGTGTCATTTAGACTCATTTTGAAAATAGGAATAAATACGTGCCAGTACCAGTAGAATATAATCTTGCAAGATTTTGAAGACTTAGACGTCTTAGACTATTGTTTGATCCCCGATTAATTGCAAGTCTTAAAATTCGTCCCATTTGTGCCATGATTGTGTAGTTTATTGGACAGATCAATACCAGACTAGCCAATATCTAGCATCTAGATTTTTAAATAAGAGTGCTTGTTTAAATTCTCACGAATCTCTCAAAATCTATCGTTACAGAGAATCAACTTTGATCACTAAACTTTGCCTTGACCTCATATAACCCGGAACAAAATGAAAATAATACGCTTTTGAATCTAAATCTATTTAGGGCACGAAATTTATGGTACAAACCAGAATTACGAAGGAAAAAGAAATAAAGTTTTTATTTAACCGTTAATGATACTACAAGGATAGATTTCCAGATAAATTTAGATATAGTTTAGAAAAAATGAAAATTCAATAGCATTCTCAAGAGAAAATTCAATAATCAAAATCTAGCTTGCTGCTCTACATTGATGTTTTCTTTTTTAAACTCTAAACCAATGCCATTATTATGAAAAAAAATAGATAATTAAACCTGACAATATATATATTTTTTTCGCACTTCACCTTCAAACCTTTGTAGCTTGCTTTATTTAGTTGTTGTTTTTTTATTACAGAAAACGGTTGCAGTTGTTGTACTGCACTAGGTGACTTCTTGGCCACGTGGTGTGCACTTGGACTGTTTTCAAGATGGTACGGAGTTCAAAACTTTTTACTGTTGTTTCTTTCCACCCTACATGAGATTTGAATTAAGACCATATAATTTCCACCAGAAAGTCAGCAGCATATAAACCAACAGAATACTGTTTAATCCTGAATTTTTTGCTAAAGAAAATATTTAGCCCATTTCAGGACAAAGTTTCTCCAGGAGACTTGGTAATTCTGACACTGACTTCAAAGGATGAGTACATACACAATCTAGTGCCTCAAGTAAACAGAATGTCATCAATCTTATGACCAGTTTAGTGATCGAATTTTATTAATGGATTGCCTTTAATGGTGTAAAATCAATCCTGCTGACAAAATATAAAAAATACACACACACAGAGATTATAAGCAAAAAAAATAAAATAAATTTTAAGTCAATAAGCTTTTGTTTTATTAAAATATTTTTTTTTATTTTAAAAAAAAATTTAACTAGTGTAATAGTTTAGGAATGTTTACATGAGCATCAAGAACAGAAACACATTTTTCGGACATGTCATTTTTTTTTGCTGATTATCAAACAGAAACATATTGCCAATTATTTGGCTTAAATATGTTGGCCGCAGAGGCAATCAAAGCATTAACTAAACAGTTTTAAATCAATTGCCATATTTAACCTCTGGCAATAATCTAAGCACTGAAAACAGACTCCAAGAAAGGGAGAGGATAACTAGGTACGGTAAAATACAATGTTTGTAAAGACTATACATAATATGCAATAAACATTTTTGTCTCCTTAAAAAAGTTTTTATCTATCTGTTAATGACTGGTTGACCACTAGCCATATTTTGCAGACATACCATTGGAAATTATGGTGTTGATTGAAAAACATTGACTTACATGAGTTGAACATAATTGTAGAAAACCAGTAAAATGGTTGCAAACCATTTGTGATCTCTCCACATGTTTAAAAAATGCTGTCTAAAAGGGCAAGTAAATTATGTCAACAATTTGCTTATGGCATAATATTGGATGCATAGCCATCACAACCTCAGAGTAACTTTACAAAGTTAGGTAGACTTGTCTATGATGACTTAGTTTAGGAAGAAAATACTATTTTCTTCTTACAAGGATATAGCTCACTTGGCTAGGTTAATTTTCATTAGCCAACACAGAACTGTTGCGTGTAAAATGAGTGTTCTATACGTCTGAATATTTTATTAATGTCATACAGCAGAACAGACCTGTTCATTTATTTTAAGGCCACATTATCAAAACATATTTACAAGATATCTCCAATAAAAAAAGTGTACAAGTACAAAATGGTTTAATAAAGAATTTATAAGTATAGAGTATAATGGAATGGAATGGACAACATTATGTATGTAACAGTAAATGGTGAAAAGGATGAATAAACGTAGTTTGCAATTAAAAAATGTAAAGACCTGGTCACTGAATGAGAAAACAAAAACAAAGCAAGAAAGATTTGTTTATGAAATAAACATTAAAAAGAACTGAACCCAACTTATAAACTACTTTTACAATTTAGATACAGGATGGCAATATTTTCAAAAACAAACAAAATAAAAAAAACAAACAAACCACAAAACAGAAGATCAGATCCTAGCTTGTTTAAAAACAAAATGAAAACAGTACCAACAGGACCAATGTTTAAATATTAAAATGAGTATATACATTGTATCTATTTCCCATTTACAGTACATTTGTTCCTAAAGTAGCATGGACAAAAAAAAAACACAAAAACAAACTTCCATTCTTTTTTTTCTATCAGAAAACAGCAATTTCAAAACTATTTTTGATCATCACAATTAACAAAACAATTATGTACAAAATATATTGTCATAGATAATGTACAGTGAGCACTTTGATATATTTCATCATTCTCCTGATTTACAGATATGCAAATGAATTTAAGGGAATATCAAAGCAGTCAAGTTAGTTGACACAATGAATGGAAATAAACGGCAATGCAAATGGTATCTATTAACACTGAAAGTCTTAATGTCAGTATAGTTTAAACTGGACCACAGCTTGACATAATCAAAGAATGATGGAAATGTTTACATTCTCATACATCAGAATCTTATTGGCTGAATCAAAACACAAACAGTTCATTTAAAGAATCTAATACATCAAAATTACAAATCCATAAGCCTCTTCAAAGATGATTTATCTATGTATTATATCAATAACATACTCCTTTTTCTTGAAAACTAGAGGAATCAAATTTAAAGGATTATATTTCAAAACAGCCATGTTTAACAATCCACTAAAACTTTGTAATAAAAAAACCCCCAAAAGCTAAATTATTTTATTTACAAAAAAAAAAAAAGGCCTACAACTTAAACACCTTTATTTTTAATTGTGAAGTTATGTGCATACAAATTTACATTTAAAACAACACAATCCTTTCTATGCTGCCCACACGAGTGCACACATGCCTAAAGAGGTTAAACCACACAAACATACTGTCTTGTCATTCATCGAATATGCCTTAAAATTAGTGTGCAAAATATTAATAATAAAGGAACTACAAATGAAATTTGTGATTTTGTATGAGGAGCACTGTTACAGCCATCCTGGTTATCACAATGACAATATCGAACCCGAATGTTGTATGTTCCATAGACTTCTTGACACTCCCTGCCTTCATATCGACCAATTTTGCCACCAGCTGCACACTGACGAAGGTAGCGTACATCCCAGTGGTCTTCCAACCAAACTAAGGGATAAACAAACAAACAAAATGTAAAAAAAAAAGCGGATACGAAGTGCAATTTTATCAATTAATTTGGATTAGTCATATAATTAAATTTGTAATAGATCTAGCTAACAATAATAAATCCATCCATTAGAAATATTTTAATATATTGTTTTTGTTTAATGGTATTTTAAGCTTTTGGCTTTCTCAATATGCTACAGTTCTATCACTTGTCTGGACCATTTGGGAAAGGAGGGGGGTGGAGAAAGGCAGGGGATATCTGGGTGAATGTTACTTTAATCACTTTTTAAATAAAAAACAAAAAATTTTGCAACTTGAATTCAAGATCAAGCCTCTTCAAGCTAATACACTAACCAAGCTTATGAAAATACAAAGTTTTATAGTCATTAGTTACAAAGTTTTAACTTTTAAGTGATGAACTAATGATGACACATGTATAAAGGTAACTAATTCAACTTATACCACCAATTAAACTTTTTTTTCCCTTTGTTCAATACCAAACAAAATAATTAATTACCTATAGTTAATGAACTGTTAATTGGTAATTATTTTTTTTTATTGATTCTTATTCTTGTTTTGTCAAGTAAAAGAAATAATTGTGCAAAATTTTGACCTGATCTAAGATTGTGTGTGGGAATAATAATGTGTATACACACTTTTTGACAGAGAGACAGAGTGAGTTAAATAAGCTTGTAAAAATAGAGCATCATTATTTTACTTTTCAAAACTAATAAAAGTTAAAATTAAAAAAAAACAACATTATTATTATATGTTACACTTTATCATTTATAGGTCACTGTGCTAACTATATACTGTTACAACTTTTGTTTGAAATTTATTTTACTTCTCAATGAGTTTTTACACATTGATAGTAAAATGTGACTTGAATTTAATATAAAGCTTACCTTCTTGAACAATTTTTCTGCACTTGTGTTGCCAAGAGTCACAGTTGACTAAATGTTGTGTCACATTGTCAAACCAATCAGCACAATCAGCTTGGTGAAATGAATTACAGACAAAACATTTGATGGCAAAACCTAGAAAAACAAAAGAGGACAAAGAAAAAATCAATTTTTAGCAACTTAATGGTAATGGTATCCTGATAAAGGAATAGATTACCTCCCCTCTTGTTATAACTAGTATTATTCATGTAATTTTTGTCTTGTATATATGAAGAAACAAAATAAAAACTAGGCTTAAATTCACTAGTGGCTACAAAGTTTCAACATAAGATTAAACAATAGCTGTCCCATTGTTCACAACCCTACCAAAGACATCACAGAACAGACAGCATGAAACCTCACAATCCCCATTCTTACAAATATACAATATCGATGTTACATGCGCATGTTAGTGTAAATGTGAAATGGTGCGAATGCACATTGAAAGGGGGAGAACAAAAATGGAGGAATACTAACAAGACTGTGTTTTCAGTGTTATATTAAAGATTTAAGTATTCATAAGCTATAAATTTGGTGTTTGAATCTGGTGTATTGATAAAGATGTTCCTCATATAAGAAGACATAACAATGGACCAGAAAAAGATTTCTCTGCGCCTGGGTAAACTGTCTGAAATTATGGTAAGTAACAGTGTGCTACCTAACACACACATATCCCAAATCCAGTGGTGGTGAGTTAAAAAAAAATGGTTTTCTTGTAACATGTGACCTGGCACAAATTCCTTCAAGAATGGAATTCTCATGGGAGTTTCTCATGTGGATGGTGATACAATAACTCCAAAATGGTATGCCTTTTCAGCTGCATCTAAAATCTGGAATGAACTGGCAGCAAGAGCCACAAGTCAACAGTGGCTATACACTTTTCTTTTAGGTATGGGAGGGTGGATATAAGCTAACTAATGACATGATGTCAAGCCTATAACTTTTCTTTTTAATTTAGAAATTCAAATGAATGAAACGTGTTTTTTAAAAATACACCAGATTGTGACCAGATACAGGTCACTTCACACTAACTGAAAAGTAAAAGGAATCATTTGGTAGCCTTTTAAATGCATTAAAAGATACAGCTCTATGTCTAAAAATGTGTCAATGTGGTTAAAATAGTTTACCTTAAACAAAACACATAATTAAAAAGGAGTCAAGTAAAAACACTAGGCTGTTATTTATATAGGTCTATATAACAAACCAAGCAATCACCGCCATTTTGATGTGTTACTTCCGCATATTGTTAGGCTCTAGTAATATACTTACTAAAGACGTTAAGAGACTAGGCCTTTAATTATTCTGTCCCAGACTTAGAAGAATTAATACTCACTCTGCTCTAACACAATCAAAGTAGCCACCAGGATTGTTACCGCTACCACAAGTTTGTTCATGGTAGACTTGTGCAAAGTTTATCTTTACAGTCCTGTCTTCACAGCAGCAATAATACAACATTAGTTCAACAGGGACACATCCAGAGCACAGGTAACACTTCCGGTAAAGGGTCGCAATTGAAAATTAAAACATTACAGAGTTATTTTTAAAACGAACTCTAGATCTATATCTAATATAATTTTGATCTATAGTATTTGAAAACAATAAGAAGATTTTAAAAAATCTATAAATATAATTACATTAATTTTCCGCTTCAAATTATTTTTAAATTACATTTATGATAAAACGAAAGTAAAACCTAGATCTACCTGTCTTTACCTGTGCCCTTGTGCTCCTAGCGCCACCTGGGCAATGTCTACTATGAAGTCAACGCCGTAATGGCGTCCTATAAATCTTGGGCGCTAACTTCTTTTCTTTTATGTTGTATCTCAGGAGGTAATTTCACATTTGTGTTTGAATAATCGTTTAGATTTAGAGCTGTATGTCGTGCTTGTTAAAGCATAATTTTTTTATTGTAATATGAAAGAGGAAATTGGATCTATGTTATACCGAGAACAAATGTTTTGGATTAATGCTTATAGCCTTATTAATGGATTGTAACATTGTTTTGCTGTTATTTCCGGGTATAGACTACTAGCCTACTCACCTATCTAGAGGTTTTCTTTCTCTGAACACTTTGATTACCGATGAGAAATCACAACCTTGTGTACATTTGTAGTTATAGATCTAGGTGGTGTTTGTCTTCAATAGACGTTGAATAGTCTATAGAGATATAAAACTAAATAGAAAAAATCTAGATATAATTTTTTTAAAATTTCTTTCTTAGTTTCTATATAATAGTGATATAATATATAATACTTTATTTTTATGTTATAGAACTAAATAGAATTATAATTTATAATATTATTATGGACATCTAGCATAGTAACTATTATAAGTATTAAATGTCAACTTGTTGAACTTCAACATCATCATCATTGTAGTTTTGGCTGTCAATTTTTGTTTTCTTTACAATACTAGGCTCTAAATTGGTCTAAATGTATTTATGGTGTCTATAGCACATCTCATTTATTCCCTTATTCTAAGATGATTCATAATATTATAGTCTTATCAACCTTTGTAAAGACTACTAAGAGTTTAGAGTGAATTATCATTGATATTCATAGTCAGGGGCACAAATCTATGTATACCGTATACAATGTATTATGGAACCAGTGGACTCAGTGGTGTAGCTTGGAATTCGCCATCATTTTGGTGCAGTGGGTGGGGGGAGGGGTTTAACCTCTTTGGGGGCCCCTGCATTTTGCACAATATTTAATGTAAGAAACACTCAAGTGACGGCCCAAGGGATTTTCAAAAACTTCTCCTCCACCCTAGCTACGCCTCTGCATGTAACATAGCACCTCTCTCCTTTATGTTTTTCTTCTTACTAAAACTAATTATATCCAAGAAAATTGTTTATGATGTATTTTATAATTAGTTCTTGTAACAAATCTTATAGTAATGCAATAGAATTTAAATCAATATCATAAGAAATTGTATCTATTCTCTTTCTTTATTAAAAGTATTCAGATTTCATTTTTGATAGTTTGAACACATTTAATTGTTTTGAACAATCAATACTAATCCTAGTAATACTGACTACTTCAGGTTTGGCAATACAGTGCTATCAGTGTGACAGTAATGAAGATTACACATGCCCATCTGGCTATCCATTTGACAAAACAGTAAATGCCTTGTTGGATTGCAATGGATTTGAAGCAGATATTCCTGGACAGTTTTGTGTGAAAATTTACCAAGAAAGCCCTGGATGTAAATATATTTTTTTTAATGTCACAAAGTCACTATCAAGTTGATGTAATATTACAGGAAATGTCTGTTTTCTTTTCAAAGTACTCTCTTAAAAAATATTGTAAATAAATGTCTAGCATTCAGAAATGCACTGTAACATTAGTAGATTCCTGTTGTGTAACAATCCCACAGAGTCAACAAATCTAGTAACTAATAATGCAATTCTAATGCTTCTTTCAGGGGGAGGCTGGCAAAAAACAACAAGACGCTGTGCAACAAGGACAACATTTGGTGAGTCCTTGGTTTGAATTTTATTTGAAATGTTTTACCTCCATTAGTTGTTTTAGTGTTCTTGGTCTATATAAAAAATACTAGAAACTTGCCTATAAAACTGTCCATATTATTTGGATTTTATTGTCAAACTGACGTAGACAGTTTTTATGATGGTTAACATAT
>JADKLZ010003886.1:35313265-35328988 GCA_021533235.1 Biomphalaria straminea
TTGCTAAGCAGTGTGAGCAGAAGGCCTGAGAAGTGAAGTTCGTTACATTGGTGTCAGAAGTGGGATTTCTAATGGCTTCTGTGAAACTGCTTAGTGGACTTGATCTAAAAGAACTTAGACAAGAGCTTCGTGAAAGAGGTCTACAGCTTAATGGGAACAAAGAAACACTAACAACACGTCTCAGAGAAGCCCTTCTGGAAGAAGATGAAGAACCGGACTCGTATCTATTTGAAATCAAACCAGATGTCATAAAGCTCATGTGTGCCGTGAGTGAACAGATGAGCTCGATCCAGGTACAGTTATGTGCGACGCTGAAAAATGTCAAAACGTTTGGTACCATGGTTAAACAGATAGGTGCCAGTACTGTCCAGAACAAGACAGAGGAAACGTTTGGTACCACGCCAAACAAGACACTAGAACAGACAAATAATTGCGACAGAGATGATGGTGATGGTTGTGCTGTCTGTGACTGTGATAGCAAACCAAATGAAGAAACAAGAGAAGAGGCCTATGATTTGACTGAAGCTTTTGTTGCAGATAAACTTGATACGAGTACCTCAACTAACCAGACAGATGAAGACAACGTTGGGTCTGAGTCCAAGCCTGTTGCTGTGGACCTTAAAGACTTCTGTCTATCTGTCTGTGTCTACGAGAGAAACTCGGAGCATGGTTACTGTACCGAGGTGTTTGACAAGAACTGTGCTGACAGGCCCACCTTGCAGGAAGAGTGTGAGCGCCCTAAGACTTACCAACAAAGTCTTGACCAAACTGACGTTTGTCCTGATACCAGTTTCAGCACGAAAAGCGCTGATGGTGGAACGCAGATGGCTTCGTCGGGATGGCAGTATAAGCCCACTGCCCCTCCCACAGATAGACCCCCACCTGCAACGATGAACCTCCACAGCCCATGTTGTGAGGTAGATTTTGTCCGGGACGGACAAATCTAAGAAGGGGGCAATGTTACATCTCCAGTGGCGAACTGAAATGTATATATGTGTGAGACCCACTGATACATGCTTAGGCGACTAGTCACACAGGTCAACCAAGGGCTGTCGAGTGTGACCTGTGCTCTGCGCATGACCCAAGCTTGGACAGTTAGAGTCCAGCGGAGAGAAAGACAGTGATAACTAGAACTGTGTGTGTGTCGGACAGTGAGTGTTGCAGTCCAGTACGAAACAGAGTGGACTGGTGTTTGTGAATAAGAAGGCTTTAAAAATGTAGCTTATACGAGCTAGAGACTTGTGTTAGTTAGACAGTTCTATTCCTGTTAAGCATGTGAAGTTAGTGTAGACAAATATTGTGAACTGGCTGTGTTGATGTGTTTGTGTTATTAAACCGCCACTGTTGTTAATGAAGCTCTTGTCGTTAAGTTCTTGTATTAGATGTGTTGTGTTGTTGCTAAGCAGTGTGAGCAGAAGGCCTGAGAAGTGAAGTTCGTTACAATATCTATGGCCTGCTTCATTCCTGAAACAACTAAATTCTCATATATGGCAATACAGTATATATGTAAGTGAGCCAACATCTAATTACATTCTCTAAATTTTCATTCGTAATTTCAATTTGGGAAATTTGGGTCCAATTGAGACAACAAATAGGCCTATATATTTTATACTTAAGCAACATAGCCTAATCTAAGGTCAAGAATATCTTAATAATCTACAAAGTCTTCAAAAGGAAAATGATGCAAGATATTGGGGTCACTAGTCATTTGGTCAGTAGTTATCAATCATTATTCTATGTTCACTGTACTTTGTTTAAGATTGTTAGTTGTTGTCAGTGAAGCTATTTTATTACTTCTATGATTTATACCGGTGATTTGTGTTTGATGTAAAGAGTGTTCATAACCAGAAGTTATATTTCAGTGCATTTCTCTAGTGTGTTACTACAAAGGCACCTTGAGAAGCTGTGGATGTTACTTTGAAAGACAAAAGTCTTTTTGATAGTGTGAACGACACAAGTCTCAAGTAAAAATACATCCCACTAATGAGATAGTAAGATTAGAATGCTAACTGGTAGTAACTAGAGCTAAATGCTCTTGCTTGGTAACTGACACTATCAACAAACAAAGATGTAAATAAAAAAAAGCTTACCAGTTAGGAAAGACTGAGTGAAGTAAAATCCAGATAACCAAAATGATGATGGGACACCCTTGTCAATCCAGTCTTGAAAAAACTTCAATCTGCAAACACAGAGGTTACCTTACAATAAAAGTTGACAAAAATAAAATCAAATGTTTTCTTATTGAAATGGATAAAATAAATAAATGTGAAGATGCTAATTTTACCTGGCCAACAAATCTGCCACATAGCTTCCAAGTGGTTTTAAACTGGGATAGGACTTTGAAGCCCAAGATGCTGGCACTTTTCCAACAAGCATGCTGTTGAAAACTTCTTCCAGTTCTGATGACATAACAACCAAGCCTGCAGACCAGAAAAAAAGCAAGCATACAGATATGTTATGTAAAAAAAACACAACAAATATTGGGTAGCCAAAAAGTGTTTAAAATGTATATTGATTGGTTCAAAAACATAATTTTAAAAAATTACCAAAATACCTTTGATGGCTTTCTGCATGTTGATTAATGTTTTTCTCACAACAGAAATCAGATTATTAAACCGAATCAATTCTTGTCTCAGTACTGTATTCATTGATTCTTCATAAATAACTGGGTACTTGTTCATAACCTACATAAACAGAATAATTTTGTTTTGACTACTAAAACAAATATTTGTTGAACCTTTTTTTTTACTTCAAAACTTATTAATGGACATAATTTGTAAATATTAGAGAAACTAAAGTAACATGCATATTTTTAAAAATGTAATATTTTCAATGGTCATTATGTTCTTTTTTTTTTAAATACTGATATCGGAAATGATTACATTAAAATTCTTTGAAGTGCAGATACTTACAAACTCTAAGTCAAAGTTATGTGGTAATTTACTGAGGATGTCACTTGCCAGACTTTGCATAGAATCACCAGAAGACTGGCCACCACCGCCAGCTTGTCTAGGTAATGTCATTAAAATACTGTCGAATAACTGAAAACGAATATCAGTGTATAAATAGATGAAAAAAAGTAGCTTCTATTTTTCTTTTAAAGCCTTATATGACAATACTAAATAAAGTAGCTGTTAAGGAAGATAGACTCACCAAGTTAGTTTCTTTGTTATCTTTAGTAATATCAGCATTCTCATGAAGACCAAACACTTCTGGCAAGACTATTAAAGGCAATGACCTGATGTAGTCAATATAACTTTGATATGGTCCTTCAGGAGGAGCAAAGTAGATGCCACTTGATGATAGTCTAGTTGAAAGATAGAATTAGTGTTAAATGAAAATAATACGAATAGAAATTTCATTCTCAATTTAAAAAATATCTATATCAATATATGAAATGGATTAAGAAATAAAACTTATATAATTCAACATACTTGTACTTATCATCATAAACAATCTTTTCACAGTAGAAAACAGACAGTAAAGAATTTAAAAGCCGCCTGTCTTTATCATCTGTAACACGACCTCCGTAATTACACTCTCCTGTGAGATATGTCAAAGCTGGCAATGGGAGATCTTCATAATCGTTCAGAAACATCTGGAGAAAGAAAATAAGTTTTTTTACCAGTTCTAGATTAAATTTCTATTAAGATATTTTGGAACAACATATATTTCAGCAATGGGATAAATCAGTAACCACAAAAAAGTAATATCTTAACATAAGCTTTTATTGAAGTATAACTCTTAGATAATTATTTATTACTAATTTTTGTTATTACCTGCATCTGTCTCATACTGATCCTGAGATCAGATTCATTAAATTCATATGGGATATTCCAACCTAATGGACCAAACTTGCGCCTTTCTTGGACCAGAGCATGGAAGAAGCAAAGCCCAAACAACATTTTATGCCAGATTTTGGGCTGGTGAAAGTATTTTTGAAAAATCATATTAGAAACAAGTCTGAAAACTTTTCATAAATATAAAAGATATAAAAATCAGAGTAAAAAAATATATTCCAAGAAAATAACTAAGAATATAAATATAATCATATGCATACTCTTCAGTACTATGAAAGCAATAATGGTTTGTAGATTTAAAAAAACACTATCAAAGTATAGCCTTAATTACTTTATAATATTTAAATTCTTTACAAAAATCAAATCAAAACATTAACAGCTTAAAATTTTATTCATTTTCGAATATTCTGTTATTACAAATTATGGGGTCATGCAGTAAAGCGGTAAAGTGCTTGTCTCCCTAAATGAGTGATCCTGGGTTCCAATCTTGGTTAAGAATGGGATTATTTTTACTGATGGGTACCTGACTTTTGTTGGGTAAAGAAAAAAGATTGGTCATTGCACTGGCCACATGACACCATTGTTAACTTCAGCCATAGATACAGAGGACCTTTTACATCATGTGCCCTATAGATAGCAAGATCTAAAAGGGGTATATTTATTACAAATAATCTAAATAAAATTGTGCACAAAAACATTTCTCATTGAGACTATGTATACATATGGTATTTAATTTGAACAAACATGAGTAATAAAAACATTTATCTAAAAATCTAACCTTGTTACAGCCTTCCCAGAAGTTCACATCTGATATTGGATCATTCAAATAAGATCTTAGTAAATTAGCTCTAAGACCTTTAGGTGGTTCATTAGTCATTTTAACACCTGCCAAAAGTCATAAATTATTTTTTTTATTATGTTTCTAAATGAATAAATGAAATATACCAATTTATAAAAAAAAAAGTTTAAAAAATTATGCCAAGTATTAGTCACTGATAAATACAAAATATCATAAATATATCAAAATGTTTGAGTATACAAATTAGTCAATAAAAATGATGTAACAGGGTAATAACATAACTATAGTTTTCTATTTCTCTCCCCTTATCATTCAAGATTTGAAGAAAATTATAATTGCTCTATGCTTTTATAAACATAAAATATGTTGAGTTTATTTTGTTAATCTAAGGTTTCTGAGGAGAAACACAAACTGAACCATAATCTTACCATTCTGCAGTATGGATACTGGGAAGCTGTCAGAGGGATAGCTAGTTAACCAGAGACGGAAATCCTCATTTGTTGTTTCTGGAACAATTACCTGAAAAAGAAAAATCATGGCCAAAAAAATAATTGAACTATAACCTTTCACTTCAAGACTTAGAGAACTAATGAGACCATCTGCTAACCTCTTCACAGATTTTCTCAAGTTTTGGCATCCAGCTGGTTGCAAGATGACAGTTCTGTAAGACCACCCAGGATCCATCACTTATAGCTCTGTCAATCATTTTAGCAGCAATTGGTCCCTGGTCAAAGTTTTAATAATAACAATAATAATAATAGTAGTAATAATAATCTTTATTAAACGTAAGAAAATTTCTCTTACTATTTGTGCATTACACCATAACAAAACATATCTATAGAAAGCTAAAATATACATTCACACCATTTACATGTGAAATGTTTACATCAGATAGTTTAATTGTAGTATGACTGCCAGGGCTTATTTCATAATTATTTACAATTTTTGAAAGGAAGAACAAATATTTAACTTAATAACATGTTTGTAAATAGCTCTTGGTTTACTTATACAAAGAAATATGATCAATGTATATAAGTATGTAAAAACAATTACCTGGCCTTGACCCAAAGATATTGTCTGTATCATGTTGGGTTTGTAACCTCTGTCCTCGCCAAATTTGAGCAAAGCCATCATGGGGTCGGCACCAGGGGATAGAATGAAGATCAGGGGTGCACAGCAGTTGGAGTCAGCAAATGACCCAGGCAGGTCAAAAGTAGGAGGTTCCACATAAGACTGTCCCATGTTGTCCACAATGAAGTTCTGTACAGCTGGAACTATTTTGTCTGGGCGGAAGCACCTTAGCACAACCATGTTGTCAAGACCAGACAGAGAGTCCCATGGAGTAGGCAACTTATGATTATGTGGAGTTGGATGATCATAGAATTTCTTCCACTGCTCAGGATGTTTGTTCACATCTGAAATTGGTAAGAAGTACACATTATGAACAGATACATTTTCTAAAATGAATATATGTAGTCTTACAATAAAGTTTAATACATAAATTGTATTTCACTAATCAGGCCAAAGTTTCAATTGTAGCCTACTATACAGAAAAAATTAAGATACAGGAACAGTAATTTCTTTAAAAAGAATGAGCACATATAATGTAACTATAAAAACAATTAGATCAAATGTGTGTACATTATTTTGTTTGTTATCAATATGGGAAATAACTTCTACATTATAAAGAGATATAGTTATATTTCAAAGCCCTTCCCTTTAGATAAGATTTGTTTTTAAAAAAAAAAAGTATCCCGGGCATGCTACCCTGCCTTATATGGTACCCGGGTGGTAATGATCGTAGGAGGAAACGATTAGGCTAATGGGTAGCAAAACAAGACTCCCATGGGGGTGCCTAAGGGATGCAAGAGCATCCTCATTGCACTGTGTGGAGTTGTAAAAAAGCTCACACAACCTTGTCACGATCCAGGTGCTGTCCCTCAAGGGGCCGTTACATAAATGGCGTGTCTCGTATGGTTAGCCTGGTATAGAAAAGAAAATGGCGGGGGTCTTAGTATACACAGCCTCTTGCTGTGAGTCTGACCCACCCACCAGACAAAACAGTGTACACTGTTTTTATACAGGTCGGTGAGAGGGAGCTCTTGTTCACTTTTGCTGGCCTAGAGTTCCAAGAGCCGAAGGCTCAACTCTACCTGACAGTTTAAGAAGAAATTAGAAAATCCTGAATCCACTGATGTAATGAACTATTAATGCCAAAGTATAGGCCTATTGGTTTTTAAGCAGGCTATGGTAGGCCTACTGAAGGTACTTTCTATAATCCAAAAAGCATATTGCTCCAAAATTAAAGTCTGCCTATTCTTCAGTTATTATCTTTAAGCTTATGGCTTTAGTCTAAAGTAAGTAAAAGCTAGATTAGCTTGAATTATTAAAAAAAAATGCTACTACTCAAATAAGAAAACAAAATTTAAGGGGAAATCCACAGACAATGCTATCCTTGTCTAACATCCCATATGGAGGCATAATTTACTGTTTAAAGAAATAATATAGTTGAAAAAATAATGCCATTAAAATGCTAAAACAAATCTTTGAGTGTGTGTAACAAATAATAGATTATTAAGCTTGCTACTTTTCTTCATTATTTCTTAAAGATCATTTAGATGTATCTTATAGAAGCAATACTTACGGTCTTTCAAACCTTTCAGGGAAGGTAAACCTGAAGCTCTGACAATTTCAGACCAGGCCTTATCTGACAGCCATGCTGGTGCTGGATTTGGTAAAGGGTTATCTAAAGCCACACCACCAGTAAGAAGGAATCTCCAGACATTCTCATCTACTTTACCTCTGAAGTACATAGACATTTTGTAGTAGAGAGTATTAATTTAAAAAAAAAATCTACATAAAAAAAGATTTCCTTTGACTTACTGCCCCTTCATGATGCCAATACACAGTACAAAAGAAAACAGAAGTTTATCTTTCTCAAAGAGTGAGCGGCAGACGTTGTTATAGATACTGAGTGTAAAATGTTTATTTAAGTTGATGATCCTCTCTTCTAAATCCTCAGACTTTTTGCTGTTATTGATGGACTGAAATATATAAAGATATTAATCAGTCAATAATAGTTGTTCATAGTTATTATTTAAACTATATGGTTCTATATATAATCTATATCCTCCTCTCCCCAACTTATTATGTAGGCCTATATATATATATATATATATATATGTATATATACAGGGCCGGTCCTACAGGTTGCGGGGCCCTATGCGAAACGGATTGCGCGGGGCCTAATTTGGGTTGTAGTAAGGATAATAAGTGAAAATTAAAATTGTTTATTAGAAATTAAATTCGTCTTTTTATTTGCATTTTATTTATAGTTTACTAAGTACTAAATCACTGTCAAATTAACTTTACAAGCCATCTACAGTAATTTTCCAATAAAAAAGCCGATAAACATACAAATCTACCTTTTAGATTTACTATCGACTAGCAAAACATCACTTTTGCTTTTTTTTTTTTTCTAAGAGCTCGAGATAGATTTAGATGTATATCTGTATGCCAGTGACTACTACAGTAAATTAAGTTTTTTAACTTCCTGTTTTGGCTAAAATTCTGCTTATTTTTATATTTTTATTAATTGAAAACTGACAATGCCGTTTCTTTTTTTTTTATCGCGAGTAGGATTGGCGTTTTCCATATTGAATGACACCCCGAAATGACATTTTTTTCAGTTTTAAGGACCTTTGTATCTGTTTTCAGAAGATTGTAATAATTTCAGATTTTCATGACTTGTTCTTATATTTTACAATTTCAGGATAATTCCAGGAACCCTTTAATAATAAGTTAAAATGGTTTAATTTAATAATTTATGCCTAGAATTTGCATTGCGCGGGACCTATTAAAGCGCGGGGCCCACTGCCGCATAGGTTGCAGTGGCCTAAGACCGGCCCTGTATATATATATATATGTTTAAAAAGGTCAAGATTTACTGACCTGAAGATAAAGATTAATGAACCAAGTCAGAGAATATTGGTACATTGGCTCAATGTTGGCTAAATCTGAAATACAGAAGAACAAAATGGAAGAGTGCAGGGCCACAGGCTTGTAGCCATTTCTGGTTTCATCAATCTCCTTTTCAGTGGCTACAGCTATTTCCTGTTTGGTGGAGATTTCCTCAGCCAGAACTTTAGAGGAGGAGAGAACTTTAATGGCTGTTTCATCTTCTAAAATGTTTCCCTGGACAAATGAAAAATTTAAAAATTAAGTAACAATAATTTTATCATTTTGCTGTGTCCTTCTAGCATTGCTTTTCTAGATATCAGGTTTTAAGTCTTAAAAAAAGAAAATTCAGAAGATAAAATAACTAGGGAAAAAGAATCATAGACTCGTGTCATAATGTTATAAATGAACTAGGGGTATAGGTAGGAATGGTTGTGTGTGACCAAGGCTAGTGGTCAGGTGTGATAAGGATTGGATACTTAAGAATGCCCTGTTGTGAACATTTGGCTTGCAGTAAGCACATGATAGAAGGGAGTTTTTGCAGGCATGTGGTGTTTCTACTGCTATCCTGAAGTTTTCAGGAACCCATTAATCAGAAGAGTACAGCTCAGTGAATGTAAAGCATTTCCATTTTACCTTTATACATATCTTAAACAGTTAATCAAACTGGAGTTGTCAAGTCCTTTACTTTAGTGGTGGATGTTTTGTCTCCACATAGTTTAACAGATAAAAGAGAGCAATGCAACAATAACATACCTGGGAAGAGGATAAAACCTCTAAAATTTTGTCTTCAATTTCTTTCAGCTGTTTCCTGTTAGCAGCACTCTCTAGAATGAGCTGGTTCTTCTTCTCCTCCAGTTCAGGTTTTTCTTTGGCAGCCACTATACCCAGAAGTTGGTCCTCCAGGCCCTGGGGTGTGATCATGAAGTTCAGGAGGCAAACTTTGACTGACACTTCAGGCAAGTAATGAGGATTTCTCAATCCAGTTGTTATATACATCTAGACAGAAAAAATACCTTCAATTACTACTACACAACTTTTTTTTCTGTATTCAATTCTTTAATAATGTTTATGAGCCATTGATGGGTATAGAAAACAATATTTTGGTAAATGACATTTCAATTTTTAGTTTCAGTTTATTTGTAAGATTAAAAAAAGAAAGAGAAGCTACCTTAAAATCAGGGGAGTATTCAATAATATTATCTCCAAGTCTCATATAGTCGACTCCTTGTTGCCTGAAAGTCAGTTTCTGCAGCACTGGTTCTAGAACAGGATCCAGTTCCTCACCTACATTCTCTAACAGTATTGGTGTGCCAAATTGAATACTGTTTTCTAATGTGCGCATGTAGTTGCCATCTGACAGTTTTATAATATTTAATTTGTTTGCTTTCTCCATATTTTTAATCCACTTATTTGCCTGTCCTGTAAAAAGTTTATTTAAGTTAATAACATCTTGTCTAAAAATAATAGATGACAAAATAATACAATGCATAAATATTTTTGCTCGCCTTTATCCAAGTCAGGGAATATTTTTTTTATAAAATAATAATTCTTAAAAGTATATTTGAACCTTGTCAATAGTAAGTTTATCTATAATTGAGTAATAATTTAATGCTAACCTTGTGGGTCAATCATGAGAGGCCATCTCCTTGATTTGGAAACTATAATACCATTATCTACACTGAAACCATCCACAGGAAGTCCAGCAATATTCCAGGCTCTTATTTTCACTGGCTCGCCAAGCGTTGTCGTAAGGGAAAACACCTTTGAGCAAGGTATATTACGCTTAAGACACTGCTCATGCCATTCTTTGGTCATCATCTGAGGATAAAACAAGGGAAATTACTTTGTTACATTTATATTTTTACTAATTCACAAACGTTATTAAGTCCCTGCACTGTTTTGTAGAAAAGATGTAAAAAAAACAAACAAACAACATTTGCAGGGCTAAAAAAAAGATTGTGTAGTGCTTAGTTGATTTAAGGATGAACAAGATCACTCAAACTTTGCTATACAGCACAAAACCAGAAAGAAAGGTCAAAGCTGCAAAAGAAGTTATGAGAAGACAACAACACTGACTGGAAGATTACACTGAGACTCTTGGGAAAGGGAAATGTCACAGGGTCACTTCTGGTGCCTAAATGGTCAATGGAACAGGCCAACATAACATTTGTGATGATTGACCTGCTAACTATTGTAAAAAAAAAAGCAAACTAAAACTCTATGGCTATATTACAAGGTCTTTGGAGCTAGCAAAGACCTTCCTTCAAGGCACAGTACAAGGAAATAGAAGAAGCTTTGGGATAGACAACATAAAAGAATGGATGGGCCTGTTTTGGAAAGAGGTTCTATTCAAGGCAAAAGACAGAGAAAAATGGAGAAAAACAGTTGACAAATCTTATGTGATGTCCCAAGGGTTCAACAGACTAAGGGAAAGGTGAAGGAAAGTAAAATATCTAGCAGACTTTGTGACAAATTAACTGGACAGTATTTTCTACCAGACAATGAAACAAGGACCAAAGTACCAAAACAAAATCCCAAATTTTTTCTAGAATTCTAAGTCATTAAGTCTTTTGTATTGCCCATCTTAAGAAAGAAACGATGAAAACATAACTCTAAGATCTATAAAATCTATAAATAACCTGTCTAAAGTCAACGGTAAATGCTCCATGGTAGGCAACGACACCTGATGAGATAAGTACATCACCAGTGATGTTGATGTATAAATCACCAAGCGCTTTTGCTGCTTCCGTCCACCTGTCTTTTTCACCCCCTAAGCCACCAATCAGCTTCTCTGCTCTATCTAACTTCTTGGAGCAGAGATCAATGTTGCCTTCAAGGTCTTTTTTCTTCTGAGTCATCACTTCAAATTCATCATTCAAGGCCTGTAACTTGTCTGTCACCTAAACCCAAAAAATAATCACATAATTATTTTTTAAACTATCTTTTAATTTTTTTTGTATGTATCTAAATATATATATATATTTATTATATATATATATATATATATTAATATAACAAAAATATTGTAGTAATCTAATAATGTTTTAGCAACTGAAAATAAAGTTATAAATTACAAAATAATATTCAACTTAGCTGAACAATTATATTTTTCTTGCCCAAATTATCATTCAGCTTTGTTCTTCGTGTTTTATTTTAAATTATCACAGTACAAATTCCAAAGAGAATGCTTTGCGACTTAGGACAAGTGATAACAACTCATGCATTTAAAATGATAAATAATTCAAATGAGCATTTAGAGACTATTTAGATGGTACTGTTATAGATTTTCATATAAGGTTAGGTTTTCTTCTAGAACATAATGAGTGTTCCAGTTGTAAGTCTCTTTACAGCCACACATTAGACCCAAAGTCTCGCAGGTGTTAAAATCCTTGACAGCTTTCTGTGCAATGTTTTGTTACAAGAACAAGACGAGACGTCCTTGCAAGTACATCTCTAGACTGTTTTTTTGGGGGGTGAATCCATTGTAAAGTACAAAGGAATAGTTGATAAGCTTTGTTTTCCATAAAGTCAAATAATTTGTGTGCACTTTTTAGCACTGTAAATTATTTTTTTTTAGCTTTTTTTTATTTGAAGCTCATTTTGAAACATTTTGTTTACAACATCAAAATTCTATTTTTGTGTCCTTAACATTGTTTAGTCTTCAATTTCCAAAAGTAAATTGAAAAATCAAGATATTAATTGAAATTTATTCTAAAGTTATTTTCTCTGAAATTTTCTATTTCTTTTGGGCTACACTGTACATTATCATATTTAGTACTTACAGCTTGAAGTTGTGCTCTTTTTTCATTCAACTTTTCCATTTGTACTGCAAGTTCTCCTTCAGCTTCTGCCAGCTTGGCTTTTTTGGGTGCCACAACTTTGGCCACTTTATCATAAATGTCCATGGCTCTCACCCACTTGCACAAACCCTCACAAGCAGTAGAGGCATTTTTAATTAGAGTTGGGTCAAAATCTGGATTGGCAATATACCTGGAATTATACAATAAAATTAAATTAATTGCATTCTAATATCTCTTATATTTAACCTAATATCTCTTATATTTAACCTAAGTTAATTAAAAAAAAACAACTAAAACTTATTTATCATAATTTACTCTTATATAATTACTTTTCTCTTATTCTTTTAATTATAGGTGGTGAAATATTATCCTTGTCATAAGTTCTGAGCTTGTCCAAAAACTTTAGATCTCCCAATAGTTTCATTGAGGGACCCCAATAATCCTCAATCATTTTCCCTGAGCCTGACGGATCTGGTTTTCTTTCTGACTTGATGCCAAGCATGACACAAACGGATTCCATCACAAGTTTGACTGCTGATGGTGGATTCTGAGGAAATAGAAGTTACAATTAATTAAGTAACCAACTACCAACCATTTTGCCTTTCAAGTGAGCTTCTATAGACAATTTAAATTTAACCTGTATATATATTTTAAAAGATGACAGAAAAAAAAAATAGAATTTAATTTAAGCATTATGTAATATAAGAGTTTTAATGTAAGCACATTGATGAAAGCACTATTATAATATAATCAGAAGTAACCTACTTTCATAGATTTCACATTAGAAATATCACTTGGTTTGAGAGTATTCAGGGCAGTAATGGCTGCCTCAAGGGCAGGAATAGCCTCAGCTAGATCTCCTTCACAGTCGTCCTTGATAGCTTGTGCAGCAGCAGCTGCTTCATTAGCAACAGCCTCATCTGCTGCTACAACCTAAAGGTTAAGTTAGTAAAATGCAATTAAAAATATAATAATATATGCAAACTATTAAACATACTTGTGTCAGTCAAAAATGTTAAGAAAATTTTCTTAGGAAAAACCTAAAATCAAATGTTTTTCCTATAAAGCAAATCAAAATATATTGTTATTGCACATGACTTCACTTAGATCTAGAATAGACTACAAGAAATTCATGCAGTTGGCAGTCACAGAGAATCAGATATTAGATGAATATAATCCAAAAATGTAACAAATTCAATGTAGATATTTTACCGTGTGGATAGTCTAAGAGCTGAGCCGAAGGCTCTTTGAGCTCTAAGTTTGAAAAAAAACCTGTCTGAATCCGTCCAAGAACAAAAACAAACAGTAAAAAAAAAACCTGCGGACCTCACAGGTCTGTCTGGGAGCGACCCAAGTCAATGTCTATAGGGCATTGCTGTTTCCAATACCACTGGGTGGTACCGGGGGCCTTCACCATTTACCTTCATTGTACCAAGCTAACTGTGCAGGATCCGCCATTAGTGAGACGGTCCCTTGTGGAACAGTGCATGGATTTGTGACTGGTTTGTGGGAGCTTCCTTACAACCCCACTACAGTGCAATGGGCAGACTCTCGTCTTTCCCGTAGGCACCCCCACGGGGGTCCTGTTTGTTACTTTTTCGCCTTGCTCACCTCCCCTAGTGAGCCGTATCC
Source organism: Biomphalaria straminea (assembly GCA_021533235.1). Classification (NCBI taxonomy): domain Eukaryota; kingdom Metazoa; phylum Mollusca; class Gastropoda; family Planorbidae; genus Biomphalaria; species Biomphalaria straminea. The sequence goes on from JADKLZ010003886.1 coordinate 35,327,257, forward strand.
ACGCCGGTGCCACGGTGAGGCAAAGTAACTTGCCGGCAAGATATTTTACCTACTGTTTTTGTAGTTTGTAATATATTTCAATTAATTTTATTATCTACCACTTCCATAATAAAATGTATTAATTCAAGCTTATATTTCTCAAATTAAACATGAGAAACATTATTTATGAAATTACAATCACTTATCACCATAATTATGTTGCTGTTTTTAAAGCTTCTCTTACCTCTTTTTTAGCTTCCACTTCCACTGTATCCTGCTCAATTTTAATCATAAGTTTTTCTGTTTCTGCAGATGTTTTAATTAGTTCAGGTTGAAGGTCAGTCAGCTCCTGTTGCATGACAGACACCTGCGATGCGGCGAATTCCAGTTTCTCCAGACCAATAAGGTATCGGTTTTTCATCATCATCAGCTCATCACGCTTGACTGACAGCAGAGACTTAAAGGTAAGGATGAGTTCGAGATAGGATGTGGGAGTCACGTAATTGTGACGCCTGAGAACGTCATAGTATCTGAAAGAAAACATTTTTTTGTTCTTTTTAGTTGTAAAACAATACTAAGAAATAAAAAGAAATATTAAAGATTTCAAGACACCAAACACAAACTGTACATTTACTATTATCACTAATATCTGCGAGAAGGTTTCTGTGCTGCCTTTAGGCACTCAGCAAACACAACTCAGGATTTGAACTCCAGTCTTCTTAATAGGTAGCTAAGCAGTTTATGGCACTCTCCACCAATCCCATATCAGCGTCAAAGGTTCTGTAAGTTGCCTCAGTTTTAATTACCCTAGTTCCCTTGTTTGAGTAGAGCCGCAAGGGCAGCAAAGGTTTGAATTCAGAGTTCTCTTTCACCTAGGTGGGCAGCCAGCCAATAACAAGCCCCATATGGTCACACTAGTGTTTAATAATCAGAATAAAAAAAAGATGCCATTATGTCCCTTTATTGACTCACTTTTCGGAGGCAATCCTAACAGATTCATGGAAGTGTTTGCACATATTGACAGTCTCTAGCTTCATTGTATCTTCCATCTCTATGTCTTCCAAGAACTTATTGGCCACCATCTCAAGAGCATCTTCAGGCCATGCCTAGAACAAGAATACAGTATTACAATTTTTAATTTAAATTTCCAAGCAAAATCCAGTTATCTACTAAAGAACATCAGTCACTCCAATGGCATATCTTATATGAACTAGTCTTATTTAGTATTTAAGTAAAAAAAGTTATGTTCTTTCCTAGGCCCAATTTCTTAGGGCACTGGGAAATTTCAAAAAGTCTGCTCAGAACAATAATAATCCTTCTCACAGTACTTTCAACAGTTCATTCATGGAACATGCACATTTCAATGCACAAACCTGAAACCAATCAATGGTACAGCAGTTGATGAGTGACGGAAACATTCTGAGCCTATTTCTGAATGCGTCACCAATAGGAGACATAGCCAGAACAATGTGTAAGTTCTGCTTCACACGGTCAATGAAGAAGTTATACATAACAAGTGGTGTTCCATCCATCTGGCGGCCCTATTGTTAAAACAAAATAACAAATTAAAGGTATGAAATATGATAACAGAATGAAATATGATGAATAAATGATATGCTAAATGAATGAATAAAATGTGATGTGAAACAAAGCAAAGTGATGTAACACAAATGTGAGGAAGAAATAACAACAAGTGATGTGATATGAGAACAGTGTTACACTTTTTGTTCAATTCTGATGTTTTACATTTGGT
>JADKLZ010003886.1:35337854-35359320 GCA_021533235.1 Biomphalaria straminea
AAAAAAAAAAGCTCACATTTTAGTTTATCTCAGTTGGCTTCTTTTGAGTATTCAGATGCTAGAGCATTTTAGCAAGCTGTTATGCATAGTTAATTATTTTTTTTATATTTTATAATAAAAGAAAAGCTACAAAGTTTTTAAAAAAGGAATTAACCTTCTGGCATCTACAAAGCCCATAGAATACAGTTGTATTTCACCAATCATGCCATAGTCAGGAACCATCATAGCTACTGTTCTGAACAATACCTAAGAAAGAAAATTTAACAAATAGCAGCATTTAAACATTCAAAAAATTTAACATGCCTATGCCACAAGACACAGTTGTATACTTAAACCTAATTATTAACTAAATCTGTACATTTGGCTTAAAACATTGATTACTGTTTAAGCATGTATAATATGTTGAGACAAACCTTCAAATTATCAGGCAACTCTTGTCTGCCAGCATAACCTGGGTTCATGGTGATAAAAATAGTACAAGTAGGATTTAGAGAGAGTTCTGTCCCTTCAAATATGAACCTTTTCAAGTGGGCAGCAATGGCTTGCTGGATGCTCTGGATCTGCTGGGCAATGACAGAGAGCACCTCCAGCTCAATACGATTGAACTCATCAAAGCAAGCCCATGCACCTGCTTGTGCCAAGCCTTTGAAAAACTTTCCCATGGCTTTATAGTCCAGGCCATCAGAGCAGTTGAACACTACACACTAAAAGAATTCAAACAAATTAATTGATAGTTGGCAACGACACAATTCTTTGACATTGATAACTACAATATTAAATTATTTCCTTATCTGTGGCAGCACACTGTAATTGCTGTTTATCATTTCAATATAGACCAAAATTATCAAATTAATATTTAAATGGTTAATCTAAAAAAGTAACAAAAATGCTTCCTGGTGTATCAATACTAAAGGCTACACAATTGGATCTCTAATATATTTTGATGTCTTTGTTTTATACTTATTTCTTTAATGTCTTTTTAAAACAAAATATAAAGTACGCATGTTCAAGGTCAACATAAAAAAAAATGATAGTCCCATTTGCCTACGTCTGCTTAAAATTGCCTTTAGTATATTTTGAGTATTATTTGCCTAGTCTCTAGTCTTACCTGTTTAGCTACTGCCTTGGCCAAATCTTTGCTGGTCTCAGTTTTGCCAGTACCAGCTGGGCCCTCAGGGGCTCCTCCCAGATTAAGTTTTAAAGCTCCCATAAGTGTCCTGTCAAATTTTTTTTTTTCAATCTTCAGTACATTATAATCTCTTATTTAAAAGCTGGACAAATATATAATATACAGCTTTAAACAAAAAACTTGAGTGTATTATTAATATGAATCAAAAGCTAACAGTCTTGGACTATGGAAAAAAACAGACATAGAATTTAATGAACTGAGAACCTTGATGAATCATTTCAACATTACTGACAAGTAAAAAGTGTACCTGTAACATCTGTCTGTTAGTGGTGTGATGACCAGACGTGGAGAGTTTCCCAAGTACTCATAGCCATAGGCTATTTCTGTGGTGATCATGTGGACAAAGATGTCACGGCTGTCAAAATAGTATCTCATCTGGGACAACCAGTTGAAATCAGCTGGGCTCCTGATTTGATTTTTGGCCAGGTGAGCCAGTACATCTCGAGCTGTAAGTCCAAAGAAAATTAAAATTTGAGTTTACAAGAACTTTTCAACTAAAAGATAAAACTGTTGTTGTTTTAATTACCGTGAACATCAATGACAATGAGTGCTCCTAGTGTGATTCTTGTACCACTCTCTAGTTTGCCTCTGACCAATTCAACAATCTGATCAATTTGTCTGTTACATCGCTCCAAGTACAACTAGAAAAAAAAAAGAATATAAATCCTATGATGTGTGCATGTTATAAAGAAAATTTTATAATCATTGTCGAATCTCATTATATTGACAACTTCATTTTATTTCAAAAGTCATTGTCAAACTTTATTACACCTTTTAAATTGATAATAAGGTTTAACTTCATTCTATTTGTCCAAAAATCCTATACTGAAACAACTTTAAGCAAGTCAAACTCTATTATTGACAATATAATTTGGAAATAATATGCAATCTATATTACAAGTGAAATAATCAAATTTTATATTAAGGAATTCAATATTCCTGTTTTGACTGCATACTATTGCTTTAACAAATGTACATTTCACCTTCAGGCCATTGTCATTTTTCATGGCTTCTGTGACCTCAGTGGTCCAGTACATGCTACTGACACAGAGGACCACTTGACCCGCCCACTCGGCCACCCAGCGTTTGCGATGTGTTGTTTTGTAGGCATGGATGGAATCTGTTATGACTTTCCTCAAGCTGTTGATCATCACATCCTCCACCTGAAGGAGCCACTTTTCAACCATACCCTGTAAGAATAACAGAAGAGTATTAATTTAATTATAGCTTTTATATAGCTCTACTATCATGCTTATAGCATGCTCAGAGCCCTATGGTCCAAGCTCATGTGTAGACCAGGGGGGGGGAGGGAGAGGGGTTATCTCTAAGAATGTTTTCCATGCTGCCTTTAGGCACTCAGTAAACACCTCTCTTTGAGTCTGTTGTCGAACCTCGAGCCCTCTTCATAGGTAGCCAAGTCAAGTTCAAGCGTACTTGGCCTCTCAAACAGGCTTCACACTAATATGTCAGAGTGGATACATAAAAAATATTACATTTATATCTGCAGTGTTTGTAGTGTTACATTTATGTGTATTTATGTTTATGTATGTTGTGTGTGTGTTTACTTGTTGTCTCTCTTGTTCTATTGTTCATTATGTTCATATGTTTTTCTCAAGTATGTTATTAGTGTGTATTAAAGTTATTCACTTTTTTGTCATGTCAATAAAAATGGAGTTGTAACTTAAACAGCAGTGTTGTTTTTACATCCTTATTGATAATATAACATGTAGCATCAGCTACAGAGATGAAATGACTGTTGAAGAGTCTGGATAAAATTCTGCAGCTACATTTTGTTTGCATAGAAGCTACCTACACATTATGAGCAAGTATTTGTCTTATATTGTTGTAAAAAGGTTCATAAAGTAAGAAATAGCAAAGATAAAATGACTTTCTACAAGATTGTTACTAGATCTAGAAAAAAGCTTCATCTTTCTCCTTTTGTATTTCAAACCTGCAAACAGTATATTATATTAACATAATTATCAATCCTGGAGCGCCAAGTAAAATCAGATGATAGTGAAATCTAAGTTTATGGTTTATCACAAAATCTACAAAAGTAAAATCTGCCAAATCTAATTGAGAAGTCACTGTGACCTTTGCTTTGGCTGGGATAATGGTTGTCATGAAGGGGACAGTTTCATTCTCAGCTGAAACCATGCCAACAATCTCTTCATTTTCTGTGAAATCCAATTTGGCAATTCCTTCAAAGCATTTCTTGAGATGTGGCTGGACTCTGAGCGGATCTTTGGTTTCAGATAAAATTTCCAAAAGTTCATCATTGGATAAGAAGAAAAATCTGGAAATGAAAAAAAAAATGAACCGTTTTATCATAAGGCTTACATCACAATGAAAAGTTTATCTATGAGATTGTTGACTTAAAAAAAGAGGGTTGAAAAAAATTAAGAAGGAAAGATTTAAGGAAAAAAAAAAACATAGTGATCTAGTCACCTAGAGAAATATGCTCAAACAGAATGATAGTTATAAAGTAGTTAGTAAATGATGAAATGATTAAATTGTTCCTTTAAAATAAGCATGGAAATATTACAGTCACTTGGGTAGTTATCAAATACAAAAAGTGTTCAGTTTAATAGAATGCTGAAATACAAACCTTGGGAAATACAAACGCTTCTTTTCTAGATATGCATTGAGACCTTTCTGAATGTCCTCAAGTAAAACATTTGCTTCTTTCAGTCGGCCTAGCATGTTGTTTTGTCCTGTTGCTACAAGGCAATTAGTATTCTGTGTAGAAGAAGACAGATTACAAACTTGTTTAGATAAACATTAAACAGTCAAGCTGAAACAAATCTTAAGTTGATAATAAAATGTTACCATTTTTGTTTCTTTCATGATATCTTTCCAGTAGCTGTCCACTATACCAAACTTACGGCCTTCCTCTGGCATTTGAGCCATAATGTCTTCAGAGCTAAAAATAGGTTCAAGGTATAGCCAGGTTGCTTGCACCTGTGAAACAAAATGAAATCAATAGCTTTGAATTTAATCTGAAACATGTTTTATACATATTCTTAAAAGATGATCTTGGGGTGGACAATATAGAAGATTCTCAAATATTTTACTTATTCTTTCAAAGTGTCAGCTCACATTAACCATAAAAACTCTAACCAAAGATGACTTGTATGGTATGAATCAGTATTTGTTAATTTTAACATTAAGAGAATAGAAAGGGATTTTTTAAAAAAGGCAAAGATACTTCAAGCATCAACTAACAAAAAATGTAGACCTATTCTAGTTGTGCCATCATTGTAAATTTTTCCTTAAGCAAAGCTCAGACTAAAGAGACCACTTTAAATGTATAGAAAATGAGATTGTGCTCATCTATCCCTGTGATATAGTTACAATCAAACAAAAACATTTTTTTGAAGTTAACCTAACAGATCTTACAACATTTGGAGCAACTGCTATAGCATTCATTTTGTTTTTGTAATCAAAGATTATGCATGTGGCCAGCACAAAGACTGCCTTGACTTTCCAAAGAAATGTAGGATAAGAGATTCAAGAGACTCAAGAGTGTTCTAGAATTCCAGATTCAAACTTTTGTATAAAATTAGCATGACATCCTGCACAAACCTTGAGCCATTCATCAATGATATCTTGCATCAGGACCAACTTCTCTTCCCAGAGTTTCATTTCCACTTCAAATGGTTTGATGTATGGAGAGCCTCTCATTGTTTGTGCTTTGACAATGTTATCATCCAACAGGGCTTGTATGTCATCCAGAGAACTCAAAATACTCACACCCTGTACAAAGTGTTCAGTGACAAATACATAGATTTATCCGCATTTTCAATGCCAAAAACAATAATATTCTATTTTAACACATTATTTGAATTTTTAGACTAAATACTGAATAAGTGAGGAGCTCACAGTGTCTCTATAGGGCACAAGTTCAAATTTCAAATCTTTCCAATCATCTTTCATCTTGGTTAGAGCTTTTTCAAGAGAATATTCTTTGGCAGCACTACCTCCGATCTCCTCTAGCCTAGATAAATACAAAGTTTATATAACTATGTGTAAAAAGAAAGAGAGACAGAAAGACAGAGAGAAAAAAATGGATAGCATGTAAATAAAGAAAGCAAAACTAATGGTAATGACGAAACAATGATCAAACATTATTCTGAAACAAAAGTGAAACCACTAGTTAAATGAGCTTTGCTTGCTTTGAGACATGAACAATTTTTGTATCTAATGAATAAAGAGAATAAAACCAACTTTGCCAAATGTTTTTGAAGACCATATTCTAACATAGTTGACAGGGAAGTGTCTTCTTGGGGTCTTATGTCAAACCCAACAATTTCACTCATCTGGAAAAAAATACCGTTGATATTTTATTTTAATAAATGAAACAAATAATTCAATTTTATTTAAATAAATTTACATATGTATAAACAGAATAGTTGATAAATATATGAAGTTAAAAAGAAAGCAAAGAAAACTAAGTCTCCCAAAACTACTGTCTTCACTACTCCATGTCTACTCGCTGAGTACTAACATTAAGGCCATTTAGTATGCTCGATTCTAACGCTGAGAACTAACATTAAGGCCATTTAGTTTGCTCAAGTCTAACACTGAGTACCTACTAACATTAAGGCCATTTAGTATGCTCAAGTCTAACACTGAGTACCTACTAACATTAAGGCCATTTAGTATGCTCAAGTCTAACACTGAGTACCTACTATCATTAAGGCCATTTAGTATGCTCAAGTCTAACAGGGTTGTAGGGTTACAAACTCTCATTAAGATTAAAGGAGATGGGACACAATCTAGTCTAAAAGTAAAAAAAAATATTATCACACCTGGTCCCAATGTCTGTCTCTGATGCCTGGGTTACAGATTGTCTGTAGGATTGGCATGTTGGTCTTAAACTTGTCAATCTTAGTCTTGACACTGTTGGCAATGTGACGTGGTCCAGGTTGGTCAGCAAAGGCTTTGGTCAGTTTGTACATTGTCCTCCACATTTCTGAAACCTCATTATCAATCTCCTCAGAGTTGAGGTTCTTGAATGGACCTAAGGGGAGGAGAGGAGTTCAATAAAACATTGCGACATTTGTAACTAAATAACACAATATTAAAGTGACAAGATATTACCACACGATTAATTTGAAAAAGGTTAAGTGGAGCTTGAACGACTAAACAACTTTTTTTTTTTTAATTAACATCAAAGTAAAAGAAACGATAGTATAGTACTAAAAGGCTAAAACAACTTTTCCACATATCTCTAATAAGTTCAAAGTTCACAATTTTCCTGAGAAAAAATCAAACACTAGTTACAATTATTTCAGTGATATGTTTCAACATGTATCATTATTACAAAAGGGATAATGTTTGTGAATAAGTTTCGGGTGTTCTTTCTGAAATATTACTATGTCCATGCCTAAATCTCTTGCAAATAGATTGGGGAGTGCAGTGCTCTAGCTCAGAACCATCATAGCAATCTGAAATGAATACCACTCAACTAGGCAGTTTCAGATATATGTATTTGCTTTAAAATCAAATAAAAAATAAAAATTTAATAAAAATCTGTCTGCTATTTTGGGGAGCTTTGGGTTTAGGCTGATACATTTTAGAGGAGTAATGAGTGGCTAACATTTTAATTCCTTTCTTATTTCATACATAAATATTTTACTTCAGTTTCTGATTCTCACCATGAGTCCAAAGCTCATTCTTAAGATAGAAATTGTAAGCTGTCTTCCAAAGTTTGTCATATGGCTCTTTGGTCTGAAACATGGCCGCCAGTTGTGGAAAGTCAGTGACTTCCCATTCCAGAAGTCTTTGTTCATCTTGCAAACCTTCGAGTTCTACACGAGCAGCTTCCAAATTTTCTTGTAACTGGGACAAGATCTCCACATTGTTCTTCATCTCCTCTGAGCTCATAAACTGTGACCAACCAATCAAAATGTTTAATTTCAATAGCAAAACAGATTATTTTTCCAAGTTTTATCATTTAAACAATCCTTAAAAAAAAAAGATTTTTTAGCAAAATTCTCAGATCTAGACAAAATCGATTTTGAAAGTTAATATTATGGAAGTAGTTGAAAGAAAGTAATCACTTATACAGACATTTTTAAAAATGAAAGTAAAATGATAATACACCAGATGATGACCAATTTAAACATCAACATCATATTACAGTGGATCCCTGGACACATTGGTGTCATGGGAAATGAAAGGGCAGATAAGCTCTCAAAGGCAGGATCATCTATGGAACAACCAGATAGACCTGTCAACTACCTCACCCTAAGGTCAATGCTAATCAACAACTACAAAGAGGAGTGGCTTAACCAATGGGCAACAGGAAACACAGGCAGAGCCATGTACAAAGAAATGAACATGCCTAACAAACTGGACAGTATTAACTTCCTCCCCCGCAAAGAGCAATGTACAATCTTCCAACTAAGAACAGGACATACACCACATTTAAATTATCATCTCAATAAAATAAATCCCACACAACTCCCACTTTGTAGACACTGCTCCCACCCTTATGAAACTGTAAACCATATCCTTTTTGAATGCCCCCTCCTAATCCACCTTAGGCAGACCCTACTACTACTACAGCCCAACATAACCAACACCCTTTATGGCAGTGCTGAGCAACTGAAAAAAAACAGCACAGTATTTTTCCTTGGCACAGTCTGCAAAAGAGCTGACAGCTCAGCAGTAAAAAGCTGGTTAGAAGAAGAAGAAAAATGAAAGTAAATTTCTTTATGTTACCTCTTTCTTTTTGAAAGATTCTACTTCCTTGACATAGGTTTCAATCTTGGCTTCGAAGCCAGCCACTCGTTTCTTGAGCTCCTCCTCAATCTGATCTCTCTTGTTCATGATCCTATTCTGGCTGTGATCCAAGATAGCATTGATTTGTGATGGCCAATGGAATGTAATGGTGTTCACTTTGATGTCTTCATCTAAAAACATAAGATGCAAATGAAAGGGATTAAGTAAAATAACTTTTAGTGTAACTTTTATTGATATACACTATTGTAACAATAGTTTAAAGGCAAGCCTTTTTGTACCATTAAAAAATAAATTCTACTTTAACAAAAAAAATAAATAGTGAAATTATAGAAATTTGAAGTCAAGACAGTTATAAGCAAAAAAATAAATTATTTTTTATTTTTTCCATCAAGGTATTTTGAGGTACGATCATTAATAATGTATGAATACTTTCTCACTTCCAAACTAAATTCTAATATTCTGTTGGAAGGATTTATTTGAACACCAATATTTAGAAAGAATTTTGCATTTCTTTTATTTCAATTAAAAACTTACATGGGAAATCTGCATAATCTAAGAGGAACATCAATCGGTGACTGGCCTCTGCAACTCTGTCTAGTAACTTGTAAACTGTGATATCACTTGACTAAATATGCAAAATAATCCAAGTCATTAATTTACCAACTATCAATTCTATTTTTTTTTTAAACTTAAATTTAGAAAAAATAAAGAAAAAAAAAAAAAAAAAAAAACCATTCCTACCGTTTTTAAAAATTCTTGAAGATCTACAAGATCCTTGGTTGACTCTGGAATCACTTGTACTCTCTCTTGTATATCTTCATAGCACTTGTTCAGGCTAGTAACAGTAAAAGTTTAACTTTAGGATCTATCAATCTATATTGTAGATGACGTTAAGCTACCCTAATTAGTAGTGATTGTTAGAGAGGGTGTCATTCAAAATAAATTACCAACTTTAAACTTTAATGTACCCCAACTAATGTTGATATCCATTTAGTTCTGTTCTGGAATACACTCATATTCAAAATTAAAACTCATAGCCTTGAACTTCTAAAAGATCAAAACCTGAGAGCATTACCACTCTTCCACCACTGGGGATAACCTAGTGTATTGTTCTAAAAGTATTTTACTAATTTTTCTTCTCTTGAAATTTTCCTTACAACAAAAAAGCATCATCACTTCTTGTTGGTAGCTCATAGTAGTCATAACATAATATTAAGTTACACAAACCTTTTGTTGAGTTCTCGATTTTCATCAACCACAAATGTTATGAGCTTTTCTTTCAGACGAAGAGCTCGAAGGCACAAATCCATGTTTAAACTAACACAGTCGAGGCAAAACATGCACAGTGGAGCTGTGATTCTCATTGAAGCAATTTCATCTTTCAGTAATTGGTAGGAGTCAATTTTCTGTTTTCAAAACATATAATTTAAATGAAATCTCAAATTTAATACTCTAAGTAGTACTTTAGGTAGCTTTAGCCAGTAAGACTAACTTTTAAAAAAATCAGCTTTTCTATCACAATTACAGGCATATAGATGGGGAGTTATAATACTCCCAAACAACCATTACAAACATTTATCTAGGTTTTAAATTGTCTACTCTTCAAACTCTAAGCTAAAAAATATTTACTTTCTTATGTGTCATGGAAGCAGAGTAATGAAACAAAACAAAGCAAAATTAAAAAGCAGCTTAAGTTTAAATGCTTGTTTTTTACACTTTGTTGTGGAGAGTTAAGGTGATTGGTCAGTGTGCTGGTAACATGATATACATTTAACTATTAATTAATAGGTGATCTTTATATTGGCTGTCCAAATAATATGTTTGAATTTAATACATCTTAACTTTTAAAAATATACAACTAAACAAATATATTTACATTCCAACTTACCTGTTTGAAAGCCGAAATAGAATGTTTTTCCCTAAGAAAAGCAGCAACATCTTGTTCTGCCTTGTTGTTAAGTAAATCAGAGTAGCTCTTGTAAACATTGAGATACCTATTACATATTTGAATTAAGAGAGACAAAGTGATAATTTTGCAGTATTTACCTGAACAAATTAATTAAGTTATTTAGCATAATACAATTGATAAAAATGAATTTGTGTTTTTATTAATTTAATTGTTGTTTTTTTCACCAATTATAATTTTACAAATAAAGCTTTCTTAAAATATGTAAAAATGTTAAATATTTGTGTGAATTTATACATGTAATACATAATGTATTTCATTTATTTGTTTTAAACACATTCAGAAGCATTTAGTGTTTCAATACTTGAAGATCATTTTTACCAATGAAAACGTAGGTGAAAGACAAATACTTACTTCTGTGGGCCAATGATGTTCATTCTAAAGATTTCCATGGCCTTGTCCACAAAGTCAGTGACCAAGCTCTCATCAATTCTCACTGACCTTAACAAAAGTCTCTGACCTCTCATATCTGGGAACAGCTCACATTCCACCTGTAAAAAAAAACATGAATTAGAATAGATGGTCACATGCTGTCATCTTATTGGTTTGTTCCAAAAAGCCACTATTATAAGTAGCTCAATAATGCTATTATAAAATAGATAGCACTATAGATCACCAAATGAATAAACAAGGATTTCATATCGAGATTCTAACAACATTTCCAATTTTTGTCACACATCCATCACAGTAGCTCTAGTTATTTGAATTCTATTACAAAAGGTAATTTTAATTCACAAATTAACCTAAAAAAAATATAATAATACCTATATATTTTTACAAGCACATGTGGAATAAAACTTAAGACCTACCCTGTTCAGTCCCTCACCACTGGCGATGATTTCGGAAAAGCATCTGAGAATGATGTCCCTCAACTCTCTGAATGTTGGCTCAAAAATGATTTTGGGCTCTTCAATTTTCAGTCGAACTATCATGATTGGCCTGTGTACATAGGCCAGTTCATCATAATACTCTCCAAAGTCATTGCCAGACTGTGCACAACAAACATGAAGGTTAAACAATTATAACAATGAAAAAAATCTGATTAACATCAAAATAGTTGTAATTATTGTAATTTGATGCAATTATGTTTTGAAAAAAAATATTGTAACAACAATGATAATTTAGAAAGCTTTAGATTAATAATGTTTTAATAAGCGTCAATACAAATTAATGATCATTAAAATATCTGAATAGAATATTTGTGCAAAAAAATAAATTTCAGAATGTTTTAAAATGTTTTTAATATGTGAGTTATTTAATATGTGACTTAGTTATTTTTAAAACAGAGAACAAGAAAATAAATTGAATACTTGCACCTACTTCGTGATGCTTAAAAAAGTTGAGAAAGTCTGACAGTGAATTAATCACCATCGACCGAAGCTGCAAAGACATAAGGGATGCAACACAGGAGAAGAATTCTTGGACCAACTCAGTGTTATCATACTCCCCTGGAGGAACTAAACCCTGCCACAGCTCCTTGTAATCCACAAAAAGTTTGGCACATGATGGGATCCAGCTGAAGCAATTAAAAAAAAATAGTAACGTTTCACACATTTATAGATCTAAGAAAGTAGTGAAGTAGACTAAACATGTTTCCTTGGCCTACTTTATTACGGTATTATTTTAAAAGTGGTCGGCACAAAAGTTAATAAATTTCTCTACATTAAAAAAAAATTGTATATGGCATATACAGTTTTAGTTGATGTAAGTAGCAAGTATTTCTGTTAAGTGCTCTGTGTTTGGCAGATGCAACTGTATTAAAACTAATTTGTTTTTATTTAGAAATCATTTATTTTCTTTACTTAATTATCTGTTCATTATAAGCATTTTTCTATTGGTTGGACACAAAATTTAAATAATGCTTGTTTCTGATTATTAAACACTACTTCAATTACTTGTTGAACAAAAAAAAACAAGTGGAAAACATGTTATGGTCATTATGTTTATAATCAACACACTGTGGTTAGAATGTTTATATTTAAACACAAGTGGACAACTGACTGTGGTACTAATGTTTATGTTCAAACACAAGTGGACAACAAACTGGGCAAACTTACTTTTTTCTGAGAAACTCGTGAGCTTCCCAGCACTGCGTCTTGACTAGGGACTCAAACTCTGAAGGCAAGAGAGGTAACTCTGCTTGCAACAGAATCTCAGTGTTTACAAAGCGCAGGTGGCAGAATCTAAATGAAAGAAATACATTATTTTTCCACCTATTTATATTGAGAACAGCGATAATAATAAAATTCAGTTATATGTATGAGATTGAAATATAATATTATAGTGTGTGCATTTTGGGTTAAGGCTTAGGATAAAGGTTAGGGTTACACTAATAACTTACTCATTAAACCACAGGTTTTGCAGCTTCAGCATCAGTGGGTTAGTGATGAAAAGATGTTGTTCATTGGTGGCCTTTTTAGCAATGTATGAAGAATGCCAAGGCACTGGAGCTCGAATGGTTCTAATAACACAGAAAATAAAAGTTTGACCTTTGACACTATTTCTCGTAAAGTTATCAAACTAGTGACATTAAAAACTACATAAGAGGGGACAAATTTCACTCACTTTGGTGGAAATGATTTAGGTATCCATTCAATATGGAGTCTTTTCTTCTCTGAGTCTTCTTGTAAGATGTAGTCCACTAAATGGAGCAAGTAAAGAAAATACAAACATACAGTAAAATAATTCGATTTCACAAGTCAACGCATCAAAAATAAGTAATAAAAAAAGAGTACATCTGAGACCTTAATTGGTCAGTTTTAGTTTATAAAGTAAAAAGTAGTTAAGTTCCCCTTTCAGACCTTGTGGTCTATAGAGTAGATGATGTATATAACTTTTAATTAAATATATAAAATGACTAAGTTTTAATCCAGCCATCACTATTGCATCAAATGTCAAAATAAAAATTTATGTTAAAACATCTGCAGGCACACTGCTCTGCTTCATTGTGGTGCCCGCGTGGAAACGACTACCAGAGGAAGTAGTTAGGCAAAAGAGTAACAAATAGAACTCCCGTGGGAGTGCCCAAGGGTGGACGAGAGTCTACCTCTTGCACGGCACAGAGTAGCACAAAAGCTTCGCCAAAACAATCACGAATCCATGCGCTGTTCCTCAAAGGACCATCTCATCAATGGCGAATCCTGCATGGTTAGTGTGGTACAACATAGGAAAATGGTGGTGGCCCCCCGTATCAACTTGGCCTTTGGCCACGATTTCTAGTCCATGCATCCGGAGTGTCAGTTATACCAGACACAGGAATGCCCTATAGGCATTGACTCTAGTCTCTCCCAGACAGAGTGGTGGTTCACGCAGTTTGTTTTTCTTTCCTGTTTGGCAGCCAAACAGGTTTCTTTTCAAACTTAGAGCTTGAAGAGCCTATGGTTCAGCTCTTAGACTATCAAGATGTTAAAACATCAAAGTTAAGATTTGACAATGTGATAACAAAAATGGGAAAAAATGTATATTTTAAAAATCCACAGACCCATTATTCTTATGTGATCATGAATTTAACTGAGGGATATACATTTTTTTATGACAGAGAATTTTTTAATCACATTATTCAAGTACATTTTACCTATACTTTTACGGGCACTCATTTCATAATCATTAGCTATTTCTGTTCTTAGCTCATTGCACATTATCTGCAGGTGTTTGGCTGTGAGTAGGCTTGGGGGAACCATGTTCTCTATGTTCTTTAACTGCTGGCTAGGTTGAGGGGCCAACATCGTTGGTGCAATCCCTTTCCGTATGTAGTAATAGTAGCGCTGTGCATACAAAAGCAGAGTCAAAATTTGAAAGAGAAAATACTGAAACTATACTGTATGTAAAAGAACGTACATAATCAATAAAACATATTTACAAGATACATTTAAAAAATATTTAGAGAAACAGTTTCTCTTTGTTGAATAATTCTCTCCCCTCTGTGTGCATGAGGGGAGACTAAAAAAACATTTAGAAAGAAAGGTAACTGATACAACAGAGTACTTACAAAGGGCAAGTTTTATACTTTGTTTTTAAAATAGTAAAAAGAGTTGACTTTCTGAATGAGGGTGTCCAGTGAGAAGTAAATATTTAGTTAAAAAAAAAAACTGTTTCAGATATAAGCTTTGATAATGTTTTATTACTAATCAAATTTAGTTGATATTATTTTTTTATGCTTTTATTTTAGATTAAGCATATATATTGATGAAGGATGAATATGACAAAATTTGTTAGTTTATCACATTCCAAATGTTTAATCTGGAATTACAACGAACAAAGTTAGGCTCTTTATAGTTGTTAATATTCAATAAGCCTGATTGGACGATGTTTTCAATATTCACCTCCAAATCTCTTTGTGTTGGTTCATGGCTTCCTTTACTCTTCTCATTTTCAATGTTCATCATGATATCAATCTGTTCAATAGGAGTCAGTGGTCGACTTGGAGCTTGATTTGATAACCCAATCTCTGGTCTGCAAAATTGTTTTTTTAATAAAAGATAATATCAAATAAAATGAAGATATTATTCAGTATCATTTTTTGAACAGAAAATCTTTATAAACAAAATGTTTCTATTTAAACTTCTTACAAAACATTTCTATGTTAAGTTCTTGAAAACAAATTTTTATCCTAGGTTTTTTGAAAACATCTTAAAGAAGTGCGAAAGCATTAGTTTTAAATGATTACAAGTCAATAAAATACTTACTCTTCTTTTTTTTTTTTACTTTTGACCTTTTTAGGACTCTGAAGTGGTTCAACTGAAACTGATACAAAGAAGAATTCATAGTCAGGAAAATTAACACTAGTAGAAACGTTTTTAATTTTCAAATTGATCAAAATATATGCAATTGACCAATATAGCCTACTATTTAATAGTGTTTAAATGTTATTACAATGATATTTTACTGTCAGGCATCATACGTATCAGCCACTGATATTTAAATTGGAATTAATTAATTAAAAGAAAGAGTATTCTTTTTAAATAAAAATTGAGTCTAATCATAATAAATATTTCTTAGGATCTATCTCTGAAATTAGACCAAAAATAAAAGTGTAATGAATGAAAAATTTAGTTTTTCTTCATTAAAAGACAACAACAAATATTGGAAAAACATCTTCAATAAGTTTCTAAGCAATCGTCTAGCTCCAAGACCTTTTAAGCTCTGCATGTTCACAGTGATCACATAATAAATCAGTAAACATTTTTGTCAACAAATATTTCAATGTGTGCATGTTTTTTTGTGGTTAAATACACAAATGTCTTTTTTAACTTATTAATTGAAAATATCAATGATTCTAATAGGCTTTTAACAGAATTATTTTGAAATCCCTATCTGTGACTGTTTCACACTATTAAAACAATAAACTGTGAATGTGGGTAATTTACAAGTGATGACTATTCTACACAAAAATCTAGTCTTTACATATACATATTCTTGTAATAAATCTACTTTTCAGTCATGCATATTTTGTTCTATAATTATACCAAAATGAATGCTGGTGTTATTTGAAGTCTGAAAATCAAAATTGGATTGGTGACCACAAACAATGTGTAAATATGCTGCTCACATAAAGTTTGATTTAAAATATATAGTTTAGTGATAACAAAACAGAACATCTATACACTTCAGATTTTTTTTTTCAAACAATTAAGTATTTTTTACAAAAAATATAATATAAATTAGTATCAATATTTTTTGGTACAAAAACCAGTAAGAAATCAAGCCATTTTATTTTCAAATTCTATATAAGTTTTTAAATATTTCCAAAAGTTATTAAAGAATGTATTTTGTTAACACAAGAAATAAAAAAAAATTGTGGTATGATTAATTTAATTTAAATGCAAATCTGAGAAAAAGAAAAAAAAAATATGTGCAGGTTAGTTTGATGTAATTTGTGGTTAGATTGATTGTATCTCATTTCTAAGACATACCAGACTCTGTTGTAAAAAAGAAATCTGTTAATTCTGAAACAACATGATCCCAAATGTAAAAGTAGCAATTGATAAATTCATAGAAGAATTTTTTTATCAGCTCTTAATTTAAAACATTATTAGAGATGGTCATGTTTGAGTTAAATCAACTGATACAATGAAATAAAACATGCTGGTCTAGAAACAAATAGGGCTCTAGCATGTACATAGCAGGATTTTGGGAAAGTAAATGGAGCAGTATGCTGGCTTCACTTGTAATATGCTATGTAACAACACTAAGCTCTAATAAGTCAAAACTCTACTTAGCATGCCCCAGAGACAGCCTCAAATAGAAGCTTCACAATAAATTTAAGTTCATTTTAAAATTAAGTTAGCTAAGTTTTTGTAGGTACAAATATTGTGTACGTCTTTAAATGTTTACCTTTAGTTTTTCCTCTGTACAACTTTGGTAAGTCTTTCAATTTCAGACTACTTGCCGACGGAGTGTAAACATTAGCTATAGACTCACTGGGAGTTCTGTCAAATTTCTGTTCTTTGAATGGAGCAGCTAGTGTCCATGATGTGCCTTTCATAAGAGGTGGATGTTCACTGTTGCGTAACACAATCTGCAATCATTGGTTTCATTAATAAATATTTGAAATATAACATTTTATTCCAATAATAGATTAATTAAAACAAGAATACATTTAATAGACATAGGCATAGGCATCATGTATACACAAGTCTTAAGTTATGTGCTGCTTTATTTTTTTCAACCTGACTCCCTTTTTTACACAAATAAATTAAATATATAATCTATGTCACACTAGTCTTATTGTGATACTATAATTTTTAACTAAATATAACAAATAAGTACTTCAATATTAGTGGATCACAACAAATAGTTCACAGACAATAATTTTTGGTGAGCTGTGTCTGTGAATCTGTTGTCTGTCAACCAATTGTATGTGAACCATTTGTCAGAGAACATTTTGTCAATCATCAGGAACAAATTTTTGTTGAATCCTCTTGCATGTAAACATGGGCAAACTTACTTTATACAGATCAGAAGGTTCCCTGCTACCTTCTGCAGGCAGTGGAGGAAGTCCAGGGAGTCCTCGCACAATGCTACTGCTGTAGACTGGAGTCTCACACAGCTAAACAACATTAAAGTGTAAAAAGATAGTAAAATCTATTGCGATTCAAAATGTTAAAAAAAAAGTTCTTAGTTATTATAGAGAGAACATCAATAGGGAGACTTAAATTTGAATCTCAATACCAAGTCAGAAAAACTCAGAAATTGAGGTTATTTCTCTACCACTCTATTGTAATCCCAAAATGTTATTGCTTGATGTTATATACATAATTATGGGTTATATTTTCTTTTTAAATAGTCATATTTAAGCCTTATATTTTTTTGTTGAATTTATACAACAGCATCTATCAAATAAATTCCCCCCCCTCAACCCAAAAAAAAACCAACAATAACTCTTTTTAATATTAATAATATTTAAGTAATGATAATTATATGGCAGCTTGGCCACCAGGTATCCATACTGGACACTGTGGTTCAGTCATCTTGATGGTCCCGGGTTCATACCCTGCCCACTTACATACCCTATTGGCCTGCGCAGGAGGTTTGGACTAGGAAGTACATTATCAACTCTCAAGTGAAATCCGATACAGGTAAAACATTTGACAAGAAAGTTATTACTACTCTACGATTGGTGTGGTAAAACTATTACTTGCAACATCATTATACTCAGGAAGATAAAAAAAAACTATAGGCCTATATATATAAGCAAATAAATTTTATGTCTTAAAATAATTCTTAACTTTAAAACATTTAATGTAAATGGAAACTAAACTTTTAGAGAAATAAGACATTACAAAGGTCTTATCTGGAATTGAACTAGATATATATTACAATTTCTCCAGGAGACATTCATGCAGCAGGTTATTAAGTGTTATTAATATTAATATATTAATAGTGTAATTAATATTTAATGAACCTCATTATAAGGCTTTTGTTAAAAACTGTGATTATCTCTTGGCCATTACTGATTTACTTGTGATGTTGAGATGCACTAAATCAAATATCTTTAGATCTATATGTTTTTTGATCATAGTAAACTATCCACTTAACATTATTTTAGAAATAGCTAGCCCTAGTGCCCTACCTATGTATTTTATTTGTACAATTTGCTACTAATAAAAACCTAAATAAGTTCTATGGTTAGCTTGTATGTTGAGTTTTTAGATTGTTGAACTAATTCACTTTAAATAAATGTAACACAGGTAGGTAGTATATGACGTAGATGTAGATCTAGATCTTTAAATTTTGCATATTACACGTTATTTACAGATCATAGTCATATAATGATGTATAATGGAGATATTTAAATATAGATCTATAGTAAGTATATTTATACATTTGTAAAAATGTATGTATGTTGTCTACATAAATTAACAAAAGGTATGAAGGACTATATAGAACTACACAATTTTAAAATATTTTGTTATGAAAGCTAAAGATCCTTTGTAGATCTATATTGCTCACCTTGGCTCTTTCTAGCGCCATTTCTGTAAGGCAAACTTTAGTTTATTCTAAAAGATAAACAAAGTTACAAAGCACGCGTTAAATAGTAAAGTTTATAGGGAAAAAAAACTAAAAGATAATATGAATTCCAGAAATAAGTGGACTAGTAATCGAACTCATATTAATTTGAATTCGCAACATTATCTTCACATCGGACCGAAGTCCCAATATTTATAATTATAGACATTTTCTTGGATAATGTTTTGTGGGACAATCCATTTTGAAGATATTAAACTCCAGTTGCTAAGCAAGCTACCTCGATATGATTTCAGCTTCCGGTTTCAATTTTACCATTACTAAATGTATTCAGCATAAAATGAGTAATTGGTTTAAATATTTTAAATTGTGGGTACTTTCAAAAGGTTGAAATGTTCACTTTATAAGCACTATAAGAAATCATGTTTCATTGTGTAATTTTTTGTTTCAAAATAATTTTCAAATAAATTTGTAAACAATGTTACCTTGGGGACCGCGTCGGCGAGCGTATCCGTATGCTATGAATTGAACGAGAGGCCTACTCGAGTGAGATAGAGTTGACTAGATCGACTATATAACAGGTACCACTATGTCATTTATTCTCATAATAAAACAATAGCGCTTGCCCGAAAGTCACTTTCTTTTTTAAGGGAATTAGAATCTTTAACTTGCCAATATGAGAAAGGTAGATTCGGATATTGACTATCCAATGTATATATATTATAGACCCTATATTAGGCTTACTATATTAGCCTATATTATATATAGGCCTACATATTTCTATATGGCTATAGGCCCATATTGTTATATATATATATATATATATACTAATAGATAAGTATTACTATAATACAGATTATAAATCTATATCGATTTCATATCTATACATGTATATAATACTATAGTACAGGCACAGAGATTTAGATCAACGCTTATTAGCATCTCGATCTAGTTCTCCTTTGTCAATAATAAATCTAATCATTGAATCATCGACAAATATTAGATTTGCCATGAAGTATATTAAAATATAATGGTATTTTGTTTCAATACGTAGGCTATTTATACAAGGTGCGGTAGCTAGGCTACTTTCTTTAAAATTTCTGTAAAGAAATTAAATTTATAAAAGTAAGAGCTTTCCAATTTTCGGCTTCTTTTATAGAAATTCAATTGTTCAATTATTTTATATTTAGAAAGTTTGTAGTAGTTTCCATTATTCAGACTGTGTAGGCTACTCATGTAGGCCTACCTGTTAATCAAGGCAGCCACTTGATTTATTGGTATTCTGAACCATAAAATTGTATATTGTGCCAACCGGTAGGTCTGTATCTAGATCTCGATCACAGGTATTAAAATTTTTAAACATTTGCAATTGTAGGTTTTAAATCGATTAAGTTTGATACTTTTAAAAACATTATTTTCATATTTTAGTTTGTGTAAAAATATATAGCCTACATATATTTTTCTTTATCATTTTCCCATTAAAATTTAACCACTTACTAATAAATTAAAGATTAAAAAAAAACATCAATAGGCCTAATAATTACTATAGTTACTGACATTGTTAATTCTTGGCCATTTTGATAACAATTTTGTTACAACTAAAATGATTAAATTTGAGAATTAAATGTCTTTAAATTCATAAAATTTTCATAGCATATCTTTTCTAAACGTTATACATTTTTGTAGGCCAACAAGCAAGTAAAAATGTTAGACATAGTAAGGCCGGTGGATATAAGCCCACACACTCTAAGAGAAGACTGCAGTAATAGCATCTCTCACAATCCATTCACACAATCAGCAAGTGCCCTCTCGGAAATTATGAAGCATCCATCATCTCAAAAAGAAGAATACGAGTTCAGCTTAGCCACAGCTGCAGAATTACGTTGCAAAAGCAGCACAGCATTCACTGACTGCGGAGAGTGCGAGACTTGCTTACTGGCTAATAAACTTAGAGAGCTTCATGGGTGGTTTCATCGTTTTGGAGACCACTCTAAGAAAAGGTTTATGCTTGGGCTCTTACGACGGACTAAAAGTGTTGATTTGCTGAGGAACCTGGTCATGCTTCTCCAACCTGTACTTAACAAAGACGGGACCTATGCTAGGGCCAGGACACACCCTAGCCTACCTACCGACTCAGCAACCCTGAGCTCTGACCGGGCGGTTAAGGTAGACAATGTTGAGTATGTGACTGGCAGCACTTGGGAGTGGTTCTCACACTCTACATACTGGACCAAGATGAACTTTTTGCTGAGTATGTGTCAACGTTGCGATGCACATCTACTGTACCAGCTGTTTATGCAAGCTAAAACTTTACTAGCATCGGAGCTGAACATAGCAGAAGCCACTGAAGGTAAAGTTGATTTTTATCTATACATAATTTTCTTAGTCTTTCCACTTGTATAAAGAAGTTGCAGGGTGATGTTGTGCGTTGCCTGATGTTACGAAATACCTTCTTCTTGTTCAATCTATTAATTCAACTTTTTTTTAGGCCACCATCTTGTTTTGTAATCAGAAATGGTTGTAGCCAGGGGGGATTTCGGGGTTACCCCCCCCCCCCACTTCCAAAATTTGGTGACTGTATTTTTGCGTTAATTTTTTTGACCTAAAGTAAAACTAATCACTAAATTCAAAGAACGTAGCCATGAGAGGTTTTGAAGTTAAAACCCACCTTCAATAAAAACTAAAGCAAAACTTCAGTCACCAAATTCCACGAGAATCTCCAATAAAAAAAAAACTAAAGTAAAATTGCAATATTTAAATTCCATTAGTGTAGCAAATGAAGGTTTTAAGATTAAAACCACTGCCAATTAAAAACAACCTCATCACCAAATTTGAAGAGCAAAGCCAAGGAGTTTAACACTTTCACACAAAGATAAATGAAGCAAGATACCATCACTTAATTCCATGATCGTAAAGAGGGGGAGAAGGGGTTGCGGTTCAACTCCTCATTAAGAAAAGCTAATGGGCGCCATTGATATAATAAATGTATGAGAAATTCAAGCAGCAGTCCGTGGAAAATTTAAGCAAAATAGGGTCACCTTATTCCAGGGGGGGTAATTAAAAACTAAAGCAAAATATGGTCACCTTATTCCAGG
>JADKLZ010003886.1:35372746-35410659 GCA_021533235.1 Biomphalaria straminea
GCCCACCGGGCATTTGCCCGAATGCCCATATAGCCAGTCCGCCCCTGCATTTGTGTGTTTATGAATTGGAACCCTGAATATAGAATCTACCAGTAAAAGAGAACATAATATATCTTTACTTTTTTTTTTTGTTGAACATGATAATAAAACATTTATTTATTTTTATAAAGAAAGATTGGCTGTCTAATAAAACAACATAAAAACGGCATTATCAAATAAATATAGCGTCGTTCTTAGTTTTTGTCATAGTCTATGGTTTTTGACGCGAATAGGCTATATAATTGTCTGAAAACCTATTAAGTAGGCCTATTTAAACCCTTCTGTTTCTAACTAAATAGTTTCCGAACAATTTCATTTCGTTTTTCAACTTTTCGGTCCTGTGACCCGCAAGAAAACAAGATATGGAGAAGTGGGGTAAAAGTCCGCCCCCACCCAAAAAAATATATATGACATGCCATTTGTGGGCCGGTTTATATGGTAATGCCCGGGCCGATTTTGATACCCAGTCCGCCCCTGTTTCAAGGGTACCTATATGGTTTGCTTCGGAGCCAGTATTTAGTAACTTAGTCTCTGCCTGCCAGTATCTAGTAACCTAGTCTCTGCCTGCCAGATTGCAATGGGGTCCAAAGTAAATACGTAAGGAAAAAAACTACTGTAAATATACTAATTATGTCAGGGGCGTAGCTAGGAATTTTCCATCGTTAGGGGGCCCGGGGGGCTTGAACTCTTTGGGAGCCCCCTGCATTTTGCGTAATCTTTAATTTTTAATGTAAAAAAACAACAACACTCATTTGTGGCCTTCCTTCGAGTGGGGGCCCTGTGGGATTTTCCAATTCTCCTCCTCCCCCACTCTAGCTACGCCACTGAATTATGTGTATCTTATATACAATTAATCGTTGTTTGCCCACCACTGGCCTATTTCTCAGAAGCGCATTCATGGCTCTTAACTAAAGTGATCATAGATTGCCCATGCGTTATGGTCACCCTCTTAACATTGATGTGATCCAAAGGAATGCTTCGCATTACATTTCGAACAAACTCAGTTAAAGAAGCTTTTAGAAGATTGCGTAGACTACGTTAGTTTACTGCCCCAAATGTCACAAGGGTTCCTCTCCTGATTCTTTCTAAAGTCATAGCAGCGCAAGGCAGGGACATTTTTAAGAACCCTTCTGTTTGCTGTGCTAGCCCCCTTAGGAGCGGAGCCCCGGGGACGAGCGATTCCTTGCATTCTGGGTTGCAGAAATATATTCTACTGGCTTCTGCAGCTTAACATCTTCATAGTAAAAAAAATGTAAAAAGCATAAAAAAATGCTATTTAGCCTAATCTTGGTTAAGCGAATGTATGAATCTAGTAGACTATGTAATTTCCTAATGATACTTGTCATCGACAATGAATAATTGTGCAAATGTTCAACTTAATCCGAAAATGGAAGTGGGGGAAAATGTGTATCTTATCTTATATGATACGGACTTCAAAAAAGATGGTTACATCCTACGCATCATGCATTTCAAAATTCTGCCAAGTCACTGGTTTCCCTGGCTAGCTCAGGCGACCCATTTCATGCTCTAATGGCACTAGGGTAGAAGGGAGCATTTGTACAAATTTGTCCTAGCATATGGGACGAGGAACATGCATTTTTTCTTTGTGTCTTTCTGAGTATTTTATTAGATTTTGTTTTTGTATTTGAAGATTATGGTGCAGTGTTTTATGTTTAATTGATACTTTACTTTTAAGTCTTCTATCCTGAAGGCCTACATGATTATACCAGATAGACTAATTGATATTGTAAAAATACAATGTCGTTAGCAGGAACCTCACGCGAAAACGGAAAATTTTCTTCTACGAAGATGAAAAGACTTTTTTAATACTTTAATTTTGAAACATTACAACAATTTTATTTAATCTTACTTACTTAGACTTACGTCCTCACGCACCGTTCGGCGCTTTGGGCGGCAAGCTGTCTCCATAGAGATCTGGGATTGGCAATGTATTTGATCTATATATTCTATATGGATCTATAATAACAATGCATATCCTCTGGGGGAAAAAGACCACATTATCAGTACCGGTACCACAGGTTGAGAAACGCCAATCTAAGCCGTTAGAAAAGGCCAAGGCGAGCACCAATTGCATCCTTACATGTCCTATCTATATCAGTCATTTAGCTCATTTGACACTCGTATGCTACGTTACTATTAATGATATCTACTATGTGCTCTTTTCACCAAAATACACAAAGCTAGTTCACTTTTGTATCACTCTTGGGTGAGTGTTTGTGTGTGTGTGTGTCACTGTGTGTTTTGTGTATGGTCCCGGGAAGGTGGAATTATTTAAAGGACATGTTTAGTTCTAGAAAGAACTTCCCCCATAATCTTTATACACTAGCCTATAAATCCAGGGGTATTTACAAACTGTAGTTTTGAAGCCCGTGCCTCGAAGTATGTCCAAGATATGATAGGACGTATAAGTCATAATACACGATCTTATCTGAAAGGCTTTTAGTCGCAGCTTAAACATATCAGCATGTCTCAAAGAAACTGATACTGTTTCATACACCTGGACCGAAAGGACGAAATGGAACACTGAAGTCTTTTGTTTGAAGGCCTGCTAGTCGGGCCAACATTTTCTTTTGATTGTAGTCTGATATATAATCAAGGGTTAAGCAACAACGACACGAAGGGTGCCCCAACTCATGATCACAGGGAGTCTTTGAAAGAAAAATAAACATGAATAAAATGATTGAAAGTATTTATATGTATTAGATGTCGTTATTGTTATAAGTCGTTATAGAACAGAGTTATAATGCACAGTTCAACTTGTATACAGTGGCACGTTCTTTGTAATGTCTTTTTGTAAATTCACTTAAATCTCGTAGAATTGAGAATCTTCTACCTCTGTTTTAGCGTTAGCCTACGAATCTTCTTGTCCAAAATGTTTTTGTAACCGTAATTGTATTTTGGTACAGGCCGGTCTAGCAGATCATCTCCTCTTTTTATATATGTGTGTGAGCACTAGACCAATCGCCATAGACGTGAGACCTGTGCATGGCAACGAGCTATTGGTCTAAACAGCCCACAGGTCGTGACGTCGCAGGTCAGTGTTAAGGCCTACTATAGCGAGTGGCCTCGGTGAATCAGTGGCGTATCTTTTGTTTTGAGTTCATGCTGGTAGTGAGGGGGGGGGGGTAAATATTGAGGAGCTGGTAAAAATAAATTCGGATCCTAGTTCTTCTTATCCCTCTTGTTACCAACATATAAAATATATATTATAGGTCAGTTAGGCAAAATTTGTTTGTTTGTTTGTTTGTTTTTAGTTTTAGGCACATCGGCACAATGTAGGCCATGTCGTGCCTGCAGTCCCTTAAGGACTACTCTCTTAAATTTCGACTTTGTTCTCTTCGGAACCATCTGTTTCACCGATACATTTTGTCTTTTTAGATAATTTATACAATTTAAACACGATTTTAAACCTTTTTTTTTTCTAATCTCTGTCTATGCACATCCTATCAGGGCGCTTCAGCGCACGGCGCCAATCCAGTCTACGCCAATGATATCGATGTCTTGGTGCCCAACATCGACCCTGGCTCGAACGACGTGATCCCGTCCAGCGGTGACGTCATCAAGACCACTTTCAAAAGCGAGATGAGCTTCGAAACAGGATACAGTGGCGTCAGCACCAAGAAGGTGATCATGGAAGAGAGGAACATCTACTGTGGCGCTTACAATGTCATGGTCGTTGACGACAAGTGAGTATTATTATTTCATGAGCCTTTTGTTCGTGGTTGAATGTTTTTTTTTCCCTTCTTGATTCTTTGATTTGCTTTTCTGTGTGAAGTATGTAAGTTTCTTTGAAACTTTTCCAATACGTGCATTTCCAAAGTAGGCCCGAGCTAGGTCTAGTTTTTGCGTTAAAAATAAATTTAGTGGGAATACGAAAATCATAACACACTAGATTCGCACCAATAGACAGTCCGGTACGGGGATATGTCACAGAAAATTAAACCCTGACTTCTAACTAATGAGCTGTACTCTATAGTAGAGAGATCAAGAAAACTTTTGACTAACTTTAAGTTACAACCTACCCTATTTGTTCCCTTTAATTAGAAGTTGAACAATCGATCTCAACGACTTTCTCAGGAATAAGTAATGGGAAAAAAAAATTACTCATTAATATTTTTCGATCGTATTCCTTTGTCATACCCCGGTATATTAAAATATTATAACTACGCCACAGAGGACAAATTAGCTTGAGTCGTCTTGAAATGCGTGAGTGCTGACTAAATGTTCCCCATGATCTGGTTCATTAGGCGCACACATAGGTTCGCTTCTACTAAATTTACTTCGCCAAAACTTCATCAAATAAGCAAATTTTCCTGAGTGTGTGGTCCACAATTGTGTATGAGGCTAGTGTTTTTGCATGAATAGACCTTGGTTTAAGGAGTCATGACCCCACAAACGATTATACTGTTGATGGGGGACCTTAGTCTTGGCCTCTGGGTAAAATCATATTCTTTGATCAAAAGTCCGTAGGGCCATTGGCGCAGCTCTTTGAAGGACACTTACAAAGTGTAAGCACAATTATAAAGTTGTGCAGTGTTGATGCCTCTGACATGGACATTTATATTGAAAACTATAAAATGTAAGCAGAAGTGCAAACAGAAGTCAATCTCCAAAACAGTTTGCTCTGATCATTTATGCTATCAGTTATAGTCATAAGGTCAAATAGTGAACTTCAATGTAGAAGATGTTCTTACAAACTAACTTGTCTAAGTTTATTATTTTCATTTGTATCCATCATAGAGGCCTGTAAAAAAATATTTCAAAATTTAAAACTTAGAAAAGGTGGAGAAGATTTTAACTACATATCTTGTACCTTCATCTACACATTGCATATTTCTGTAGATGATATTAAGTACATTGTTTTGACTAAATTGAATTTTTAATCTGGACATTTTTCAGGAAGAATTGTAATAACTAGCACAGTAAAGAAGAACATGCTCATGTGTTTTATAGGGTCTGACAGGATGTGTTTCTTTCATTGAGAATTATTCATTTTGAAAAAAAAAAATAGACCAAATGTTCATTGCAATATTTATGCGGATCATAGCCACTCATAAATTTTTTATGACACACAATGTGCCAATAAATTAGCCTCATATTGTAGCCTATCAAGTTTACAGAAGCAGTGAAAATAAGGTTATTGATAGAAAACTAAGTCATAAAAAAGGTATATCTGCCCCAGAACAACAAAACACTACACAAATTAAAAGCCTCAAGTGTTGTGGTCATGAGTTTCCAATAGCAACAGATGTCAATAAAGATAAAAAAAGAACAATGGAAGTGTTAGAGAGTAGGATGAAAAATCAATATAACAAGTGCTAAAGTATTGTGGGAAATTAAAGTTTTAATGTCAGGGGGTGCAAACATAATCTCAGTTCCAGAAAAATGGTTTCCTTTATGGGACCTGGAAAAAAATTTTTTTTTCTATTTTTTGTATATACCTAAAATATGTTAGTGAATTTAAAAGAAAAAAAAAGATACTTAATTATGATTAAATATAAAAGTTATAGGGCTTTCAATAAAGGGGTTCAATTTGCTATTTTTTATCAGGATTGCATACAATTAAAATTACAAATTAAGTGCTATTCTTCTGTTTATTAATTGGAAATAATATTTGTTCAAAGTCTCAAGTTAGTGTTAGTTAAGTAAATAATACACTCAAACATAGACCTTTGGTAGTTATTTTATTAATTATTTTTTTTTTTAGTGAAGATGCCAATAGAGTCATGCATACGGATGGAAGTCATCTTATTGCTGTTGGTTCCAAGGACAGGAAAGTGCGTTTCATTGATTGTGGAACTGGGAAAGAATCAGGGCCAGTCATCATTGGTCAT
Source organism: Biomphalaria straminea (assembly GCA_021533235.1). NCBI lineage: Eukaryota > Metazoa > Mollusca > Gastropoda > Planorbidae > Biomphalaria > Biomphalaria straminea. Next base: position 35,378,641 of record JADKLZ010003886.1, read on the forward strand.
GCTGGATCCATTCGTTGTTGTTATCTCTTGCAGGATCAGGGCAAAGTCTTAAGTGGAAGCTATGATACAAGTGTTAGGTAAAAGTCTTAAGTGGAAGCTATGATACAAGTGTTAGGTTGCCTTCACACCTGACTTCCTTTGTTTCTTTTGTTTTAAATATTTTGGTTGTTTATTCAGATTATTACATCCTGGCCCAAATCTACAGCAGGACTGATTGAGGGGGGGGGTGACTAGCAGGGTTCAAACTTAAGACCACATAACAGAGTGGATACAACATGACCAGGCAGCTGTTCTTTCTCTGTACATCCATTGTCTTGTTGGTACTCTGGTTGCACTCTGTTAAAACTATCTCCAGCTATCTTGTTCAAGTTTTGGGTTTGGATGTAATAATTTTCAAATCTGAGTAAAAAAAGTAAACATAAAAGATATAAACACTAGGGTTGGGGAGCTCATTCCATTTAAGTAACACTATGCTTGACCAATAGAGCTAAACCAATAATAGACTTCATGAAAGTTGGAAGCTGTGGTTATTATTCAAATGTTCAGTCATTTTCCCCCCTCAAATTTAAAAACTAATGTTGTTGATTGAACTATAAGCACGCTGAGAAACAATTTAATTTAGATTTATTGTTACCGGTACCGTGAAATACTATAATTAGCTCATACATAAGGTAGTCTCATTTTTAGACTATGAACAATATGTATTTAATATTTACATATAAACACATAATGTTTTAATTTATTGAGAGGGCATTATAAAAAAAAAATACAACAAAGGATGTAATCATAATCCATTACTGGTATATCTTAGAGACATTGATTCTGATTTGATGTTGATTGTGGTGACAAAATCTTTTACTGCAGGAAACATGCAATTTACTTACATTAAAGCAGATCTATTTTTCATTGCTTTATCCTCCCCAAAAATTTCAAGCCCCCTTTCTTCACCTTACAATTTTTAAGCTGTGTACAGGTATTTATGTCAGAATGCCAGAAAAAAAAAGTCATCGCCTTCCATTAGAAATAATTCCATTGTGAAACCTAACAGAACTCATTAAGTCAGGCCAGAAGATGTACATACTAATGACTAGGTATTTAATCAAGCTCAAAAGTGTAAGTATGTAAATAAATGCTTTTATCTGTAGGCCTACATAAGTGTAATCATTCAGATTGTTCAGATATGCACTCTACGTTATCAGGTGCTGGTCAACAGAAACTGGACAATGTCTAAAAATACTACGTGGCCATCAAGATACTGTAACTGTCATAGCAGTGGTGAAGGACATTGTTGCTACAGGTGCTAAAGATAATCAGTGCAAAAGTAAGTTTTATTATTTTTATGCATTTATTTAGTTATCTCCCTTGACTTTATTTTTTTTTTTTTAGCTTTTTTCTGAAGCTTTTATGTTTGCTAAACTTTAAAGAAATTCAATTTATCATTAAAATTGTTAGTCCATTAATATCAAAGTGGTCTAAATTTTACATTTATTTTAAATCACTATATTGTTCACTACTTTTATTACAAAACAAAACCATATGTATCTGTACATTTTCTCTGTAAAGTTTGGAGCTTAGAGAGTGGTAAATGTCGAAAGACATTCAAACATCATGCCCCAGTGATGGCTGTTGCTTTGTCTCAAGAAATTTGTATATCTGGTTGTGAGGCTGGTAAAGTCAAAGTTTGGGAACTGGCTTCTGGGAATTTGATTAAGGTGAGCTTCATTTTACACTGTGTTTCTTTTTATAATGTCTTATCATTTGGGGGAACTGAATTGTGACCATATACAATACCCAGGCTCTCATCTCATGTAAAGCTCCAATAACCTTTTTTTAATTCAATAGATTTACTAATTGTCTATTGTGAACCTGAATATAATAGTTGTCAGGTTTAAGAATTGTGTTATTAGCTGAACACACTTAAGGTCCCGAGGTTCAAGCTGACAAGAAAAACAAAGTCATTCACACACACACACACAATTGTGCAGAGAGTAACCAACTATGTGGATGATTTAAATAACAAAAATTATGAATTTAATTTGTATGATACTTGATCTATGAATATGTACACTGAGAATGATGAATAGTAAATATATAATATATATTTAATACATAATATATACATACCCAGTACATAAATTATATGATAGATATAGATGTATTCCTAAGTACACATAAGCACCTTTCTATGGTTACTTGTCACCACGGGGTTTCAACGTAAAACCAGATGCTGACCGACTGACGTCACACTACTGCCAACATTGTCTGTAATAAAGTTAGACCTCACTGATCTGTAACTGTCACCAACTGATGTGTAACAGTACTGACACTGGCAGTGACACCCGAGACTGTAATATATATTTCTGAGAAAACAAGCGACGCCCACACTGGTATAGGATCAAGAGCAGTAACCACAAATCCAACACTGGCACCCTATAAACGAAAATGGCACAAAATTCAACCTCTATTCCATAACTATAAACAAAACTTTAAACAGCAAATACCCTATACTACAAACTATAAAAAGTATAAGCCCCAAAGTAACTCACCCTAAACAGGGGTCCAAAAACAATTCCACCAGATAAGTCCAAGAAACTATCAGTCCGATACAATGGTACAGCCTAATTACGGACTAACACACCATCCGTTTCAAAACAAACGCAAAGAGTGAACTGCCTCAACAATTGACCAACAAAAGTTACCAGCTTTGTGACGTGGCAAATCAACTCAAAACAAACACACAAGGCACCATCGCCCCGTACAAGTAATACCAGAGTTGGGAGAAAGCAAGGACACTTGTCCGAACTACGTGACATTAGTGTGTAATACATGAATACATTTTTTACAAACTTCATTTTTCAGACATTATCAGGGCACCATGGACCTATAACTGGCATTAAATTTGACCGCTGGCATATTGTGACAAGCAGTAAAGATGGCTATGCTTTGGGATGGAGTGCCATTGGTAGTCATTCAAGATGCCTTGCTGCCCTGAGGCATCCAAAGTGAGTTTAAATAAGCAATACTACAATATAGAAAGCAGACCAGTATACTAAGACTGACTTGACTCCTAGTGAAGCATAGAGCCACAACATATAATATACTATAATTAACCATTATTTTATAACATAAAAATTCAAGAGTGCCATTTAGGGAGATTCACTTATTAGCATTATATTTTTGCAGGGAGGTTTTGTGCTTAGAGTTTGTCTATCTCCGAGTCATAACAGGATCTGCTGATGGGAGAATTCGAATCTGGAATCTAATTACTGGACAGTGTTGTCGAATCATGAGGGGAAATAGTCGGAGTGACCCAATTCTTGCTATGGTTGCAATTGGAGACAGGTGATATGTCCTTGAAAGTGTCTCTGCTATATTAATTAGATAGTTGTAATCTGCTCTTTCTTGACACTTTGATCTTTACGATTCTGGGTACATTCGTTAAGTAAGAGAGAAAAAGAAGCAAAAGCAATTTAAAGAAATGTAGTGGCAATATAATGGAACTTAAAATCAAAATGAAGCAGTAGACTGGCCACTAGTGATGGGTCCAAAAATGAAGAACAGAATCTTAAGTACGATCCCATTTCAGATCTTGCAATCCATGGGACAGTTGACGTAGAGCTCTTCTGTGTCTAAGATCAATTTTAATAAAAGTGTCATGTGGCCAGCAGATTGATCAGCTGCCTTTGTTTTCTCCTGCTGATGCCAGGTCTCTTTAAGAATTGGATGTGTAAAAAAAAAAGTCAAATGTCAATCTTCACAAAGCTTTAAACTTGAGCTAAGAAGCTGGAAGCCAGGTGCTGCACTACCCAGCCGGCACAATGCATTCTTGAATAAAAGTTCCATAAAATTTGTTACAGAATCAGAATATATTCTATTTTACATGATTGCATTTATTTAAATCAATTATTGCTCATAAACTAGCAATAACAGTATATCAACTTTTTTTTTTCAGAATAACTGTAAACACATTAAACAATCTGTTAGTGATGAATTTTGAGAAAGTTAATTGGGACTACACTCTTAAAACTGACCATGTTCCCCCTCTGATACAGTATGGATCCTACAGTGATGCACCTGTTCGCACACAGCCGTACCCATACATACGGGCACAGAGGATGCGCAAAGCAGGTGCTGCCAACTCTAAAATAATAAACCATGATTCTTCACCTCAAGAGTTGAATACACAGGTTCTTTTACAAAATCAGTACAGAGCTGGACAAATTCCCCACAGTGCCAAGACTCTAAGTGACAGAAGTCTGTGCAATGCCAGGCGTGTTCAGAGTCGAACAGGGACTTATGATGGATTACCAGTTACGCCAACATCTGTTCAGAGTGACCTACAGAGGTTAGAATCTGTCAGCAATATTGACAAAAGTAATCACTCAAAGCTGACTTCTTCATCACAGCATATGTCTAGATCTAGAGTTCACTCTAACACATCGCAGTTCAGCATCACCATCAAAGAGAAAAAAGATGACGATGAGGATGCCCCCAAACAACCCATCCAGATATCAAGGAGAACATCCTGGGCCTTTGAGAAGCCCTTGGTCCCCAAAGACAAAGACATAACCTTGTCAGAGATGAAAGCTCTTCTAAGGTCTCAGATTCGAATGAAAGCAGATAAAATTGTTCCCCCAGACTTCATTTATTTAACTGTCAGCACCATCCAGAAGTCCATGACTAAATCTGAGACTAACTTTAACACTAAACTTAATATGAAAGACTTAAAACCAGAATCTGCTAACAAGCGTCCAAGTTCATCACCAAGTCGCATTGACCCTCGGACCAAAGTGCCAGTGGAAGATCTTGGTTTAGAGATGTTGCTATCAGAAGATGGCACAGAATCTTTAGTGTCTGAAATTAGGTCAATCAAAACCAAAGAGCCTCCTAAACCAACTTCTGTTAAAACCAAAGAATGTTATGCCACTGACTGTGCCACTGCACTAGTCTGCTTGCCACCACGATCTGCTCTTCACTCAAGTAAGGTGAGATCCACTGTTCCAAGGGGATGGGTGCTCCGACCTATATCTGCAGGGCCTGTAGAATCACCCAGGAAGGAGCGCAAATTAGTTGCTTGCCCTCCTAGACCTATAACTGCTCCTGTGAAATTAAGCAATGCTAGTTTTTCATCTGTTCCACCAATTATAGCTTCATCTCTTCCAGTTGTGGGAAATCTTCTTCAGCGGCCAAAATCTCAACAGATTATCTCATCTAGCAGATACGAAGCAGCTCCAGTACCCATGTTGATGTACCCAAAGGAGGTCAAGGATAAAGCTTTGGAGCTGAAAGAACTCAGAACAAAACGTTATGGTCAAATAGAGTACGGCCCAGATGGTCGAGCCCTGGGCAAGGTCAGCACACACAACTCACCACTTAGAGACCATGTGAAGTTTGAGCTCAGAACAAACATTCAGGAGGAGCAACAGATGAATGACATCAAACAACAGCACATGGAAGAGAGACTGTGCAAAGAGAGAGAAGAAGAAAAAAGAAAGAAATCAGCTTGGGTTGCCATGGTAATGGGGAAAGATAAATCTAGATCTAGTTCCGACCTTGAAGAATAAATAGCCAATTTTTTTTATTCATTTTGATTTTTCCTTATTGTGCAAGAAAAAGAATATGACAAAAATTTCTGCAATTTGAAATCAAGGTCCTTTCATTTTTTTTTCATGTCATTTGTGGGTTCTTAACATGGTTATAATAATCTTCATCCTTAAAATAATACAGTATGAAACTTTATAGTATTTCTTACTAGACATTTTACATTTGTTCTCAAAGTCCACCCCTAAAGAGTCTGTAATAAAATTGTTACTATTTGTGCATATGTATTTTTTTTTACATGCACAAAACAATGTAATTCAATCGAAAGTGGAATGGTAAAAGAATTTGGAATAACACTCTGTAATTACATAAATATACCTTACACATGAACATTGTTTATATAAATTTTGCTTGTACCCTTATATTGGTTGAGATTAACATAATTTTTATTGTTTCCAAAATATAAACCAAGTTTGTAAATATATTCATTATAAACTTTTGGGCAATTGTTAAATGATATTCCTCTAATAGTTTTGTAGTCAGTGATCAATTGTATGGCCAGCACAATGACCACACAGTGGATGTTCAAAACTGGATGGTGAGCATCCCTACTTCTGATAAAAAATAATAGAAAAGATGCATCCTTTTCTTTTCAGAGTACATATCAGCAAATCATCCTAGTAAGGGTAAATCATTCTAGCTTGTGCTGTGACTAAAAACATTTTAGATTGCAAGTCCATTGATGTGTTATTGGAACTTAGAACAGCTATTCACAAGTCATAACCATAATACTACCTTCTTTTTATTGTTAAAATGATATTCAGTAGTTACATTATCTTATTAGGTGGTTACATTATTAGAATACCAGTACCGGTATCTTAAATAAAGGTAACTAATGTAAACAATATAGTAATCAACTAAGCCACATTACAAACGATTCATTCAGTTGCATTCACCTATTGTTAACATTATAATTTTTATTTATAAAACACCTCAGAAGAAGAAAAAAAAAATTACTTTAAAAGCAGGATGCTTTAGGGTCAGAGTTATAGAGAAACAAAATTTATTGTTTATCGTTCTAATATAACTGTAATTTTTTTTTGATGTACTGTATTATAAATAATGACATATAAACTCTTCTATAACCACAAACAAATGTTTTTAAATAAAGCCAAAATTGTATTTATAAAAATAAAATGTATTTATTACATTTAACAAGAAATTAAAAAAACTCTACAGAATGTAGTTTTTTTTTGGAAATGCCAAAAAAAAAAGTTATATAATCATGTATCTTTCTGTATCTAACTTCTTGACTCGCAGTTTGTCAACTTCAATGTAAACAGACATTGTTGATTATACACTATTTGTTTTTCTGTTAATGTTTACAGCCAATCATTACTTCAGTATAAAACCATCAAGCCTTCACATATGTATAAACATTGCAATATTTTAATAAAATTAATAGTTATTTATTAAAACTTGGTTCTTGAATTCAATCAATCAGCATTGTTTGTTTGCTTACTTACACACCAGGACAAAATTGATAATGACTAAATCATTTTTTAAATTTTACAAAGTAGAAAAAAAAAAAGCTGGGGTTCAAATCCTGTGTGAATTTTATTTTGTGTTCTATATGGTGCCTATGAGTCAACCCAGCTCTAATGGGTACTTGACTCTAGTTGGGGAAAGTAAAGATGATTGGTAACTGAGATGATCACATGACATCCTTAACTGTGGGACACAGAAACAGATGAACTTTACATCATCAGCTAGATCTGGTGTTGCTGTAATGGGGAGTTGTTCCCCTTAGATAAGCTTTTATATATACATATATATATTGCATGTTTTAAATTAGAAAGACATAATTATCAGTGACTTCAAAATGTGTATAGAGCATTCAACACAAAGTTGAAGCTCTCTATTCCAAATTAAAAGGTTTATTCAAAGTCATCATTTAGATCTAGGCCCTGGGGCAATACTATGTTCATGTCATGATTGTGTTTGAAATGTACAACTTTATGAAAAGTCACCATTTAGTTCTAATCTAAGTTTATGCTCAAAATATTTTAGTTTCTTTTCTGCAACCTTAGCAGCACGCTGAGCAGACTTCCTGGCACTCAATGTCCTGACAACATGTTTACAAAACTGATGCTGTACTGCAGATTTATCATGGGGATCAAAATGTGTAACTTTGGCTTTCTTTTTGATGTTTTCCTCAATGCCTAGACCGGCTCGGTCCTGTTTCAAAACAGTTTTCACTGGATATTTACAGCCTTCACCTTTGGGTCCTAAACCTTTGTCTTGTTCCCAGCCTGTTTTCAACAGCATTTGAAATCCTTTGTTTGTCTCGGGGATGATATAAAAATGTTTCTTATGTTTACGATTTGTGTTCAGGAGATGAACCACTGAGCTTTCATGTGAAAGTTTATCTACTGCAGCGAACTCAGACTGGCAATACTGGCAATAAAATGTGCGTAACTCTTCTTCTTGATGGCTCTGTGGCTCAGGTGCATTGCTATTTATCAGTTTTTCAGCTAAAAAATGATGGCCAGCATTTTTGGCAAGCCAAGCGGCACATCGGCCATCATTGTTGACTACATTTACATTAGCACCTGAGTGAAGTAGGCAGTCCACAACATCAGTGTGGCCTTCTCTAGCAGCAGACATCAAAGCTGTCCATCCATAAAAATCTCTGTAGTCAACATCCAGGCCCTGTTTCAACAATCGCTGAACCTCTTCAACATTTCCAAGCTGAGCTGATTTTAAGAGAAGGAAGTACTGTCTCTGTTTTTTACTAAGTGATTCATCCAACTGGGAATGAGATTTTTCTCTTTCAGTTTGGAAGTTAGTTAAGGAGTTACTCTTCACCAACTTTCTTTTCTTGTTTGTTGACTTGCTTCTATTGATTTGTCTGCTCTGATCTAGACCACTTGAAACATGCAGCTCATGGTTATGACTGCAACTAGGTGGATCACTTATTATTGATTCATAAAAGTGTTTGATTTCTTGACCAGAGGCCTCATTGTTAACCAGGTCATCACTATCTCCATTAGTCTCTGTATTTCTTTCTTTAGCTTTTTCAGGCACAAACTGAATCAAATTGTGATACAATGGATCTTGACTCATATCTGTATACCGTTGACTATATAAAAGAAAAAAGAATGTCAGAAAATGCTTTACAAATAGTTATTATTGAAATAACAAAATAATGGCCTATAAAATGATATTAAAGTTGGCAAATCTCACTTAGAACAAACAAAACTATAACTATTCTATAAAAAAAAAAAATACATAGGCATTTTTTTGTTTGATTCTGATATTGCTGACAAGCAGCTGTCATTTACTAAACCATATTAAATGTTGGCTGGCCTTCCACTTTATTACTGGTTTCAAATTTTTAAGTAACTTTAATGCTGTTGGCCCTGATGGTCATGAATTAAATTTTCTACACAGCTGCTAATTAATTCAACTTTTTAAAAGTTCAATTTGTTTCTTTTTTTTTTACGCATTTAGTAAACATTTTGTTGTTATTTAGAATGAAGGAAGTCTATTGAGAAATAACTTTTGAGCATGTAAAAAATGAGGCTGCAGAAGTAGCTCGAACTTGGGGTGTTAATCCATTTGTTTTATTTTGCTTTAAACGATTGCTGAAATTTTTGATGAGCCTAACACTAACTACTATGAAGAGAAAATTAAAGATGCTGAGAAGACTTTCAAAATCATATATCGATGTCATTGTTTCTCAATTACTTGATTGATTTCATAGGCATAAAAAATGTCATATTTAGTGGCTGACCCAGATGTTACTGCCATACAATAATGTTCAGAAATACAATCCTTCAGAGAAGCCTTCCATAAAGACAGAAATGTCTGTGTTCAATACGAAATTGGGCTTTTTTTTTTAAATCATAGACAATTATTAAATTTTCAAAACATTATCACAGCATGCATGTTATTTCTCTCACTTTTTTTTTGTGACAGCTAGTTCAGCAGTGAGGTCATTCTTGAAATTGCGATTGATCAGAAATTGTTTAAGAATGACACAAAGCTATTCCTTCAATTTAATTATAGAAACAGCCAGAATTTTAAAAATAGAAGCACTTATTTTTTTCTTTGCTTCTTGGCAAGAAAAATGCAGTTTTAGGAAATAAATGTTAGATATATTTACTGTTGATGAAGAAGTTGACATTCCCTGTGATCTTGCAAAAACTAAGTTGAGAATTTTTTTGGTGGGAAGCGTGGTCGAGAGGCCAAGTGCGGCTTGATCTTGGCTTGCTTGGCTACCTAGAAGGGGGCTCGAGGTTCGACACCCGATTCGGGCAGAGATGTGTTTACTGAGCGCCCAAAGGCAGCACGGGAAACCAACTCCTAGATACCCCCTCCCCCCCACTGGTCCACAAATGAGATTGGACCAAAGCGCTCTGAGCATGCTATAAGCATGAAAGTAGCGCTATATAAAAGCTATAATAATAATAATAACTTATGAAACAGAAGAAACAATCTTAACTTTTGCATTGACGTTGTCTTGTATAAACCGGCTATCACAATAGTATTGATGCAGTGTAATTTACTATTAAATTAATTTTTTTTTAAATGTAATTATAATTATAATTAAACATAAAGCTTTGGGAAGGCTTCAATGCTTATAAGGTATCTTTGTTATCATTTGGATTTTTCTTTTCATTATTAAAAGAGTCTAGTGGTTAATTTAGAATATTGTTATAATATAAGAGACAAAGCCAACTCAACGAGACATATATTTATTATAAGACATCACAGGTACACAAATAACATCTTCATTAACCTACAGTGTCTTTATTTTCCACTTCTAGCCTTGGGCGGAAATCGTTACTCTCTTGTAAACATCTTGTTATAGTCCGTTCACTAGAGGTGCGCTAGCCAGACTTGCGATGCGCATGGCGAGGTCGTAACATTGCCCCCGTCTTAACACTTTTCGTCCCGAAAAGAAAAACACTGCAACTGAGGTTTGACAGTTCAGGTGGAGGTCGATCAGTGGGGGCCACAGGCGCTAGGGTGCCTGTTCCACACGAAGTCATCTGCACAGTTTTTCGCAGCCGTCGCTTTCTCTTTCTCCAGTTGACCAGGCTGTTGTTGAGACGATAGCGTGGCCATTTGACACTCAACGAGATAGTGTCGAGCACTGTTTTCTTCAGCACAGCCGTTGATCGGACACGCCGTTTCAGCAGACCCTTCCGACAGACGTCTCTTGTGGGGACTACAGGTTCAACTTCAGCCACATTGCAGACAAAGTCCAATGCACCGCATCATTTTCATCCAACAGTCTCACGTCCAGGAGATAGGTCTGTTCAATTCCAAGTGGAAGATGTTTTCCTTTTGACAGCTCAGATGTAGAGTGGGTTGACTGACATTCATTTATGCCAATGTCAATGTTGATGGCAGAAGTACATATGCCATGTTGATGGTTTTCTTGGCACCCAAATTCTATGTGTGATGCGCTGCACGTACAGTTCATGCTCAAGTTCTGGATGCAGTTGTCGAGCTTCACATTTCCTTCGTGAGCACCGGCAGAGAGGCAGAGGTCTTTAAGGTCTACAGCAATAGGCTTAGACGCAGACCCAACGTTGTCTCGATCTGTCCGGCTGATTGAGGTACTGGTAACAGGTACAACAGGAACAAACGCTTCGGGCACATAACAGACTGAAGTTTCTTCATTTCTCTCTTTCCGTTCGAGATCGTCGCAGCGATCGTTGTCACGTCCCTCGTCTTTAAAGTCACAACCACAAGACTTGCCCACAACACAGACGGCGCTCAAATCCCCAGAGTCTCCGTCACCACTGTTTGTGCAGCCACAGTCCTGACCATGCAACTTCTTCAAAAACGAGTCCACAGGCAACGGCTCCTTCACCAACAAGTTTATTCCTCCTTTTACTTGTGACTCAATTTGATCAATTTGGTCTATTTGGCCTTCTACTTGTGATACCATTTCATCTATCTTGTTCCCCATCCTGTTAATTTTATCACACAGTGCACCAACACCCTCATACATTTTGCCAATAATCTCGTAAATCTCCGGTTTGATTTCAAACAAGTAAGCATCCGGAACTTCTTCTTCATCTACCAAGGCTTGCCGGAGACGAGCTGTAAGCACCTCCTTGGTACCACCAAGCTTCTCATATCGGTCACGGAGTTCCTGCCTAAGTTCTTTAACTGAGAGCTGGTCTAATGTTTTCAAAGATGTCATTGTGATCAAATCCTACCTCCTCTCGTTGAGTTGCCTATAAATCCTCACTTCTGGCACCATTGTTATAATATAAGAGACAAGGCCAACTCAACGAGACATATATTTATTATAAGACATCACAGGTACACAAATAACATCTTCATTAACCTACAGTGTCTTTATTTTCCACTTCTAGCCTTGGGCGGAAATCGTTACTCTCTTGTAAACATCGTTATAGTCCGTTCACTAGAGGTGCGCTAGCCAGACTTGCGATGCGCATGGCGAGGTCGTAACAATATTATTCTATGGTTGGGTCGGTGAGCTAAAAAGGCTGAGAACCACTTGTCTACGCTATAGAGTAGATCTATTAATATTATAATCTATAGTCTCTTAGCCTAATACTACATTTGACTACATCTAAAGCTAGCAGTAATTAAATGTGATGTCTAAAATATATAACACAAATTTATTATAGATCTATATATATATTAAATATATATAATTATTCCATTGATTTTATAATTATTAATTTTATCTAGATGAATTAATTTAAAGATGACCAGACATCCTGATTTAGAATATGGGCATTCCCACTTTCAATCATTACAATCATGTGTCATGCTTTTCATAAAATGACAATCATGTGTCATGCTTTTCATAAAATGTGCAGGCAGGACAGCCAATGTCCCGTATTTCTATATATGTAAATAGACTTGAAGGCTATAGGAAATCTCAATTACTAAAAAAAAAAAATATTACAGAACAGTACAATCTCAATTAGTTGATTCCATTATTTTGTAACTAAAACTAAAAGAGTAAACCAGAACACTTGATGGCTGCCTATTCACCTATTCATATATTCAATATATTGTGTTAATTATGTGCTATGCCGGCTATGAAGTGTTGTCTTGATGGTCCTGGGTTCGAATTCTGCTCTCCCGCCCCCCCCCCCGCCATTCTGAGGATGTTTGTACTAATTTGAAGTAACAACCAAAACATGTTTATATATTTAATACTATAATTTATAGTTATTTATAGATGATAGATCTAGATATCTAATTATTATTATTCCTTATACTTATATTATTATAAGTAATATAGATCTAGATCTAAGTTATATTTTATATTAGTTATAATAAAATTAATTTAAAGATCTAGAATATTGTCTACATAGAGATTCTAGATTATCTATAATCTATATATATGTATATGACTATATAGTAATATAGACGACATAGTAGTATACTATATAGTATATAGGCCGCGTATTTAATAATAATAATATATTATATATAATTAATATAGACTATTATAATTATAGTTTATTATATTATAGGATTAGGATATTTATAATTTTTATTATGGATCAGGCCTGATCTAGATCTAGATGAGTAGTACTACAGAAGTAGGTATGAAGATGAGGTATAATCATAATGCAATGATTAAATGATTAATTGATTAATCATAAAATGGTATAGGCCCTATTTATAAATATAATATATATAGATCTAATTATATATCTACTATATAAAGTCTAGCATATAAAAAAGAGTATTAGACTCTATTATATAGATCTATAGTTACTATTACATCTAGATTAGATTGTCACTAGATAATCAAGAATCTAGTCAGCTAGTGTCTCAAGTAGATCTACTCAAGTCCAAGTGTCTGTGAGTCCATGGACAGTTGTCAACACATAATCTAGTCTAGTCTTTATAGAAATCTCCAGTTAAGATTTCAGTTTCTATGTTTAATAATAATTTCGCCTATCTTCAGCATCCATCCATCATCGTCATATCTTAATTATGTCCACTGACTTAATAATAATAATAATAATAATAATCTTTATTGTCAGTAAGGAAATTTGTCTTACAATTTGTGCATTATGAGTGCCTTGACAGTTCGCGCAATCAAATCTTTTTACTTTTACCTGTTAACAGCTGCTCTGTGACACTCTGTCTTAGCAAACCAACCAGCTTTTTTTGAACGACCTTTTCTTCGTGCTCCATGCCTAAAAGTAGACTACAACTATAACATATACTAGTCTAGATTGGCTAGTTCTAGATCTATCTATAAATTAGTTGATACATTGGGTCGCTATAGGCCTAAGCAACAATTTAAAAATTAAAAAACGGCATTAATATTTATTCTAATAGGCATTGTCTTCTATTCCGAAATTTAAGCCATTGTCCGCGTGAGATCTATTAAATGATGCTTCCTTTATCATCTGTAGGCCCTTGCAGAAGACATGTACGCGTAGGCCTAGCTACAGATGATTCTGAGATGAGAGTCTTCTGCAAGGGCCCTCCTTTGAGTCCCGCGACCTTCGTCAGACCTATCCAAAGTCTTTTTTTTAGAGACATCTGGCTTCTGCCAGCTGACCTCTTCTATATCATGATTTGAACTTTATAGCGTTTCGTGTGTGTGTGTGTGTGTGTGGGGGGGGGGTTAGGCTCTGTTTCGCCGTTCTCTTTAAGCTCGCCAAAAAGATTGTCTATGGCATGCAATCATCCCATTAGCCCTTCTTGATGCTGCCCACACCAGCCTCTAGTAGAACATTGGTGCTTGTGAGGTAGTCTTGCCAGCATATGCCCATTGTGTTGCAGTGTTACAAAGGCACCTTTGATGGTACCCTCCTATAGAGCACAATAGTCTCTGAGCCACACAAAATGTGGTGAGGACCACATTGTAGACATAGATTTTCATTGTTAAGCGAGTAGACCTGTTCCGCCATACTTTCATTGGAAGCGACCAAAAGCGATGTTACGCTCAGCCAAGGCTTATAGGCCTATATATCAGTGACGCGTCGTTGGACACTGTGCTGCCCATATAGGCTACTTGAATTACTTAGACTTTACTTAGACTTTTAGATTCTCCCGCGCCGTTGGGCGCATTGGACAAAAAAACTGTCCATGGCAACGTCTAGGCCTAAATTTAAGCCTCTTCCCACCAGATGTCCACTGTCTTCCATGAAAGTATGGCTTCGCGTTAGACCAAGAAGTCTCTTTTATGCGCTGCTCTCTTATTGGCGTCTATGTAACTGCAATTCTTGAATTCTTGGCAGGCCTATGCGTAATTCATTCTGTCGACTGTCGGAGGACATTTCCCACATTCGGTTACAACCTCAGTAAGTTGTGATTTCGGCATAGGATTCCTTTAACTGTCTCCTAAAATCTGTTTAGGCCGTTTTTAACATTTTCTCGATTTTGGCAAACGACTTCCATGTCTCGCTTGCAAACGTAGCGGTAACTGATTTCCTATACGTCAATCTTAATCTCTAACCCTACAGTCTGTGTCGTCATAAAATGTGCGTTCATTGTGTTTTGCTGTATGGTTGAATCAGTTGTAGCTGAAGTATTTCAAAGTTGATTGAATAGACTAGATGCGTGCGTATTTTGAAGTATTAATTTTGAATGCGAATTCGACAGCCACCATCACAAGAACAACTACTAACAGGAACAAAGACTTAAGTAATAACGTTGACTTCGTGATGACTTTAAATAGGCTACTAACTTTATTTACAGAATGGGCCACAGTCTAGTCAGTCGATAAAGATGGTCTAATCCCCTAGAGAGTCTAGCAGTAACTGATTTCCTATATGTCAATCTTAATCTCTACCTCTACAGTCTGTGTCGTCATAAAATGAGCGTTTATTGTCGCTACCTAAAAGTGCGCAATTCCCAAATGACTAAACTAGCTATCTAACAAGAAACAGATTACCCTTACATCATCTGCCATACAGACACAAGGTCTGAAAGAGGAACTTTACTTTAAAAAAAAATTAGGGCCTCCAATTATTGTCTTGAGGGTAATGGAGCTGATTAACTCAGAGATATTTTGGCTAAAATGTAAACCACGAATCCTATTCAGCATTTCTTTCGGCCTCATGTGAAATTAATATTACATATATAATGTGAGGTCATTTATTGTGTATTGAATCACACGACCACTGTGTCAAGGTTGCTGAGACTGAAAGTAACCATTATGATTATCGTTTTATTATTATTTTTTTTGACTATCCAAAAGTGTTTCTCCAAGCAACCAATGTTTCTCATAGATTAAAGAACACAATGAAATAGTTGTGACAAAATTTTATTAGATTCAAAGGTACAAAAATACTCAAAGCACACAGAAACAGCAGTGGAGATTTAAAACTACAAACTGATTGAACAAAATTAATAGATCACCCAGACAAATTTTGCTAATGGCCATTGCTTTTTATTTTATTTTTTCACATTATTAAGTAATTTTGGAGAAAAAAAACATTAAAGAAAAAACCATTTTCCATGAAAAGCTCACATGAAAAGCATTTGTTTTTCAGAAAAATGTCAAACATTCTCCTTCATCTTGAAGCATTTGACATAATTTTCTGAACATTAAGCTTTAAAACTACATTTCATCAATACAGCAATGTCTTGAAATTCAAATTGAATAACAACTATTAACAAAGAATCAAACTAATATCTATGATTACAATAGATCGTTAGGAAAACAACCATGAAGTTCTTAAAAATAGCTGTAAATTAAATTTGTAAATTGTCTGAGCATAAAAAAAAGTTTTGGGATCTCACAATTTGTGAGCTGAGCTGATGAGCTTAACCCTTCATAACAATGTGCTTAATATCATAGGTGTACAACAAAACTGAATCAGATTGGGTCATAAAACTGTATACCTTGACCTATTCAATTACCTAATCAATTTACACAAGTTTCAAACATTCATCAATCTTTTGTGTTACATAGTGAAACTGGAAAGAAAAGAAATAGTTAAACTATCAGAAAGACTGATAAATCTAAAAGGGTATAACACTAGAACTTAGTTTGAAAATGTGCACATTTATAAGATAAACAGTACATATTATTTTAAGAAAAGGAAAAATGTAATTTCTTACATTAAAAAAAAAAACAATTAAATTTATATTAAAAAAAATTCTTTATAACTAACATCTGTAAATAATAGAATTAATTAACAAGTATAACAAAGTTTGAAAGCAAGACAAATCAAACAACTGTAAAATAGTTAAAAAGACAACAAAAACAACACATTTTTTGTAGGAATAGTCTAATCCTAAAAATACAAGGTCAATAGCTAACTCCACTGCCATGAATGAAACAAATACCAAGTTGCATTCAATTTGTTTTGGTGTTGAACTCATCCCTTATATTCATACAGTTCAAGTTTTATCTGCTACATACTAAACCTATTATACATATTATTTCATTTGTGCATGAAACATGCACACAAAAATCAAATACAAAATTATTCAAAATAAATTTAAAAAAAAAAAAAGTTAAAAGCAAGGCTGAATGCTAAGAGCTATCCTAGTTTACATGCAATAACTAAATTAAGCACTAAATCATGCAGAATTGCTCATTGTAGCACAGTTGTAGACAGCTGCTTGTTGAAGTCTGTATAAATGACCATTTGAATCATTAATAAAATTAATATTTAAATATTCATTTTCCATTTTTTACAAAATGTAACCATAATTAAAAGTTAAATATTTTGTTTTGTTTTTGATTAAATTATAATTCTCACATTGTAATAATAATTATTTTTTATACTCATTAATTTTACAGCTTATATGCAAAATTGAAAAAAATCTTGTTTATGGAAGAAGTCACTTATAAAAAAAACATTATTATGCTCTATTACTCAATACTCAGGAGGGGGAGGGATAATGGTAGGCAGGTTTTTAAATATCTTAACCCCTGTATTAACCATCCAAAATGCAAACTAATTGGCAACTTTAACATGTTTATAGCCATGCACATATATAACAGAAAAATCTTATAAAATAAGACAACCCATTTGTTAATTCAATGATTAAATTTAATCTTTTTAAGTTTATACAGTGGAGTCCTAATTGTCCCAAATGATTGTAACTGTCCATTTCAAATTAAAAAATATTTTGAGATTAAGAAAGGTTATTACTAAAAAAAACATAATTATGAAACTCTTTGTGCTATTACATAAACTTGTATAGGATATAGTGATAAACACAGTTTATTTTATCTACTTTATCTGAAACTAACCGATATTGTGTAGGAAGTGTCAAGACAGCAAAATGTTTCTTAAAGAGTAGTAAAAGTATTTTTCTATTTTACTGTATTACTATAAAAGATTTAAAAATATATGAAGAGCCACATAACATTGTTCTGAAGTGTTCAATACACAATCATTGAAACCTACTGTAATGTTTAGTACATAATACATGTAGTCACTATTCTTTCTTATTTTTTGTTTATTTCTTAAAAAAAAATATCCTAATTTGGTCTCTGGATTAAGCAGACTTTTAGATTACCCAAGTTTGGACTATCAGGACTCCACACTGTTTTTTTTTTAAAAGATAAACCAAATAAATGTTGAGTATGCTATTATTTTGTATAGACAGCTTTAAAAAAATAGGACCATATATTTTTTCCACGGTTTCAAGTTGTTTATAAAAATGTGTGTCATTTAAATGCTATTAAGTATTTGTATCAAAAGTTTATTTGAAAAACCATATGCTATGGTGATTTATATAACATTTGGGTGGAACTAAAATAATTACTTTTTTCTTCCTTTTAAAACAAAACCCCCAGCCCAGCATATAAAAAAAAAATAAAAAGAAACAAAAACACTTCAAGGAAATATCCTCATAGCTAAACTGTTCTTGGTATCAATGCAGACAATCTGTAGGCTGAGCTAATGCCTAAAAAACAAATTAAGAAATCTATGCATTGTCTGTAAGGCAAACAAGAAGTAACCAAATAATGCACTGCAGTATATTAACATCTCATTATAAAAGAAATGCAGCAATTTCTTCTTATTAAAACAAAATGTACAATATAGCTAGTGTTTAGGGAAAAAAAAACAAGTATATAACACAAACAATAAATTTATATCAAAATGAATATCAAGTATACAGAATAACATAAACTAGGAGACTAAAACACCAGGTGCAATTTTAGTGCATTGCAAAAACAAAATTATATTAGAAAACCTTTTAGAAGTGTGAGTTATGTTTCCCCCTTAAAATAGTGTACAAAAGTATGTCTACATTAAACATTTTCTAAGTATCTACAATGGTAATTACCTGACAAATATACAAGTTAAGTAGCATCTCTACTAATACATATTCATCTATGCTGACATTACAATGGCATTCTTAATTAGAGGTCAACATTACCTACCCAGATAATACACTTAGCTCTTTACAATAGCATTCTTAATTAGAGGTTAACATTACCTGCCCAAATAATACACTATTTGTAATAATAATAAGTTATTTGTATGCATTTTAGCCTTAAAGTATATTGTTATCAATTTGCAAATAGAACTAACTGTTATACAATTTATGCTAGGAAAACAAATCAATGGGTCACATCCAAATAAAATTTGAATACAAATAAACACAAAAGAAATACTGATTGCATTAAAAACAAAGGCTGGTGTAACATGATCGTGTAGTGTGCACTGAACAAAAAAAAAAGGGAAAAAGATTATTTTCTTCTCAGGAGCATACTTATTAATGAAACAGATATGAGTGCTTGTTAATGACACAGCAAGATAGCAGTCTAATGTCATGGGTAACAACTCTTGCAGCATAGCTGCTGGTTGTGAGGAGAAAAGTTAACAAATCCTCGAATGAAAGAATCCAGTTAGATTACATTTTACGGTGAGAATTAGTTGTTCATTTTGGACTGGGAGACTTGGATACATAGAAGATACAAAAATAAATACATTTTTTTATAATACAAAAACAAGTGATAGGTATATGAAAATATGTACAGCCATTTTATTGCTAGTTTTTTTTTTATAAAAAAAAATATTATTGTAACTTTTATATTAAACAAACAGTAATTTCGATCATAAACTTTTCTATTAAAAGAGATATTTTGTGACTCAAAGTATTTGCGAAAAATGGATTTAATTCTTTGTTACAGGGTTTATGCTCAGTTGTCAAATGAATATACAAAAGATACATTTATTTCTATTATTCACTGTCAAACTGAATACAAGTGACAGCCAAATTTTAAAATGTTCATCGAAAATAAACGTCATCAACATGGCGTTTACATTCAGAACTAACTGAAGAAAAAAATTACACCAATTCATGTGTATGAGTGGGGAGCATTTTCAAAGTTTCAACATTACAAGGAAAACAACTATTCTTTCTGTCCAAATGAGAAAAGACAAATTGTACAAGTTAATGATAAGCTTTTGGCTAATGGTTTTTGTTGCTCAAGTGTTTGCCTTAATTACTAAAGAACTATAGTGCTGCAACGAAGCCTGGAGATTTAGTAGTGAAAACTAATGAGAAAAATCAAATGATAATTTAAAAAACCAATCCAAATGCAAAAATAACATTTTTATGTCTGCAAACTAATACAGGGAAGGACAATCTGAATCAAAATGTAAAAACTGGGAAGAAATGTTCTCAGGTGAGATAGAAATTGTCTTTCACACAAATATGCACACTTTTAGTTTCTTTGATTATTACTAAAGCTTGCCAACATACAGCCATAAATACAAACTTTTTAGTGGGAGGGAGAGGGGGGGTTCCACAAATAAAATGTTCATAAATAGATACATTGATTCAGCTGATGATTAGAATGACTTATAAATTAAATTAAAACAAAATTAAAACAATTTAAAATAATGACTATAGCAAAATAGATTCCAAATACTTCTGCACATATAAAGACACGATCTTTGTCATTAAACACATACAAATGTACAAAGGTCAAAGGTTGTATTTACAAAATGACAAGGACCACAATGTTTGATTGTAAATTTCAGAAGAGCTCAAAAGGTTGGACAAAGGTGAAGGAGATGCATCTACATAAAAACAATTTGAACTTTGGGGTAAACATCACGTATTTGAATGCTAGCACCAACTATAATGGTAGGTGTAGTACTGTCTCTACTTTTGTTTGCATAAAACATACAATTTTAAATCAATATCTGATTTTACCTTTTAAGTATTAAAAAAAATATAAAAAGTACTGATTTCATGCACTTTTTTCTAAGCCATTAATTTCTTGTATGCTCTCACCAAATGTACTATAAACACTTGGGCTATGGCCTTTAAATTAAATGTATAAAGTATTAGTCTTCCTGCTGTCCAACACCCAGGATAGAACAATTGGAAGATTCTTATTCAACTCTTAAATAAAAACATTGACTTCTATCAGAAGTAGGGAAACAGCCCTCCCAACACTTTTGCATTGCTAGCATCATTTTTTTCACCCACTGAATGCAGGAATGATCAGTGCTTGGTGCTCCAGACTCTAACAAGGTCAGAGAGCAAGCAGTCACAGCACTTGTTAAACTGATAAATATCTTAATAGAGGTTTCATCAACATTAATTAATGAAATGTAAAACCTTCCTGGGAAATTACTGAGCACTATGTTGACAGTATTTGTATTGAATGATGTGTAAACAACTAAATATTCTTGAGTATCATTCTGTACTACATCTTGTTAGTTTTTGTTTTTTAAACAATTAAACATAATAAAAGTTTTTGCTGTGAATTGTTAACACCAAAGGCTATAAAATTAGCAAAAAGCATCTTTACCCTAAGCCTTAAGATACACTCATTACCAGTATATGAAAATGTACAATGTATCTTTGTTATTAGTATTCTTTCAGTAAATGACTATGTTGCAGACTAGACTCAGAGCAATTTGTTTTTAAAGAGATGAATATATAGTTTACAACCTGAAATACTAATAGAATGAACCAGTCATCTTTATAAGCATATTAAAAAGTATGATCAAATAAAAGGAAACAAAATGTATGAGTAGAAGCATATACTACAAGCAAAAGTAATATCCTGCTGTATATCTGACCAAATATTTGTTTCTTTAGTTACATAGCAAGAAATAGTTTTAAAAAATCAAATAAAATATGTTGACATTAAAAGAAAAAAAACATTAACAGTAAATTTGTAGTAGAAATACAAACCAACTCAGAAATATTTTGATTCTAAAATATTTACATTATTTGCTATCATGTAACTTAGTTACATTAAAACTCTTCCATCTAGAAGGCAATATTGTTGACACATGTAGAAACAGTTTAGCAAAATAATAAATGGACCGCTCTTCCGATATATAAAAATAAACAAAAAATGGAAAACTAAAAAAAAATTCTTACAAGAGCTTGGAACAAACTTTGAGTCATATTTTGAAAAGATCACAACCTTCAGCAAGTAGGCAGGCACAAAATAATGGAACAAAAAAATATCTAATAAGATATAGGGAGTGTATTTGCAACAAGATCAAGGTCAACCAGATCACATTTAAAATGAAACATTCACATTTAACATACATTACAAACAAATTGCACTTCAAATTAAAAGAATGGGTCTAAACCAATAATGACACAAAACCAGTTAGACTTTAAGAAATACAATAAATCTTCATAGATCTAGAATGCCAATTGAATCGAAATGATTTATACCTCATCGTGACTTGCCAACTTTAAGTCAGCTTTTATAATAAAATGTGAACCATCCTATGAATGAACACAGCTCGAGACTCTCAGGGGGGAAAAAAAAGTTGGCATTAACCTATTTACTAGTCTATTGTTAAAGGTCATTTTGGTCATCTGAAACATTTAAGACACAGCTAGTATCTTTCTCCACTTCATAGTACACTGTCTTAGCTGTTTTCTCCTGTGCTGCATCTGGCCCAGGGAAAGGAGCCGCACCATCCTCAGATTTTGGTGTCTGAGCCTGGGGAGACAGCTTGCAGACAGCTTCGTCAGAGAAGGACCTTTCCTGGATGGCTAGATGGGAAGTGATGGTCACAGACTTGCTAGTGGCGTTATCAGGAGTGCTGAGCTCAGTGTTGGACGGGTCGATGCTGCTCAGCTCGTTCAAGTCTATGTAGGGGACATCTTTGGTGGCACGGACTATTCTGTGACAGTTGATGTCGTTGAGGTCAATGGGCTCTGAGTCATTTTCTCTGCAAGATGGTTACAGGATTAATTTTTATCATTCATAATTATACTGTTGATAAGTATTTTAGTGTTGACAATAAAAGTTGTATGTATAACAAATAAGGAGCATGCTTTAAAAAAGAAACTTTTATAGTTTATTCAAATTTGAGATACTAGCATTTAATTCTGCATAAAATGTTTTTATATTAGCATTATACCACTTTTATTTGGATATTTACAAACCTTTCAAATTTAATAAATTAAACATCTAATTCTTCAAATCTCAGAAAAAATTATTAGAAGAGAATTTTTTAAGCCAATGCCTATATAACTCCCCAAAGCAATTCTGAAAGCAGATCTAGATTGAAACGTAATCTAACCAATTACATCACATCATTCTAACAGTGACTGCTAGAACTAGTCTCAAAACACACTTTTTAAAATGTAAACTGATAGATATAGAGATGTATTTAGATTTAGACTCTGATTTGTATTACAAAACAATGGCAATGGGAACTATGACTAAAATATTACAATAGAATACAATGAAAACAAAATTGTACGAATGTTGAAAAAAGATGACAAACATTTGTGTTCAAACAGATCTTATAAATGGTTACCTGTTATAAATGGCAATGGCAATATAAGCAGGGTGTGGGATAGGAAGAGCCATTTCTAGTTTGTCGAACTCTGTCAAATTGTCTCCATGATCTCCCCTACATCTCCGGCCTCTGGAATAAATACATAAATATTAGAAGATTACAAAAGGCATGTCTTTAAATATTGCAACTAAGTTATACTTAATTCAAGAATATTTCCCTACTTTATACTCAAAGATTGAAGAGTGTTGACATGGTGCTTCTGGCTTGGATCGAAGAAGCCAACTTCAAGATAAGGGGGCTGACCAGTTATTTCCCCTGATAATAAATACAAAAATAAAACATATATAATCATTTTTACAAATTCAGTAAAACTAGGACCGGTAACAAGCATTTTAACAACTTTTACTGATAGAAAATCGCTGAGAGCTAGACTTCAAATTTGAGCAACTAAACAATGTTCATGAAAATTGTTGTGTGAGTTGTTACATTTTGTACTGACAGTGAGAAGGTGTGTTCACTGTGTAGAGAGACAATGAGCAATAGAAGGACTAGGCTGAACCCATGTCATTGTCAAAATGAGTTGAACTCTTCCAACCTTAGGCTGGTGGAACAAACTCCTCTGTCTGGAAGAGGTCCAAGTCAATGTCTATATGAAACACTGCTATTTCCAATGTGTCAGACACTCCGGGCATATTGACCAGAATACATGAAGGCAGAGCATGATGGGACCACCCACCCCACTGCCATTTTCCTATAGTTTTCCAAGACTCGCTATTGATGTAACGGTCCCTTGAGGAATGGCACCTGGGTTACCAACAGGGATGTGGAAACTCTCTTTCAACTCCACACTATGCAATGGGCAGAAACTAGCAAATGTAAAAAAATTTGTCTATCTGGGTGGCACCATATCAGCAAGCGCTAACCTAGATGATGAGGTTGACTTCCGTATTGCTCGTGCCAGTGCTGCTTTTGGCAGACTTCAAGAACAAGTGTGGCAACGGAGAGGACTCAGTTTAACCACAAAATTGAATGTCTACAGTGCTGTAGTTCTCCCGTCACTCCTATATGCATCAGAGTCATGGACCACTACTCCTACCACACCAAAAAGCTAAACTCCTTCCATCTACGCTGTCTAAGGAGTATCCAAAAGGTGCGTTGGTCTGACCACATACCAGACACAGAAATTTTAAAGCTGTCCGACATGCAAAGTATTAATGTGACAGTAAAAAGGTCCCAACTACGATGGGCGGGACATGTAGTCCGCATGCCAGAAAATCGCCTTCCCAAGTGTCTTCTGTATGGAGAGTTATGTACAGGAAAGCGCTCCCAAGGCGGCCAATACAAGCGCTACAAAGACACTCTCAAGAGCTCCCTCAAGGAATGAGGTATCGACATTCATGGCTGGGAAGCACTAGCTCTAGATCGCTCCTCTGTGAGAGAAGCTGTGTGTCTCGGAGTTTCAAGTTTTGAAGCAAGAAGGGTGACCAGTGCCGTAGAGCGCCGAACCAACAGAAAGCAGAGAGAAAAACCAGGCCCATCTGCAACTGACAAAACTCACCTATGCCACATATGCGGCCGGCTTTTCTAAGCGAGGATTGGACTTTACAGCCATCTTCGAGTCCATAGGAAATGAGAAATGTGCTCATCTTCGAACACGAAGGAGGAACTATATGCAATGGGGAAGCTCTCACATTCCCTTAGACACACCCACATGAGTCTTGTGTAGCTACTCATTTAGCTTAATCACTTGCTCTAACGATCATTTCCACCAGAGTCACATTGAGAAGGGTAGCGCATCTTTATTTATGTAATGTTTCAAGTTTTAATAGCTAGTAATTTGTGTTTATCTTTATTTATGTAATGTTTCAAGTTTTAATAGCTAGTACTTTGTGTTTTATCTTTATTTATGTAATGTTTCAAGTTCAGATATTTTAAGTAATAAATTGAATTGAACCTTAATGCATGTACTTAGTTTGGCTATTACCTAATTTCATAACATTGAACTGAACACGAACTTTAGATCTGACCAAACAGAACCAAACCAATACTCATTATTGAACTAAAGGGAACTTGAACTTGAATGTAACTGAACCAAACCTGAACTTTATAAGATGGGTATGATTCTCATCTCTAGTTAATTCTCGATTCTATTTATTCAGTAGCATAGCTAGCTCAGAGTGAATCAAATGATGTAGAAAATATTCCCCAAAGGATTGAGACCACTTTCAGAGTTATTCCAATCTGATGACTAGGGATAATAAGCAGGTATTAATTGTTGAGTTGCACCAGATAGCTAGCCATGATTAGTTGAAGGCAGTCAAAGTAATTGAAGCAATTGAATAACGTCTTTTAAAAATAATAACACCACAAAAAAGAAACATTCTGAAAGGAGTTGTTAACAAGTCTAAAATCTCAAAATAAATTAATCAAATAATTCAAATGAACCAAACCTTTCAAAAGTAAAATATCAACTGAATTAATAATAGATGAGACACTTCCCAGACTCGGATACACTTCTAGCTAACTTTAGATCTTCTTACATCTGTGCAAATTGCCTATAAATTAACTCCAAGCTCTCTATTTCTTCTGCACTCACCAGTGCTAGCAAAGTTACTCCTTGAGAGTAAGAGTTAATTGTACAACCAAGTACTTGCATATTGCAGCTATCTTGATGATACAGCCAACAACAAGCAGCCACAAGGAGCACTTCTAAATCACATTTTAGTGCTACAATGTAAAAGACCACAGAACTTTGCAAAGTTCAAGGTCTGTGATACTGACCTTCAGGTGTGTGCAGTTCTACCACCATGTCCAGGTCATCATGAAAGTTAGCAGAGGACAGCATCTCTGCATAGCGCTTGATGTTCATGTGATTGACCTTTTTATGATAACAAATAAATGATAAATAAATGACTCTTTGTTTTTATCTAAGGGAATTCTCTAGTAATTTAATTCAATATTTAAAAAGAATATATTCCTTATTAGACCCAGGAATTTACAGGGCAGAAGATGTAATACATATGTTTCTATAGTTGAGGATGTTAATAAGGATGTCATTGGCCAGCACCTTAACAAACTGCCCTCACTTTCTCCCATTTACGTTGGGTAAACAATTACACTTGGGTGGACTAAGGGACAAGAATAACTACTGGAGTTCAATATCTCAGTCCTCATTAGGATTTGAATTAGGTAAGTTTGAAAGCCAAGGAGTAAACAATCAATTCCAAGAACTGTTAGCTAAGTAGATAAAGTTTACCTTTAAATGAAAATAATTGTCTGTCTCTTCTAAAGGCACCAAGAAAGAAGCTGCAAAAATCTCTTTCAGTTTGGCAGCAGCAAAGCCTAAACGGAAGAATCATAACAAAAATTAAATTAAAGGTTAGATTCTAATACGAACAAAATTGTTACAAGTGTAAGTTTAGACCATCATGGTAAGGTGGATTTTACAACTAAAACTTGAACCATCACTTATAACCTGAAGGTCTAGGATTCAACTTCAGAATAAACAAAACTTATTCAAATGGCCAGAGCTTTGCCTTAGAATCCTGCTTCTTTCAAAGGTTCTACACCTCAGGAGAATGAAATCAAAAGAATTATTGAATTGACCCTTAAAACGTGTGTGATAGCTTAGCCTCTAAACATCAGAATTGTAATTCCATTTTGTATGTACTCATTGTAAAACAGCTCAGCACTTTAAGGGTTAAAGAATTATTAAAGTGAAACTTGTCTGTCCAAAGGCTGTGTGATGCGTCTAGTGTGGTAACAATCTTGTTGCCACCGCTGGCTAGCATATGTGAAAGGGGAGCAATTTTGTAAGTCTCCCTTGCCAGTACATAGCCTCTCCACAGCAAGTCCTATGCAGTACCTCCTCGTGGTGGCAGATGGAAACTGAGGCTGCGAAGTCTCAGGCTAAACTGCAAGGGTCTCGGAGGAGGTTTGGCCCCAAGATGTGAGGCAGGCATGGCCCGTCGGCGTGCGGACACGCCCTGCTGCCCACAAACCAAACCCCTAGCTATAGGGTAATAGCCGCACTGCCTTGTGTGTGTCCCAGTAAGGTCTAAGGCTAAGGGAGTAAACCCTAACAGAAAATCCGGTCCTGGAGCCCCGTAGGCGGGGGGACAGTAGTAAGACTACTGCCCTTTGGCAAACTCCTGCAGCCACCTGTCCCCAAATTGTGATGGCTTGCCATCCCTTTGGACCCGGTCAGCATGGAAGAGAGGCGTGTGCTGACGTGTGGGCAGCCCAGCATTCGCAAATTTACCGCCCAGGCTTTCCCCCAGCAATGGAGAGGTCACTCCATCTCTGACAGAAATGTCTTTGAAAAAACACGGAGAGTGGTAGTTACCGGTTATAAGTTCCTAGCTGATTGGCGTAAGCTGGAACGCCAGGGACCACTCTTGACGGTAGGAGGGGCTTTTTAGCCTCACTGGATAGCTACTGCCTGCCTTAAGCCGAGCAGCCCTCGGACAATATAGTGCTATCCCGCCACGGCTTGCCGCACCACTGGGTGCTTGGTGCTAAGACAAAATCAAAAAGCAAGCTGCTCACCCGCACCTGCCAATACAATCAAAAGAAAACCGCCAATTTTAATGCGTTTTGCAAGCTGGAACATACGGACAATGTGTCCTGGCTTCAATACTGACCCTGAACTCGTTACTGACATGCGTCAAACAGCTATCATCGACAGAGAACTCAGCAGACTAAACATTGATGTGGCCTGTCTGCAAGAAACCAGACTGGCAGACAGTGGATCTCTTACAGAAAGCAATTATACTTTCTACTGGCAAGGAAAACCAGAACAAAGCCCTAGAATACATGGCGTCGGCTTTGCAATAAGAAAAAGTCTCGTCCCCTGCATTGCGATGTTTCCCATTGGCAATGAAAGAGTAGCACACATGAAATTTGCATCAGCGCAAGGCAAAGTTAATATAATCTGTGCTTACTCACCAACCCTTGCTGCATCGGAAGAGGACAAAGACAGATTCTTTCAAGCTCTAGAGGACGTAATTAAAAACATTCCAAAGTCCGAGCACCTCTATATAAATGGAGACTTTAATGCCCGTGTTGGCGATGACAATGATGCTTGGCCAAAATGCTTGGGACCTCATGGTGTTGGCAAAATAAACGACAATGGCCAAAGGCTACTAGAGTTCTGTAGCTCTCATGAACTGTGTGTAACAAATACATTCTTCTCTGGCAAGGAACGCCACAAAGTCTCTTGGCAACACCCACGCTCAAAAAGGTGGCACCAGCTTGACCTCTGTATCACCCGTAGGACGGATCTGAAAAGTGTCATCCACACCCGCTCATACCATAGTGCGGACTGCAACTCAGACCATTCACTAGTGCTAAGCAAGATCAAACTACTTCTCAAGAAGGCCTATACTTCCACTCAACCTAGAACTAGACGAATTAACGTCAACCATGTAGGTGACCCAGAGAAGGCTGCACTCTTTGGCGAGCTCCTGAACAGCTCAATCCCCTCGCTAAGTGATGAAGAAGATATCTCTATCAGATGGGAGAAATTAAGAGATGTAATCTACAGTTCGGCAATCACCGCCTTTGGGCCTCAAAAACACAAAAATGCAGACTGGTTCGAGGCAAATCTAGCACTTATGGAACCTTGCATCGAGAAAAAGCGATCTGCACACCTCGCTCACAAGACAAAGCCTAGTCCAAAATCTTTGCAGGCCTTCAAAAGCGCTAATAAAGAGGCGAAACAAATGGCTAGACAATGTGCAAATAACTTTTGGAGGGATACCTGCAACAAAATCCAAGAAAGTCTCTACTCAGGAAATAGTAAAGCTCTGTTTGATGGCATTAAAGCGGCTCTGGGTCCAGGAGTGTCAAAGCCTGCCCCCCTTCTATCCAAATCTGGAGAAAAGATTACAGATCAAACCAAGCAGCTAGAACGATGGACAGAACACTACCTCGATGTCTATGCCACACAGAATACAGTAGACGATGCCGCCCTGGCTTCTCTACCAGATCTTCTAGTATTGGAATGCCTAGATGAGCTTCCGAGCCTTAGTGACCTCAAAAAAGCAATTAACTGCATGAAAAATAGAAAATCTCCAGGAAGTGATGGTATCCCAGTGGAAGTAGTTAAAGCCAACGAATCACTCCTGCTCCCCGAACTCTATACTCTCCTCTGCCGTTGTTGGGAAACAGGTCATGTCCCTCAAGACATGCGTGATGCTACTATTGTCACAATATACAAGAACAAGGGGGATAGGAGTGACTGCAACAACTATAGGGGTATCTCTCTCCTCAGTATAGTGGGCAAGATCTTTGCTAGAGTGGCACTATCTAGGCTGCAAGTGATAGCTTCTAGAGTCTACCCCGAGTCTCAGTGTGGATTCAGGAGTGGTAGATCCACTATAGATATGATATCTTCTCTACGACTACTGCAGGAGAAATTCAGAGAGAGAGACAGACCCCTTTACATTGTTTTTGTTGATTTGACTAAAGCCTTTGATATGGTCAGCAGAAGTGGCCTCTTCAAACTTCTAAAGAAAATAGGTTGCCCTCCCAAATTACTGAGGTTCATTGAGTGCTTCCATGAGGAAACTAAATGCACTGTCAAATTTAATGGAGCCCAATCAGCACCTTTTGAGGTCTGCAGTGGTGTCAAGCAGGGATGTGTGCTCGCACCCACTCTGTTTGGCATATTCTTCTCCTGTCTACTGCATTACGCATTCAACGACATAAACGATGGTGTGTTTCTCCATACAAGATCCTCTGGAAAGCTATTCAATGTTTCAAGGCTGCGGGCTAAAACCAAGGTCAGGAGGTTACTCATCAGGGAACTCCTGTATGCTGATGATGCAGCTATTGTGGCTGATTCTGATACCCAGCTACAGTTCCTAGTTGACAAACTATCTGCTGCTTGCCAGAAGTTCGGCTTAAACATCAGTCAGGGAAAGACTAAGGTACTTGTACAAAACACTAATGCTGCACCTCAAATAAACATTAATGGCCAACCACTAGAGATCGTAGAC
The DNA here is from genome assembly GCA_021533235.1 of Biomphalaria straminea. Taxonomy (NCBI): domain Eukaryota; kingdom Metazoa; phylum Mollusca; class Gastropoda; family Planorbidae; genus Biomphalaria; species Biomphalaria straminea. The sequence continues at coordinate 35,408,918 of JADKLZ010003886.1, forward strand.
AACTTTTGTTACCTTGGCTCCATCATATCCAACAACACTCTACTGGATAATGACATTAACAACAGGATAGCCAAGGCAATGGCCACCATGTCACGGTTGCAGAAAAGAGTCTGGGACAACATATTGCTGACTAACAGCACTAAAGCTCTAGTTTACCGGACCTGTGTATTGAGCACCTTGCTATACGGAAGTGAAACGTGGTCAACATACTCATGGCAGGAAAAAAAGCTGAATGTCTTCCACCTCCGATGCCTAAGGCGGATCTTTAAAATAAGGTGGCAAGATAAGATAACCAACGAGGAAGTGTTACAAAGAGCAGGTTGCCAGGACATCCGCTCTGTTATCAGCAGCAGACGCCTTGGCTGGCTTGGCCACGTTCGTAGAATGCCAGTAGGTCGACTCCCACAGGATATTCTGTATGGCGATCTAATAGAAGGCAGAAGAGCTGCTGGTCGTCCACTCTTACGTTATACAGATGTATGCAAACGGGACATGAAGCTCTTTAAGATCGACACCAGCAACTGGGAAGAGGTGGCACAAGATAGATCCACTTGGAGAGAGAGCATAAAGAAGGGGTCTTTGATTGCAGATGCCATACACAACAGAAGCAGAAAGAAGGGTGAAAGTGCAACGGCGCCTGGTGACTACATATGCCCAACCTGCGATCGCAGCTGTGTATCAAGGATCGGCCTCTTTAGTCACACAAGAGCTTGCAAGGGGAAAAGATCGTCTCTAGAGACGTAAAATGCCACAGAAAGTGAAACTTACTCAAACAATTGGTTTACTTTTGAATTGTTCTTGGATTGTAATCCCCACCAAGTCTCATGTTTTCTTTTTCAAAGACTACCAGAAATATTAATGCAACACAGATGTCCAGCATAAGATGATGTTAAGAGGACACAAAGACATTATTATTTCTGTTAGCAATAAAAATCTCAAAAGCAGTGAACAATGTGTTGTTTAAAAACTAGAAATCCACATAGCAAACTTTGTTCTATGGGCTATTTTTTTAAGGTGTGAGTGTGTATGTGCAAGTGACACTAGCTAAGAGATTAGAAGGAAGACAAACATTTATCTATTAATATTATACATCATCTTGTGCTACTGCTACTTTCTAAGAGGATACACATTGTTTTTAAATTATTAAAAAAAAAAAGTTTTGTTTGTTATACAATGATGGAAAACAATTTGTATAGAAAATAATTTTTGTAAAAGAATCAAGAAAAAAATAAACAAAGCAATGATTGTACCTCTCCAGTCTCTGAACTCCAGATCTAGTTTCTCCCAGAACTGTTCCTCACTCACGCCAGAGCGGGCTATCACATGATCAGGATAGAATTCTTCCAGAAGCTTGGCAGTGTAGGCTAAGGTTAGCTGAGAACAAAAAATAATCGTAGTTGCAGTAACAGTAGTATAATCAAATGTAGGTTCTATTTTAAATAGTTCTATCTTCCTGTGACACTGTCTTACACTAGATTTGCCTTCTTGTGACACTCTGTCTTACACTAGTTCTATCTTCCTGTGACACTCTGTCTTACACTAGATCTGCCTTCTTGTGACACTCTGTCTTACACTAGTTCTATCTTCCTGTGACACTCTGTCTTTCACTAGTTTTATCTTCCTGTGACACTCTGTCTTACACTAGTTCTATCTTCCTGTGACACTCTGTCTTTCACTAGTTCTATCTTCCTGTGATTATCTTCCTGTGACACTCTGTCTTACACTAGTTTTATCTTCCTGTG
>JADKLZ010003886.1:35433483-35444015 GCA_021533235.1 Biomphalaria straminea
GGGAAACTATAACTTGGTTCAATCAAGAGTAAATATAATACATAGTTCTTAACAACGTAAAACGAATGCTAATACTATACGAAAAGATCTAGTAAACAAAACATCAGCCCCTGTTGTCCATTAGGCGTTCTGTCGTGGTTATTTGTCAACAGTGCTGAATGCATTATTCATGAGTTTATTCTATTCCTTATCTATACCGCGCCCCGATGAGCAGATGAGGGGGGGGAAATAATTTCCTTTACACGCCTCCTCCCCTCCCCATACACAGCTCCTCCCCTCCCAATGAATGGGCCAAGTTTCTGTGACGTGTGACCACCGCCTGTTACAGCGGAAAGAAAAGGGGGGGGGGGGGAGAGAACGCGAAAAGAGGGAGAAGGGAGACATGAGATGCACAGCGGGAAGCAGGCTAAAACTATTAGACGAAATGGGGGGGGGGAGTACAGTTTATTCTCAGCAGCGGCGCCCGTTACGCGGGAACAATGAAAGAATATAAAGAAGCTACTTTCTGCATGGTCGCCACTTCAACACAATCGGGGACCAGCCCCCTCACCATCCTATCCTACCACATGCCCCCCATCTCTTTATTCATCACAAGACTTCCCCCCTCCCTCGCATGTTACAGAACGCGCTTGTAACGGAATGTTGTTGCTGAAGTCTCAAGTCTACTTCATACGGCTCCTTGAAATCTTGCGTTTTGGTGAAGGGGATCAACAGGAACCCGGAGGAAGTGTTTGCTCACAATAAAGGGGGCGCGCGTCTTGGGCTATTAACAGCCCGGTGCTACTAGCGCCCACCGAGAGACACGGCCCCCAGTTTGGGAGAGGTGTAGGGGAGGTGGGATGGCGGGTTTTGGCGAAAACAACCGTTGACTGCGGACCACGGCACACACAACGTAAGCAATCGTTTAAGCTTGACAAGTGAGGTCAACGCTGACAGTTGAAATTTACACTCGTCTGGTAGCTCGACCTGTAAACAATAGTTTCGTCGAAGAAAAACGGAGAGAGAGAGAGAGGGGTGAAAGGGAGTTGCAGTTACTTCCCCTTCAGTCAAACTCTCTTGGCCCGCTCTCAACATAATGTCTCGGGTAGGTGACTGGAGCGGACGATTACAGGAGTAGTCCCCCTTCCTCCTTTCGGACTTACTGGAGATAGTCGAGTGGACTTAACAAGTTACTGTTTTCTGTGCAACTACCTGTTTCTGTGGATATATCGTTGTTCTAGTTCTTTCATTGTGCCGTTGTTGTTCACGTCACGTTTGCCTATCGGAGTTTCTAATCGATTTCTTTTCATTGTTGTAAACAGCGGACATTTTGTACGTTTAGATAAACGTTAAGCAGGAGATCACGGGAGGTCAGCACAACCTGCTCTTAGCTTTCCGGATGAACGGTCATAATGGTAACACATCTATGTACGTATCTCGCCTTGCGATCTGTACATAAGCCTGTTTCTTACTTGCAATGTATACAGTTTATTTATAATTTATAGAACTCTATTACACTTGTTTTTCTTTAAATCTAGATTTACAAACCAGCTTATAAAAGAGGGCAGTTTCGAACAGTATGGTCAACATTGTTTACATTCGCTCCATTTAAAAGGCGACAATGATTCACTGATTGATTGACTAGTTGAGAGTTAAATACAGTGAACTCGCTGCGATTATATAAAAAAAAAAACTGTTTGATGTCTCAGTAGATTTGAGTAGATCGTTCCCGGGTCACAGCAAGACGCCTGCTCAGAAATAAACAAAGATCTACATTCGGTACGTGGCCATTGACTAACTACTCAGTCGTGATGTTTTAACCAAGATACAACTTCAACTAGTGTTTAATGTCAGTTTAGGAAGATAGAGGAAGACCTAGGCTACTAATGCTAACTTATGGTCATCTTCACGTCCATTCTGCATGGGAAGTTTGTATACATACTGATACACAGCGGTTAATGTTAAAAACTTCCCAAAAGATAATAAAGTATATATGATATAGAAGTGTGTGGTTCTACTACTGAGAGAAACGTAAATAGACATTAAAGCTTTTAGTGCAGAAATAAATGGTGAATAAAAAACATGTTATGTTAATATAGAATAGCAGCACTAAATATAGAATAGAAGCACTAGACGTGACTACAGTACAATAGTTGTTGAGAAAAGAAACTGACTATACTATGCAGACATTTGGTCAAATCAGATGCAAGCTTGCTACTCTTGTCGATTCTAAGCTCAGTGTTAGTTTTACTTACATGCAACATAAACTATAACTTGGGGCCGCCACTTGCTTGAAGGCCCCTCAAAGTTCCAGGGATAATTTCAATTATTTTGATGAAAGAGTATAGTTATGTTGATTTCAAGGGGCCCCATATCTCAGCTAAGGGCCCTTATCAAGTCTAAATCCGACTCCATCTAGGCTTATATTGCCAAGTTATAGGTCAGTTGTTCAAGTCCTCCACATTGGAGCTTATTATTCCATCTTCTCTCAATAAGTATTAAATTTTGCATGTTTATCAGTTCTCTAGAAGGCAAAGAAAGATAACACGGGGGGCGTCTAACTTTAACAACTTTTGGATCTTTCCTAGTTACCTCCTCTGTAACTATGTGTACATAGTCCGACTAATGCTCTTGATTAGCAGGCCAATGTTTTTTTTCCGAGTTGTTTTATATAGTAAACTATTATTTTGAAAAGGTAATGACGTGGTGATAAATGGAACCTTTATTAAGATAATTAGTTTGAGCTGATTGTATTTCTGTGGCACTGCCAAGATCGATACAAAAAAAAAAAAAAACACAGCCCAATTAGCTCTCATTAAGCGGGTTATTATTATAATGATTACATTAATCAGCACTTGAAAACTTGTTTATTTTATTTTAAAGGATCTCACAATATTCTGCCTTGGGAACTATTCGCTAGCTTTTAGTAACTATTGATGTCTCTAGACTGGGGACTGAATGCTTCAAACAGTAGACACATTTCCAACTTAGGCGTGTAAACACATCAACCATGACTCGCTCGTCACCTTCTGTACCGTGTACACTTTCCCCACAACGAACAGTTACACACTCTGCTTCACAGAGACATGCGTACACATTTACACACACGCACAAAGAATTTTAATACTTGACCCACAACACAGGTCATCGCTTGACATGGACTCGCTGAAGAAAACAAACCACCACCACCACACACACTACCAACAGCAACTCCCGTAGTGTCTTGTACAAATACAAGAGTTCTTGCATCCCTTGAGTTCTCTGGCTACCACAGCCAAGAGTTGTTTTCCACCTCCCCCTCTCCTTCTATAACTCAACTCTTCCTCTCCCTTGCGTCCCTCCCAAACGTGTACACATTCATCCGAACACTCAGCACTGGGGGCCCAAGTGGAAAAGAAATAAAACAAAAAAAAAAGAAGGAAGAGTCGGGGGGGGGGCTGTAAATACAAGGACGACAATAAATAATTACATCTATAAGTAATGGAGGCACAGGGCTTGAAAACAAGAACGGGAAGAGGATGAGGTTAAAAAAAACAAAGTGTATGTGTGTGTTTACGTAGAGGATTGAACAAGAAAAAAAAAGAAAGCTTAAAAGATAACGCGACACAGAATGAAATAAAATATAATTTAAAAAAATAAATATATATAGCAAAGACTTGTCCATATAAAATGACTAAGTCAAAAAGTCTAAGAAAAACATTTTAAAAAATCGGACCGCTAGCTATCACAAATAACAGTAAATGAAATTGAAGTTTGCACTTAGCTTAGCATATTCCCAATCCAAACAGCTATATAAAACATTGCTATCTACAGAGTCCATCAATTTGAGCTATGAAAAAAATATGAATCATCAAACAAAATCAATCTATCTCGGAAAGCAGAAAAAAAAACAACTTCGAAAGATTTAAAAGGGCGCATAACTCCCCCCAAACTCCTAATCTGAAATACGTAAGCTAACGAGCACTAGTTCAGTTGAAACTAAGTTTTGACCAAGGGAGACAAAAAATGTCCGAAGCTCAATTTGACATTCCAGCAGTCTCAAGAAATGTCCATGGCATCAGACCATAACAGTTTGTGCATCAATGGTCTAAATTTTAAGTAGAAAGTTATATATTGGTACCGTAGACAATTCTAGAGATACCGGGTATGGAACTTTCAGCACCACTGGTCTCAATGTAAATTAGAAAGTAAGAGTTCTGGAATTTTAAGCACCACTGGTCTATATGTCAATTAGAAAGTAATAGTTCTGGAATTTTGAGCACCACTGGTCTCAATGTAAATTAGAAAGTAAGAGTTCTGAAATTTTGAGCACCACTGGTCTCAATGTAAATTAGAAAGTAAGAGTTCTGGAATTTTGAGCACCACTGGTCTAAATGTAAAGTTTAAAGAGTCCCGGAAGGCCGCTACTGTTTTGCTCTCAATGCTAAGTAGAAAGTTGTTTAAAGAGTCCCGAATGCCGCTACTGTTTGGCACAGGGACTTTTATCAATGCTTGTTTAATCCGTATGTTAAGAGATCCCTTGTACTGTTAGTATTAGGCGCTCGGAGATAATCGAGGACCGATATCATAGTCTCTGTATACACGTCAGTTTGTCTAGCTATCCAATGTACACACAATTGGGAAAGATTGTAAAAATAGTGCTAATATTTCTTAATACATATTTGTGAAACTATTCTTTTAGATAGAGATTGGAGTTTTGAATTGTTCTTTTATTAGACATTTGCAAACAAGGGAGAGAAATTCATAAACAGCAAACTTTCTGATGTATCCGGTGTAAAGAATATGAAAGTATTGAAAAGCTAAGTATTTGAAGAAACAAATATTAATTGTGTGCACTTTGACCTTTTAGCGCTGTAGAATTTAAGTTCTAAGCTTTTGGGTTTGAAGCATAATGTACTTCTTATTATTGAGTTGTCATTTCAGGGATCTTTCAGTGTTATTTCAGGGAAGTTTCAGTGTCATGTCAGTGATGTTTCAGTGTTACGTAGTGATCTTTCAGTGTCATTTCAGTGATCTATCAGTGTCATTTCAGTGATCTTTCAGTGTTATTTCAGTGATCTTTCTGTGCCATGTCAGTGATCTTTCAGTGATCTATCAGTGTCATTTCAGTGATCTGTCAATGTCATGTCAGTGATCTTTCATTGTCATTTCAGTGATCTTTCAGTGTCATTTCAGAGATCTTTCGGTGTCATTTCAGTGATCTTTCAGTGTCATTTCAGTGATCTGTCAGTGTCATTTCAGTGATCTGTCAGTGTCATTTCAGTGTCATTTTCAATTATCTGTCAGTGTCATGTCAGTGATTTCTCAGTGTCATGTCAGTGATCTTTCAGTGTCATTTCAGTGATCTTTCGGTGTCATTTCAGTGATCTTTCAGTGTCATTTCAGTGATCTTTCAGTATTATTTCAGGGATCTTGACGTTTTTTTTTACTTTGCTGACTCTTTCTCTTTTCAGTTTTTAACGTTTTACTTTGGCCTCCATTATATCGCCACCACATTTCTTCAGATCGCCTTCTCTTCTTGTTCTCTCTCAGATTCGTCAAAGTCAAAGTGTTAACATACCCAATATATACTCTGACGTATACATTGTTGTGAAGGGTCGGGTTTAGTTCGCGGGGGGGGGGGACCAGCTCCACAGTTTTTCTCACCCTTGGGATACACCCCTGCAGAGACCATCTCCTACTTAATAAGACTGTAAATAAGTACGTACACGTCATTTCTTACATTAACTATATAGTAATAAACAATAGAGTCACTTAGCCTGGGATGATGCATGCTGGTATAGTAACAACTAGAAGTAAACAAGTAACTAACACTGTTATGGCTACTTTCTGTTTAGAGGAGAAAACTCAGACATTTAGTATCACTACACGTTCTAAGCTAAATGATAGCACTCAGACATTTCATATCACTACACGTTCTAAGCTAAATGAAAGCAGCAGTGATGGGAAAGCGTTTTGTAGTGGTATTCAATTCCTATAGAGTTTTATCTCAATGGGAGAAACTCGCAGTCACTGATTATAAAAAAAAAGTAAATAAAATAAAAACTTTTGTAGCGGGCTAATTTGACAACTGAATCTCTAACCAACAAGTCGCATATCTTCTCCCAACTAGGGCGAGTTGTTTATAAATGAACTTGAGATTATAGATCTAAAAGTCATTAATGATCAACGTGACCCATAAGCCCTGACTAACCCGCCATTCTGATTAGCCTACTTTCTTGGACTATCCGAGGGCTCCCAACTTGTTAACATTAGGTACTAAATACTATTTTTATGGACAATCAGTACGATGTGTGGAGGCGACCATCGACGGTACCAGATGGTTAGCCAACTTCTCTAGTCATTTTACATTCTATAAGCACAAACTAACGTCTTTTTTCATTCTTTGCCGATATCGCATTGACTTCATTATATTTGTAAGTCAGAACAAAACTCTTGTAATTGTTTCTATCAATGATTGACTTTAATAACAGATACAGATTTTAATCAAGAAATCTTTCACCTGGCATTCCATTATCGTCTAACTGTTATACCTATCAAATTAGCATCTTCCTGTTTTCGTCCAAACAAATAATCAGCTGCCTGTTTTCCACTTTCAAATAATCATCTGCCTGTTTTCCATTATCAAATAATTCCCTGCCTGTTTTCAACTATCAAATATTTTAATCATGCCGTTTTTTCTCCCTTTCAAATATTCGTCTTGACATGAGTAATGGGTTAATCCCTCTATTCTCCTACACTGAACAAAAATCATTATTGAAATGAATAGATGACGAACACTGTTATTTATCTTGTTTACTGTCGCGCCATTGAAACAAAACAGCTTGGATCTCAACGGTGAAGTCTTTAAGCTGACTAGTTCTGTCGTCCATAACATCAGTGTAACCCAAATCCACTATTATTTCCCCCCAAAATGACGCTAGGTACCGACCCTGAGAGGCCCAGGTTTAATGACAGAAGCCCCTTAAGTACGGCCTTGCCGATATCACGTGACAGGGAAACCATAGACACGCCACAGTCCGCCCTCTCGTAGTCTCTCTACCCCATTACAGCAAGTGGTCGCTGAAGTAGACGCACAGGTACCTGATCGATGAGTGATTCATCTTGTCAGCTCATTCCAATTGATTGCTGGTAACTTCTCCACCATCCTTTCCCCCACTACGTCGTGAGTATAGCTATCACCTACGTAGCATCGAACTATCCACAGAACTGAGCCTCACCTAGGATGTATACGTAGTTAGGCTCGAGCTCTGTAAGCCAGTCATTTCAAATGTGCAATTGTTTTTTTTTAGTACTGTTTTGAGATTCATCTCTTGACTGTAATCGATTATCATCTATCTAATTTTCTTCCTCCACAGACGTTGCCTGTTATGACTACATATTTCTATAGTTCCTGACAATGCTGTACAGGTATCGGAATATTCATTCAGCTATAAAGACATAGGCATGTAATCGAATGCTACGATCCATGAAAAGATTCAGCGCCCCGGCTTCAGTCCACCCTGACCCGACTCGCCCGCCTGACGACGACAGTGATGCCAGCCTGAGCGATGGCAGCAAAAAGGTCAAAACGACGCAGTCGTTTGAGCCGCTCTTCAACAGCGAGTCCCTTAGCGACATCGTCTTGGACGTCAACCATGGGGAGGCCGTGTTCCACGCCCACAAAACCATCGTGGGGCTCAAGAGCGAGCGACTGGCCGCACTCATCACGAGTCTGGCCACGACACCGTCGGACAACAGCAGCAAGCCCGTGCTGCACCTGCAGGAGGCCCCCGAGTGCAGCGCTGTTTTCAGCAGGTTTCTGTACTTTATTTACAGCGGGGCCGTCTGGCTGCACAGGGACTACGTCGTGCCGCTTTTCAAGTTGTCCGTCAAGTACGGGGTGAACGCTTTGGCCAACCACTGCGAGAACTACATCTTGCAGCTGCTCAACAAGTGCATGGCCGTGGACATCAACTGCGCCAACCCGCCGCCAACCCTCTCCGTGACCACTGTATGCGACCTGTACGAGGAGAGCGTTTACAGGGAAGAAACCCGAAGGATGGCGTTCAACGTGCTGGCGAGACGCTTCGTGGACCTGATTCACACAGAGAGATGGATCACGTGTGAATGGCTGACCGTTAGGGATCTTCTTCGTTGTGACGAGTGCATGTGCGAGGAGAATCTTATATTGGTTGCAGCCACTGACTGGATGAAGAGAAACAAGCTTCAGGACAAAGGGAGAATCCAGGAGATTCTATCCTCTATACGTTACCCTAGACTTCCGAGGAGAGTTCTCTACCATTTGTACACTGCTGCAAGCTTTAAAAACTTTCCCCAGGTTCAAGACCTGATCGAGGCGGCCATTAGGTACCACTGCTTCAAGGACGTCCCAGAGGCGCAGGACGAGTTCACTGGATTGCAGTACCGGGCCAGGGGCAAAGGGCGAACCAGGCACACCGTGTGCGGTGGGGAGAACCTCAACTCTCAGGAGCTCCAGCAGCAGGCCCATTCCTGGCAGTGGGAGGAGGCCAGCCCCGATAGCAACTACAATACCGGTCAATGCTGTGATAGCATCGCTGACTTCTCCAGGTCGGACGAGGTCAACGACAATCATTCTCATCAGCACACTCTCCTGTGTCGCGCCCAGCGGCAGACAAATCATCGGCCTATGGCATCCCCTGTGGCGGCCGTCCATCCACGAGTTCATAGTTCGGATAGAGAGATTTGCAGCAACACGACCGACATTGCGCTGCAGATAAACATACACTCGCATAGTCAAATGTAAACACAAGTCACGACTCTGTAGCTGCCTGCCAATGTTTCGGGGTCAACATTCTCCCTTTATCTAATGTGATACAGCCTGGTTTTAACCGAGTGCAATGAAGCCAGGTCTAACCGGATATAACGCCAGTTCATCGTTTAACAGGTGTGATCATTTATCCCAATGTGATTCCATGGCGCATATATCTTATGACGACATTCATTTCGATGGTTATAAAATAATCAACTTTAAATGGATTGAACCAAATGTGATTCAAAGACGACTCAAACTGAGTAGATAAAGACTTAAACGACAACATTAGTTAGCCGATTGTGATTTTTAAAAAAAAAAGCCATTGGGTAAGCCTCGTGTGATAGTAATATTACTTCTGTTTCTTGTGAACTAGAACATTGTTTTACAGTATATTAGCTGTAGTAAGGTTACTTTTTTTTTATTTCGTTCACAAACTATAGATACCATGCAGGTCCGGTTTACTTTGGTTGAAGCTTACTTTGTTTGTTTGTTTGTGGTTTGATGTTCAACTAATGAATGTGATTGGTGCAGAAATAAGACTAAGTTAATAAAACAGCGGCCTCTCTATCCAGCAGATCTCTAACATACATTCTTTTAAAGCCCAACACACCAAACGGTAAATATGGTCACAGGGATGGTCCTGGGTGACTATAACCAAACTCCATCTATTACATGTTTTGTTACTATTACACTGAGCGTCACTTCCTACTATATTTTCGTATTGAATCTGTTGCTATTTCAACAAGTCAAGAAAAAATAGCATTGGTTAGAAATCGGACATTATCATTTATGGAAGGGAAAAAAAATAGAGTGCTGCTTATCAACTTTGGGGATTCTAGTAAATGGGAAAACGTTGTTGACTGACGCAGTGGGGGAGGGGCTGCTCAAATGTATTGATTTTTTGTTTATGTTGATCTTTGAAAGCGCTCTAGTGATATGAACGTTCTTTTTTTTTATATATATATTATTATTGAATGTTATGTTCGCTTCATGATTTGAATATTTGAATCATTTCATGTTCACTGTAACAAGTGTCTTGATTGGTCGCAATGTTGCTTTGAATGTAGGGAAATAAATCAAGTGGCAGGAAGAGTGGCCAGATTTATTGGAAAATATTTGAAACTATGAAATACAAACTTGATGAAAACATATTTGAAAGACTTGTCTCCATTTCGTTCATTGTCTCTAATTTCTAAAGATTTTTTTTAAAGTTTGCATTCAGCATTTAGTGGTCGTTCGTAAATGATGTCACGCTATAGTGGGGAGGGAGGGGGTTGAGAAAATGTGATACTGTGTGACAAGGGGGAAGAGGGGGGGGAGAATAAAATATATTTGTAATCTTCAAAACTCTTCGAAAAATAATAACATTTTAGGTACTCAATTCAACATGAACTTCTCAGGTAGTTTTATTCTCAAATAAAAAGCATTGAAAATATAGATATATTTCAGTCTTGTTTGAGGAGTTCAACTGAAAACACCATGTTGGCACTGCCGACTGAGAATTTCACGTTGTTTTTCTTAAAAATACTAATCTTAAATTTCCGGAAAAAAATATAAAAAAAATCTTCCCGTGAGCACATGAAACCTATTTTGGGAACAAAAATTGATGAGAAATAAATAATTTGAAATAAATATTATATATTTTTTATATTTTGTGACGTGACGGAGAGTGAAGTCTTGGAAACCAATTTAAAATAGTGGACAGTGAAGTCTTTTTTTTTCCGATCACATTCCTGTTTTATGTGATATCAAATATATGTGTATATATATATATATA
>JADKLZ010003886.1:35469374-35481745 GCA_021533235.1 Biomphalaria straminea
TATTTAGTAAACACATGGATGTCATCATTGCAACATACTATTTAGTAAACACATTGATGTCATCATTGCAACGTACTATTTAGTATAAATTACTTCACTATGAACTCATTCCATATTTAACTGTACACATTTTATGCTTTCTAATTATCATTTTTTTTATCAATAAATTTTGATAAAAAAACACATGAATAAATTACCTGGAAGAAGTAATTGGAAGCAAGTCCAGGCCCTGCTATTCTCCTGGCCACAAAGCCATCACTTCCTGGGACACGCCCTCTAGTTTTGATGATGACATGAAACATGGCAGTATCCCAAAAGTTCCTCAAACAAAAACGAACAATGCCCACTATAGAAAAGAAAAGAAAAAAAAATGTGAAAAGCACTTATGAAGATAAACATATTAGACTATTAGACATATTAGACTAAATGACATGTTTGATTAATGGCCACACAAACATATGAAAGTAAAGCAAAGGTTGAGAAATTAAAGTTTCAGTTTCTCTTTATTAATTTGGGGACAATAAACTTCAATACTTGAAAATTTAAAAAAAGTTCCCCTTTGGCCAATGGTTAATGAGCAGGGTCTCATGTGACCAGCACAATGACCAACCACCTTCACTTCCCCCGACTTAAGTCAGGTACCCATTAGAGTTGAGTGGACTCAGGAGCACCCTGAAAATTCCAAAATTCAAAATCCCAGTCATCACTGAAATTCGAACCTAGGAGCCCAGGTTCAGAAACAAGTGCTTAACCACTCAGCCAATGTATCCCCAATACTTGAAATTAGGAAAGAAACAATTATGTAGCATTACAATAGGGTAGGTCTTTGCAATTGCTTCTTTGAAATATTGGGATAAAAATATTGTAGCTACCTGATAAGCAAAACCAAAGTGTTCAAGTTTTTTTTTAAATTATAATTTAATTTAATCTCATTGATAAAAGTTAAGATATTTTATTTCTTTTATCCACCAATCAGCTTTCTTCTTTTCTAAACAGTTTCCTAGGTCTTTATCCCATTTGTGTTCAAGTGTTGCTTCAAAATTAAAAGAAAGAAAAGCTGAAAGTCCACTGACCTAAAAAGATTAAAAATGAAGTGGCTGGGCATACAACAGCACCAACTAAGACAGCAGATATGGGCTGCAGACAACCTTGAAGCAGAAAGTTCCACACCAAAGCCTCCATCAAAATGCTAATTTTGTTTTTTTCTGACCCTGTTAGATAAAAAAAAAATTCCTCAATTATATTCAGACAAAAGAGAGATTTTATCTATTATTACCCATTAGTTATTAATAGTTTTTAAAAAATTGGTGCAAACCACCCTACACTTTTAGCATAAAAAAGAATATGACATATTTGTAACATTTTCAACAGACATTCTTCATCTACTTCTTCTTCTAGCCAGTTTTTTGTTTGCTGCTGAGCTGTGAGCTCTTTTGCAGACTGAGCCAAAGAAAAATAGTCTGCTGTTCTCTGTTCAGTTGTTCAGCACTGCCGTACAGATATTAAACAAATATTAAAAGTGTAATGTTAACTAAACAGATGGTTTTTTTTTTCAACTCCAAACAAATGTAAAATGTTACCATTTTGAAAGGTTTGTAAAGAGTTTTGTATAAATATACTCTGAGAAAATGTGCTTCTACTTTGATATTGAATGGTGATATTGTATCTGGGTGTGGAATTGATAAACAAGGGATTATTATGAGTTGTTGCTAAGCAACAGAATGAGACAAAATGGGGACTAGTGAAATTTGCCCTCCCGGTGCATCCCCTGAGAATGATGATCTTGTCCTTCATAGCTGCATACTCTATCAAGAGGCTCAACTTATCCCAAAAACCCCTATAGAACAAAAACTATATGGAGAGCTGCAGGATCTGTAAATCACAGATATAGGACTATTCATCAGAACCCTCAGACACAAAGTAAGAATGAAGACAAAGCAAACAAGTCATAAAAATGGGTTGACATGTTCAGTGTTTGTCTGTGCTTGAAATAAAAAAAAAGGCAACTTACTAGGATTATCTATGTCCCATATCAGGAAACAGAATGCATGACCCAAAAGTATTCCACATGGAACCCTGAGGGGAAAAAAATTCAACACATTAACACCAAGAACCTATTCCAAATGCAGAGCAATCAAACCAAAAAAAAACAAAAATTCATAAGAAATCATGTTAAGTTTAAAGGAAAACAGAAACATTTTGAAAAAAAAAAATCCACTTTACTAAAAATGGATACTTGACAGTCAAATTTAAAAAGAAAACAACTTTTTTTAAATCAACTTTTTAGTTGTTTTTTTTTCAAATAAATATTGTTTAAGTTATATCCAAGCATTGATTTCAATAATTGCAGATCAGCAGAAAAAAAAACAAATACATTGATTGTTTCAATAAGACTATCAACTTACCAAACTGGTGCCAGAACAGATGCAGTTAAGGAAACAGCTGACACAGTGATGCATATAATAGGAAATATTGAAACAATAATGACACTACCGAAAGCGCCTTTCAACACATAATTCCACAGTCTGTTGAAATGTCGTGTCATACTCTTACCCAGAAAACCTATTTAAAAAAAAACAAAAAAACAATGAATAATTATCAATAAATTTAGACTAATAATTTGTAAAACATCTTGACATTAAACAGCATAATCTTCATGTTTCAGTTATTTAAACAAAGCTTATATCAACTCACTCTGTCTGTCTGCATGGTAAAAAGTGCACATTATTCTCCCACACCCAATCTCGAATTAAGCTGTAATTTTGCACTATTAATTTTTTTCCCTGACAACACAAGGATCAATTTAAAAAAAAACAAGGGAAAGAAATCCTACTTAACATGTGGTGGTATAAGTTGAATAAGTTCTCTTAAGGACTGTTGAGCGCTGGGAGAAAATTTATTTTTTATGCATTTAAAATATTGACCAAGATACCCCATTCTTCCCCCCACACCCTCTTTGAACAACTGAACCAGACAAGTGATAGGATCATAGCACATTGAGAAAGATAAAAGCTAAACAAAAACAATTGGCAAAAATATTTCTAATGGCAAAGATTTGTTATTTCTAGGTCAACCACACATATAGTTGTATGAATGATCCGAACTAATTTATACAATGACACTTAAGATAAGCTGTTTTTTTTTAAATATTTTTTTTTGTTTTTCTTGTTTTTTTAGGGGTCTAAACTCAATGCCAAGCTCTATAACATGGAATGAACTTTTTCTTTAGTTATTGAAACCAAATTAAAAAAGCTGTACAATAATAAATTAGATTTTTTTTGGTTGAGTTTTTAAGGTTTGTTTTTATGTATATTAACTTTGACAGCAATAGCACAACATAAATTTTGTAAACTTTCATAATAAAATAATAAGTCACTAACTTCTGTCAGGAGCAGCTTCAAAATTATCTCGAGACTTCTTGACATTGGACCAAAGAGCTCCGAGACGTGACAACAGTGTGTGAGTTTCGGAAGACTTTCTTGGGTACAAGGATCCCTGAAAGAAAACATAAAATCTCAGTAGTTACTGAAGATGTGTACCTACAAAAGTACAAAAAGTATTTATAGATTTATTACAGTTGTCAAAATAAAAAAGTAGTTTCGCATAACCAAGAAAGGTTGGTAAACTTAAGATTATGTATTGAGATAGGAAAAAAATATCTTTGTTATCAAAATCTGAATTCTGCTGCTATAAAATAAATCCTAGAAAATACCAGCTATAATTTTAATATTACACATTAGACAGCACTGGCGTTCTTTTGTATTTACCATTATAACGGTACTCAAAAACACATTAATGCATATTTTCTGCGCATATTATAATTTAAAGTTTTAATCTCATGAGTAAGAAAAATATTTTTAAAGCAATATTATAAATTCTAAACTGTGTTGACAATTATTTGAAACAAAAAAAATCAAAGTTGTGTCTATTGTGTAGCTACATATTAAGACTCCAAACACTTACATCAAACCTTGATTGTTCAAGATCTGGCACAAAGGTTGTGGGCCAAATCAAGGCTCTTAAACCAAAAGGACTACACCATGGGATAATGACCTGCGCACAAAAAAATAATTTATTGTATCCCTAAGCATCTAAAATACATTTTTACATTACCCTAGTGAAATACTAGATTCAATGTTTACACTTGTATATATATATATATATGAATGCCACAAGGTTGACTCCCACAAATCATTGTGTGTGGTGATCTAATAGAAAGCAGGAGAGACACTGATGTATGCAAGTGACATGAAACTCTTTAAAATTGACATTAACAGTTGGGGAAAAAAGATGCACTGGATAGATCCACATGAATTGCAAGCATAAAGGAAGGGTTCTGGATTGCAGATGGCATACACACCACAAGTAGAAAGAGGCAACTGGTGATTACAGATTCCTAACATGTTAGCACAGCTGAGCATCAATGATTGGCCTCTTTAGTGACATGAAAAGTTGCAAAGAGAAAATATAATCTCTGCCACAGATATATATGTATTATGTAATTTTATATAATATTAATTAATTAATTAATTTTATACATCTATAATTTTTATTTATATTCTACTTTTAAAGTACAAGATCCAGAATTATTATAAAAAATAAATCTAAATACTAAACAGGTGTAAATAAATTTTTTAAAGCACAGACTGATTAGAATTCACACATTATATCAAGTTAACAATATGGTTAACATAACTTGAAATTAATAACAAATATTAATGTATTAATTTAAATACAATGAAGCTGAAAATAAAGATTCCTTACACCAAATAAATAAATAAGGTTCCAAGTAAATGACCAGGAACGATGCAAGAAATTCCACCATCTCCAAAATGGATAACGGGTGCTGGTCATTCTGCTTATTTGCTTTTGAACAGTGAAGCGAGTGTTCTAGAACAAAAAAAATTAACAATTACAACTTAATGATAACTATATAAAAAAAATTAAGTAAATACAATCCTAAGAAACAGAACATGATATATTGCTAAGGTTCTGTTGTACATTGGTGAGGCCTTGATGTGTGGTGTGTTATTTCCAACAATTATTTCAATTTTTTCATTCAAACACATTGCAAAAGGTTTGAAGTAGGACATCAATTTTCATCTTCTCTTACAAAACCTCTTAAAAAACTTACAATTAAAACTATACTTTTGAGCATCTGATAGTGATGCTGTTGGTAACCCAGCCAGTAAACACATAAAAAAAAGGCGTTTTTTTAAGTATTGAAACAAGGTAGCAAGCCATAAAGTTTGAGCAACTTAACAAAGGGTAAAATAAAAGTAAGGCTCCCCTTATTGACCTTGCATTCTAAAACAGAGGGTAAAATAAAAGTAAGGCTCCCCTTATTGACCTTGCATTCTAAAACAGAGGGTAAGAATGATTATTTAAGTTTACAGGATATCCCACTTCTAATAGGTCTCTATAATTGAGAGAAAAAAAAAGAAAGTTGGTCATTGTTATAGTTACATGACACACTAACAGATGGTCGTAAAAACAGTTGGACTTCATCTGATGAAAGAACTCTTATGTATTAACTGAAATCAGTAAGTTCTAATCTGTCAGAACCACCAAACAAAAAAAAAAAAGACATGCTTGCAACAGAACTTTAAATTTTGTTACAGTGCTCATAAACTACCAAACTACATGACACGATCCTATTTTAATAAACAATGAACATAAAAGAATTGACATGCCAGTCATTAAAAGATATTTTATCAAAGACAAAAGACGGAGAGGAATGGAGAAAAATGGTCAACAGATCTTGTGTGGTGCTCCAACAGACTAAGGGATACATGAAGGTGAAGTAATAAACAATATAAGAAATAAATAGAGAAGCAGCTGCTGTCCCTCTCATCATGTTTGATCATGTGCTATGCACTTCTTAGGTTTATAAGTTGTGTCAGGTTGAGCCACAATAGGATAATCTTCATTTCTGAAGGAACATCTAAAGCCACTGCTACTGAAGAGTTCACAGGGAACAATGAGGAAAAATAAAGAATATATTTCTAAAAACATTTCAGAATTATGCATCTATTTAAACTAAGAGATGCAGTCTAAATAATTCCTTGACTGTACCCTAAACTAAATTCAATTACCAAGTCCAGTGAGTTGTTATGAATTGGTTCTGTTGACCTGATAATGGTTGGAATGATCTCAGCTCTACCACCAAAGGGAGACTGACGAACAATCCAGTTTTGAGGAAACCAAATGTTTGTGTAAAAATTATACTCTCTAGTTGGGATCTTCACTCTTTCCAGTTCTTTTTTCAACACTGCCTCTCGCTGCATGGAAAATAGAAAGTAAAACAGAAGTTATTATGTTGTTTTAATAAGTATTCATTTTTATTACATTCAAAAAAGATTCACCATTGTGACTTGCAGACCCATTTTTATTTTTAATAAAATGGATGTTCATTCTATAAAAACTAATTTTCTGTATGGAAGTGTGCCTTACCCTTCCTACAATACATAGAACAACAATATAATGTTAAGGCAATAATAAAGAAATGCTGAAACTCCTGCTTGGTATAGCATGTGATGAAGAAACATAACATGGCATGAAATGCCAGCACAAGCGTACAATCATGTTACATATGATACAATGGGTAGAGTTTTAACTCACTTCTTTGATAAAATTGAGATCTCTTTTGAGGAAGTAAACAGTCTGCTCCAGACCTTCCTCTTCACACAAACTAATGGCTTCCTCATGAGCTGTCCACAGGTTCTGACGCACAAACTCTCTCTACAAAAATACAGAAGAAAACGTATTTTCAAAAGCAATAGCCTGTATTAATTCTGACGTTAAATACTAATATAAATCAGTGCAAACTTCATACAACATATCTTCTCCATTACCTCAAAGGCTCGAATCTGTTCCTTCACCCAGGTGTTAATACGAGATTTAATTGGGTAAGTGTCCTGTAAATGCTTCATCAACTTATAAAAGAAAAAAAAAAAAAAAAAAAAAAGAAAGGTGAAAGAATACTTCAATTCAAGATAACAATGTCTTAAAAGTAATAATAAAAACAAAGTACTCTAAATCCTATGATAAGACAAACTAAACAGGATCTCTTAAGTTGTAAGACTTACTGACCAAGGGCACTATGTGAGCAACTAGTTTCTCATACCTTTTCCTTGTGCATTTCTAACTTCTGTTGTACATTTTTCTGAGCTTTCATCATGACAAGGATAGATCTAGCTTGATTTACAAGAAGGGCACCTGGATATAATATTAAAGATAAAAAGGTATTTTGTTGTTACTTTTATCACAAAATTAATCTAAGCTTGATAAATTTATTAAAAATAGTTTGATAAAGTTATAAAAAATAGTGTACATCAACAAAACAAAATGTTAGTTTCTTGGCTCTAAATCTTGTCATGGGTTCAAATATAAGTATGTATGTTTCAAAAATTTTTTTTTTAAAAAAGAAAGAAATAATACACATAGTTTTAAATATGTATGGCTGCATTCAATATCATCATCATCAAACTCCGAGTTAAAGGTTTAAGAGGTTTAAATCCTCTCTTTCAAAAACCCTGGACAGTGCAGTGCACATAGGTCCCCATACAAATAAAAGCTTGTGGCTTTCCAGATCTGTCAGAATGGAAATCAGCTAGAAAATCTAACATGAGAGATGGTTTCTTTTTCCTCCGTTTCCTACCTTCAGCAGGGGCACCATAAACTAAAGAATGAATGCACTAGATTTATGAGCACCAAAATCTGTATGGTTAAAATTTCTAATTGGTTGTGGCTGGGAGGAATCAGTTGAACTGCAGCCCAATTATCCCTGTGCACAAAATCATTTTTATTTGAAAGTAATATAAAGCTCAGGAATGAAAACTTTCACATTTAAGCCAAAAGCATTGGAAATCAATACACACTTTTAAAGAAATAACAAAGGTCTTTTTTGACAGACTGTTTGCAATAATATACCAGGCTAGGAGAAACACTTCAGAAAGAGAAGCACACACTATATATATATATATATATCCACATGGAGGGCAAACATTAAGGAGGACTCCTGGTTCACAGAAGGAGTGCACTCCAGAAAAAGGCTGAAAATGCTACAGCACCAGATGATTTCAGATGACAGTGGTTGTGCATCTAGAATTGTCCTCAAGAGAAATTGCAAAGGACAGATTCTCTAGATGCAAAATACCAAAGATCAGGCTAGGGTTCAGAAGGACAATCTTTTCTTCCATAATTGCTGTGGTGCTAAAACCTTTTGTTATACTGACCCAAGTTATCAATGTGTTATAATTCTCTCTCTCTCTGCACATTTCCCTCACACCAAGCAGAACGATCAGCTGCTGATGTCAATCCTGCCTGCCTTAACGCCAAAACTTAGTCTTGAGACAAACTGGTTTCACTTTTTCCCTACTCCTCTATACAACCTTCAAAATGAGGCATTCTTTGTTCAGTAACTTTTAAACAGCAAATAGTTCACACATAAGTTTAGACGAAATGTGGAAATGTGATTTTTATATTTTTGACCTAGAAAAAAACAACAACTGTACCCAGTCCAGGTTGCAGCACATCCAGTTCAGCATTAGTTGTAATGGAACTAAACACCTTGTTCAAATAGTGATCCATGATGTCCTCTGTCACTTTCTAGAAACAATCAAAAGTCATTTAAAATCAAGATATTTACTATTTAAATCTTGAAATCGCATGTTTGTTACAAATAACTTTGGTTGTATAACAGGTTTGTTTAATTGTTCTACAAATCTCTTGCCCAGACTAAATTTTTTGTTTGTAAAATGGCTTCTTTTTATTTAGGAATAAAAATCATTGATAAATGAGGCTGATGATGTAGAGTCAATCTCATATTTGTATCAGAAGTTAACAATAGAGTCATGTTGGTAGCATAATGACATACTGCTTTACTGTCCAATGCAATAAATTTTAGTGGACTTGGTTTAATCTCTTATTTTTCTAACTTAAATATCTTTTTGCAGTTTGCAGGCTAATCTTTTATGTATATAAAAAAAGATATTTACAAAGAAATTACAAAATGAAATTACCTGAGATATTTCTTCCTTTGTTAAGCCTTGATCTAACAATACAAATAAAGCCCATTTAGATTATCTTATTTGAAAGAAAACAAAATACAAAGAAAATGAGCAAAAATACTCAAACAAGGAAGTAAAGAAAAAAAAACCTGACAGCCAGACTTACCATGATAGTGTCGTATCAGTTTGATCCTCATCTGAATGTGCCAGCCTTTTGCTTGTCTGTCTAATATGTTGGACAATATCCCCAAGCTGTTGTTCATTAAGTCTATAAATAACAAGATCATTGCATTATGCAAGCGCTAAATGAAGTCCACTAACATTTATTGCATTGGAAAGCAAAGCAGTATGTCATTGTGCTATTCCTTAGGATATGAATAAGAGATTGACTCTACATCCTCAATCCCAGTAAATCAATGATTTTTATTGTTAAAAAAAACAAGCACTTCTAGTTTTTTAATATATGTTAAAATGAGAATGTAGTATGCTTGGCCAATGATCATGGGATCAAAAATGGATAAAATGAGATCTCCCATTATGATAAAATAACTTTTCTAGCAACTAAAATACTAGCTCATGTGAAGCTATTTTATTGCCTAGGGTCCTTCCAAGAATCTGATTTTAAGTTATATGGGGAAAAAAATCCACCAGTATTCAAATCTCAAAAGTTTTGATCCCACAAGCTATCCTCCCCTTACAGATTTGTTTATTTGATGAAACAAGAAAAAAACTTTGTTTTGTTATCTAAAGTTTAAGCATGCCCTTAAATGTAAACATTATAATATTCTAAGAAAAACTGCAAGCAGTACAGCTAGAGATTCATTGGACATCACATAGCATGTATTGTATAGCCAATGTTTTTATGATTAAAAATGAAACAACCTGCATCTATTACTAAAATCAGTAATAAAAGAACAAACCTCTGTTGAAAAGTCTCAAGTCAATATCTTGACCTTTTGGTGTCTGGTAGCGATAAGGGATGGGTGGGGGGTGTAATTCACTGGTCTGGGAAAAGTTAAAAAAACAAAAATCCAATTTAATCATGAAAAAATACCTACGAAAAATCATATAAAACTAACTGAAGTAGCATATATCAAGTTCAATTCAAACAGAAAATTATTATGTTACCTTGCTTTTGTTGGCTGCTGACAAACTACACTGAGACTTTATATAATCACAGTAGATATTGAGTTCCCTCTTCAAGTTTGGCTGAGATTTAAAAAAAACAGTCCCAAATACATTAAAAAATGAAATGGCAAGAATGCTTTATCAGGCATGTCACAGACCATGAAAGACTTCCAAGATTCATATTAAAGTAAATATCTAGACAGAAAAGAGATACATAAGTTTTGTTGAGCAGAGGATAAAACTGATTTATAAGACACATCAAGGGTTTTTATGGGGGAAAATAAGACAAAATATTCTGTAACAAATGGTGGGATAAATTGTTTGACAAAATATTTTGGTGACCTATAATGTTCTTTTGCTGCCTACCTTTATATCAAGTTCAGCCACTAAATATCGCATACGTTCTTCATGTAGTTTCTGGCATATGTCTCCTGGTGTTGTAGACGGCATGCCAATAAGTATATCTAAGGTCAAAGATCAAACCAAGATTTAGTAAGGGATTGATATAAAATAGGATGAAAGAGAAAAAACAAAAATTAAAATCAAGAAGCCAAAAAAAACAGTTTTACCTAAAAGATTCCATAATCCATTTCCCCATCCACGGGCGGCTTCTTTCATACTGAAAAAATCTGAGCAGAATCTATTGCGAGCTGTTATGATCAGTAGAGATAAGGAGCGGGACAAATCCTGTTGTTTAAAACAGAACAGAAAATATTCTGTTGATTGATTATGTATGAAATTAAAAATGGTAAATAGATTACAAATACAAGCTACCAATGAAAAATGATGCAAATCTTCCAATGAAGAGTTTGATTCTTCAAGTAAATAAAATTACACTTTTTTATGTGGTCAAATACACATAGCTTATAATAGTTTAGTGTGGTCAGTGAACCAAAGCAGCTGTTGGTTAGCTGTTGAAAACTGTATGTATTACTTAAATGTCTAGCTTTAAAACTGACCTAAGTAAAAATTTAACTGTGCCATTAAGGCATTGTACCATAGACACATCCGCAAATAATAATCTTTTATATGTCAGTAATAATAAATCAAACTATGTCTACAGTCAATAGACATAAATAAAGACATAGACCAAGAGATACTCACCCCTAGTAAAGAGTTTCTGGTTTTCTCTGAACCTTTTTGAATTAATCTACTTAGTCTCCACCTGTGTGTCTGACCTTGAAAATTACGACTAGGCACTTCAAATTCTCTGTTCAAAGATGTTAAACATTATCTTTATACATTGAACAAAATTTTACTACTTAATAAGAGAATTGTCAACCTATTTTACATCATAAAACACAAACAATTAATAATAATAGGAAAATATCTGAAAGGTAAAAGAATGTAAAATAATCTTGTCATTAAGGGAATATATTACAATTTACATTCCTTACAAAAAAAAAGAATTTTAAACATAATCATAGGTTAATTTAGTCATTCATATTAATTAGGTATTTGAACATTACTAAGTCATTGATTTTACAGTTAATTTTTATATATATATTAGTCCTCATGTCAAAATAATAACTATATGTCTTTAAGAGTTGTGGCTTAGTGTTTTATTAACAATTGCTACTATACTTTGAAATGTTCTGTTGTAAAGTTTCAGTTTTGTGATTTTATTAAGAATATACTCTTTGTTGACTAGTTACTGAAAGAAATCTTATTTCTCTTTTGTTTTTTTACAATTTGGTTCTAATCTTTTTTTGTGTATTTAAAAAAACAAACATTTTTTTTATTTAAAATTATTTCATTATGGGGATACCATTAGTGCTTTCATATATTTGGAGTATTTAGTCTCAAGTCACAGGCTCACCATGAACTTACTTTACAGTAATACAAATATAACTTTACTTTTTTTCCAGCAACAAACAACTTCTAACTTTAAAATTTTGTTTTTAAGTTGGCCTTTGATCTTTTGGCTAGAATTTGAGTGAGTGTAGGCAGTGATGTCAAGTGGGTACTTCTCTTGAATTAAGTTCCTGCTGAAGAGTGAGTGCCAAGATATGCTATCTGCACCAATGACATTTAGAGGATGGCTATTTAGAGCTGTAAACACACACACACATACCAATGCTTTGCTGGCATGAAGACTAGAATCTTAACAATACTACATACCTCTCACTATTACACAGGCTTTAGTGGGAAGTGACTGGGGGGAAAGGTTATTTTCAGATCAATAGTAAGATACTAGTAGCAGTGTTTGATGTAAGATACTAGTAGCAGTGT
>JADKLZ010003886.1:35481967-35492141 GCA_021533235.1 Biomphalaria straminea
TTGTTGTAAGATACTAGTGGCAGTGTTGTTGTAAGATACTAGTAGCAGTGTTTGTTGTAAGATACTAGTGGTAGTGTTTGTTGTAAGATACTAGTAGCAGTATTTGTTGTAATCAGTTTCAAGGCTAGGTCACCAGCGCAATGTTTAAATGTGAATGTGATGCACTTCTTAAATGATTTCTATTCTATTTCAGTTTTTTATTAGCAATCATATTAGCACTGTTTATTAAATTCAGTGTATTCCAAGAATTCTTCTAAGAGTTGCATTATGGAGTTGATAGTTTATTCCACTCTTAACTGACTTGTGAAAGCCTTAAGTTTGGAGTCACAAGCATGTAGTTTTTAACTGTTTCATCAGTTTCTGTAAATGAGCAAAAGTTGTAAAGGAGACATTTGTGCATAATTTCACTGTCAAGCTCATAGCACATTTTGGCTACCAAGTGTGTTGAGAAGCCTGGTCATGTTAGCTTTGTGTGTTAAGTCAATCCAAACATCAGGAAATCATTGAAGAGATATTCTTGTTAATAAAAAGCAGTCAAAGAAAAAAAAATTCCTTAGAATGTTTGAATGAAGGGTTGAGAATAATGTAATCATCTGGAAAAATCTTTTTGGGAGGAAAATGATGCCAGGTATTGGGGCCATTGGTCATTTGATCAGTAATTACTAATTGTACACTTTGTTAAAACATTTTTAGCTTTTGTCATTCAAACTACTGTGGTACTTCTATAATTTACAGGTGATTTGTGTTTTCTGTAAATTTTGTCTGTCATTGGATTATTTTTTTAATTTCATATACAAGTGTTTTGTTTGAATTTTGTTTGCTGTGGGAGTACTTATTTCATTGGATCAAGTAAATTAATTGTTTTTCAACACAGAGTCTTTTCAGCGTGTTACTATAGAAGCACCTCTGAACCTGCGGAAGTTACATTAATTTGAGAGACAAAATTTTAATCAGTAATGAGAACCAAGATTCAAATAAAATTAGCAACATATTATCAAATGTCAAGCACTAGTGACTCTTAGACCAGTGCAAAGGACTGAAGAATGGTATACATCAACAGCTGCAATTAATTTATCACTGGCTTCTTATCCTCTTCTATAATTGTATTAGATTTACATCAGTTTGAAATAAGGTTACAGCAGTAATTGTAAACCATTAATTGTCAAGCTTAATTCAGACCTGCTCCCCATATTACCTAAATAAATTTTTTGTACAGAAAAAAAAAATTAGTCCACACCTGCTCCCCACATAGCTTATATCTGTGCAAACATAAATGAACTTTGAGTACGAAAAAACAAAATTAGTCCTGACCTGCTCCCCATATTGCTTATATCTGTGCAAACATAAATGAACTTTGAGTACAAAAAAACAAACAAATTAGTCTTGACCTGCTCCCCATATTGCTTATATCTGTGCAAACATAAATGAACTTTAGTACAAAAACAACATACGCAGTCTTTCTGATCATATTAAGCTGTTCCTCTTTCAGCTTTTTCAACTTGCCATTTTCATCTGTGGCCACATCTTCCAGCTCATCAAAACTTGGCGCAATAAACAAGTCTTTGAACTGAACAACACCCTGTCATCACAGATTAATAATTAATTATTATTTATTAATTATTATTTATAATTATTTATTATTAAATATATTTATAATTATTTATTATTAAATATTGTCCACAAAAGAAGTTACTAAATCTATGGCCAGAGCAAAAATTTACTTAAGTTCGTTTGTTAAACTGTAAAAAAAAAGATTACAGCATAACAAAGACTGGATTGTTGTAGTTTACATTCATAGCTGGGAAACGCTAGGTCTCAAGCGAGCCTCATCGGCCCTCATGAAAGAAGAATGTAAATATATAAAAGGCCATACAATGTATGTGGATGACTACTTAAAGCAAGAATTGGATTTCATTGCCATCTTTGAGTTTATAGGAAATGAGAAATGTGCTCATCTTTGAGTACTTAGACTTAGACTTAGGTCCTCCCGCGCCGTTCGGCGCATTGGGCGGCAAGCTGTCTCCATAATGATCTGTCATTGGCAATGTCTGAAGCCTCCTCCCATCTGGTGTCCACTGTTTTGAGGTCCTCCATGAAGGTATGGCGCCAAGTTATACGAGGACGTCCCTGTTTACGTTTTCTTTGTATTGGCCTCCATGTCATCGCAATTCTTGGTATGCGTAGTTCATTTTGTCGTAGAACATGTCCCGCAAACCTCATGCGACGTTCTGTCACAACCTCACTGAGTGTTCGACTCCCAGTTCGGCATAGGATTTCCTTGTTTGAGACCCGATCTGTGTAACTGACTCTCAGAATCCGTCTCAGCCATTTTTGTTGAGCCACATTTAGTCTCTTCTCAATTTTGACAGATGACTTCCATGTCTCACATGCATATGTTGCAGTTGGAATGACAATTGTGTTGAGAAGGTGTATTTTTGTCTCGAGTCCAATGGCTTGGCTTGGCCAAATAGGCTGCAGCCTTTGGAAAATGCTCCCTGCCTTTCCTATTCGGCACATTACATCATGGTATGCATCCCCATCATTTGTTATGATGCTGCCAAGGTAAGTGAACTTGTCCAACTCTTCAAGCGTTGACTCGCCAAGTCTGACAGGGGCACCCTTTGCCTTATATCCCACTCGCAAAATTTTTGTCTTATCCAAGTTTATGCGGAGGCCAATTTTGGGTGCCTCTCTATCTAGGCTCTCCGTCATTTCTTGTATACTTTTATTTGTCGCCCCGAGTAGTGCATCGTCATCGGCAAAGTCCAAGTCCGTCATTCGGTTTTGTTCACACCATGGAATACCAAAGGCAGTCTGGTTCATTGCTTTCCTCATTATGTAGTCGATGGCTAGGAGGAAAAGGAAGGGAGATAAGATGCACCCCTGTCTCACACCTGTCTCGATGCTAAAAAACTCTGTGGTTCCTCCTTCTGTTTTAATGCAGCAACTAGACTGACTGTATAGGTGTCGTAGGATCTGGACAAATTTTTCTGGGATGCCGTATTCTCTAGCTATTTTCCATAGTGATTCTCGGTGGACACTATCAAATGCTTTCTTAAAGTCTACGAAACTGATCGCTAGCCGTTGTTGGTACTCAAGACTTTGTTCTATGATATTTCGTAGAACAAAAATCTGCTCTGCACAAGATCTGCCTCTTCGGAATCCTGCTTGTTCTTCTCTGAGCCTCTCATCTACAGACTGTTGAAGCCGTCTTAACAAAACAGTGCTGAAAACTTTGCCCGGGACAGAGAGGAGAGTAATTCCCCTCCAGTTGTTGCAATCTGCCAAGTTGCCCTTTTTTGGAAGCCTTACAATGACTCCTTTTTGCCAGTCCTCAGGGACTTTTGAAGTTCGCCAGCAGAGATTTAAGAGATCAGTCATTCTGTTAACAATGCACTGACCTCCATGTTTAGCATTTCTGCTGACACCATGTCTAGCCCTGGTGCTTTGTTGTTCTTTAACACTGCAATGGCCATGGTAACTTCCTCTGCAGTTATTGGGTCTGTCTTGACCTTGAGATCATTGTCCGGAGAGGGGTCCCTGAATGTGTAAGTCAGGTCTGGCGAAGGTTGGTTAAGGGTCTCTTTAAAGTGCTCGATCCATCTTGCATCCTGCTCTTCTTTCGTTAGCAAAGTTTTGCCTTGCTTGTCTTTTATCGGTGCTCCGTGTCCACTCTTTGCTCCAGTGAGATCTCGGACAATACGATGGAGCGTTTTTGTGTCGTTTCTGCTTGCGGCTGCTTGCGCCTCTTGACCCTTCTGTTCAATCCAGTCACGTTTATCTCGCCGACAGCTTCTCTTTACTTTCAGGTCTGCTTCCCTATAAGCTTCTTCCGCTAGGCTGCGATCCTGTGTTTCATTTTTCTGATCTCGTCTAAGTTTGGCCTCTTTCCTCTCATCGATCAATTTCCATGTTCTGTCTTGTATCCACCGTTCCTTGTATGAACCTCGCCTCCTTCCAATAATTTCTTCAGCGCACTCAATAGTGGTATCTCTAAAGTTGGCCCACTCTTCTTCAAGGGTCAGTATATCTGCAAGAGCCTCGAAGCGGTTCTGTAGTTTCAGTTGGAACTGTGCTGCAGTATTGCAGTCTTTAAGCTTGTCTACATTAAATGGGCGGGGTCGTGTGGCTCGTTTTGGTTGGCGTTTCAGTCGGAGCTTACATTTTCCACTGACAAGGTAGTGGTCTGAGCTAATATCCGCTCCTCTGCGGGTCCGCACGTCTAATAGAGATGACCTCCATCGTTTGGAGATGCAAATGTAATCTATCTCATTGAAGGTCTCTCCATTTGGTGACCGCCATGTTTTTTTGTGAATTTGTTTGTGCTTAAAATATGTGTTTCCAATTGAAAGGCTGTTGGATGCGCAGAGAGAAATCAAGCGTTCGCCGTTATCACTGATGTCTTCTGCAGAGCCATATGGTCCCATTACATATTCAAAGCCAGTTCGGTTAGGACTGATTTTGGCGTTGAAGTCTCCCATCAGTAGAATAAGGTCATGAGTGGGTGTTTCATCAAGTGTAGTTTGAAGTTGATTATAGAAATCATCTTTGATGGTATCTTCTGCATCCTCTGTAGGGGCATATACTTGGATGATAGTAATTTTAATTTGGTTTGTTTGGAGTCGAGCTGTAATGATGCGGTCACTGACTGGCTTCCAAGCAATTAGTGCTGAAGCTGCTATTTTAGACATGATGATTCCTACACCACCAATGTGCTCCTTATCGTGTCCTGAGTATATTATGGTTTTGCCATCATTAACTGTTTGCCCACTTGATGTCCACCGCATCTCGCAGATTCCAAGGATGTCCAGCCGGTAGGAGTCAAACTCTCTTAGAAGTTGGGCCAGTTTGCCGCATTGATTTAAGGTTCTAACGTTCCACGTGCCTATACGAGTAGGCTTCTTTGCATTGAAGGGCTTGCCATGTATCGGGTATTGGACTTCCTTTTGGGTTTGGTCCAACACCTTTGAGTACAAAGGAGGTTAAATATATTGTAGGTTTAGTTTTTTTTTTTTTGAATCATAAATGTATTAAGCAGAAAACAAAACAATTTTAGCAATAAATCCTACTCAATGATTTATTGTTTTACTATTTAAAGCTACATGCCATATAACTGAGGAGCTCACCAAATTATCCCCATTCTCTGCAGAAGCTTCCTCCACTCGTCTCTGTGTAATAGAGTCAGGAAGGATGATTGGAAATGTCTTCCAATGAAACAGCAAACTTTCTGCCAGCTATGGAAACATTTGATTTGATAAAATAAATTCTTCTGAATATTGTTGACATTTTAAAATAATACACAATGTTTAAAAAAAAAAAGCAACTTTAAAATAAGGTAGAAATGTGATAAACTCAAATTGGAACTCCAAAGCAATATAATCAGAGATGTAGGATAGAAAAATATAGTAATTTCAATGACCTTATGAATGAATTAAATATTGTTAGTTTTGGTCTTTGTCACAAGTGTGTTGTGATAGCCGGGGATTTTAACTTGAATTAAACAGTTGAACAAATGACGATCTAGGATTCACAATAAGTAATTCTTTGATGAAAACAAAACTCTAGAAACTTTATTTAAATAGAACATAAGTACAGCTTATGTACAAGATACATATTAATAAAATGAAAATACAATAAAAAGGCTTCTTTCTTCAATAATATTTCAGAGCAAACTAGAAACACAACCTATCTTTAAAAGAACTCGCTCCAGACTGAATCTGGTGCGTCTTATTCTCGCTGGCGCTAACTCTTTCAAAAAAAAGGTCTTTTTATTTTAAATCAACCAATAGATTTGAATTCTAGAAGTCTATAGACAAGCTATAAATAACTCCCGGGCAAAACCCTTACAGTAATCAACCCAGATTCTAGGTTTTCCTAGGTGGCCTTAATAAATAAAAAATACATAAATAAACCTAGAATGGCATATGTGACAGTCTTAAAGAGAAAGTCCCCTCCTTTCTTTTCCAGGCCTTGTGATCTAAAGGGCAGATGATGTTTCTCTCGTCCACGGTTAATGAGGATGTCATGTGGCCAGCACACTGAACAACCGCTTTTACTTTTCCCAGGTACCCATTTGAGCTGGGTGGACTCAGAAGCGCCCAAAGATCCCGAAATTAAAAATCCCCAGTCTTCATACCCAGTACCCCCATTTCAGAACCCACTCAGCCACTGCACCTCCTTAAAGAGAAAACTTAGCAAAAACTTTTTTTTGGAAAGGTAAAAACTGTTTTTCTGGTTTCTATTCTTTTCTGAAATATTTTCAATCCTTCTTCCTTCTCAATAACAAGAATTGAAGTTAAAGGCATGCATGCTGCCCCATTTTAACTAATGAAAAATGTTATCACAGATACATACACCATCCACGAACAGAAAGTAAACAGGTTTTCAGTTTAAATCTTCCATAACACTTAGCAAATGGAAGTAAATGAAAATGTATAAACAAGTTAACTATATAAAACCATAGTCACAAGCGTAAATTACATTATAATGAATCAAAAAACAATTTCTGTAAAAAAAAATTCTCATAAGCAATGCATTCCATAAATCTGATACCTTTTTGATAGATCCCACTACAGCAGCTGTTTGAGGCTCTAATTTGTCAGCATCAATGTGAAAGACAAGCCCTTCTCTCTTAAATACATTAATAAATAAAGTTAATTAAAAAAAGATTACAAATACAGTCAACTATTAATATTATAATAAATTACAATATACATAAATATGAATTGAGGAATGCGACTCAACAAATACAGATGTTTATTCACATGCGGACATCTCAAACATATAATGATGATAATAACAATGTCTGCCTTTTTTGAGCATAGCATCTTTCTCAGACTAGACTTTGGCGTAACTTTATCTTCTTCAAAATCAACATTGCTTCTCAATCTAAAGACTCTTCAAAAATAAGCAGATATGCTCTCAGGTTCTATTTTTATAAACACTTTAAAATTCCTATGAAGAATGTACTCAATATTTGAAACTTTCTTCATGTCCATATTTTGTAACATCCCTTCAATTCAATACCTACATTATTTAACATTCACACCATTGCTATTCACACCATGCTGCAAACATAAACACCCCCACCCGGTCTTTAACAGTGCGCACCTACTGCACTATTTGAATGGCTGTGTGCATGTCAGGGTTATAATAATATCTATTCCAATTTAAATATAACTCACAATAAAGAAAACAGTCATGTATGAAAATAAAGGAGAGAAAATGTATTTAGGATTAAATCAACAAGTTTCTTACAGAAAACATATTGGAGATTCAATCAACATGTTTCTTACAGAAAACATATTTGATATTTAATCAACAAGTTTTTTACAGAAAATATATTTGACATTTAATCAACAAGTTTCTTCCAGAAAACGTATTTCTCAAACAAATATTGTAATGTTTCAGATTGTATGTCTTAGCCAAGCAATGCACTTCTAGCTTTATGAGTGCTCTCTTTAGAAAATCTTTTTTAATTTAATGCATTAAATGCAGATAGCCCCAAAAAAGTAGAATAGATGTGTGAAGGTTGTCAAAGCTACTATCAGGAATATATACAATACAATATGAAAGGTGGTCTACTGTCATTTTGTATTGCAATTACATTGTGGAATATATTTGAAATGTAATAAAATTAACTTTATTCAAATATTAAATAAAAAAAAACTGTGTTTTCTATCTTAGAAGAGTGTTTTATAAATTATATGTTAAAAGTCTATAAATGGCTCTTTTGCAGTTGTCTCTTTTTTTTTATATTCACAAAATGAACTATGAATGAAAATTTCACACATTAAATGTAACCAAAACAAAAAACCAACAATGTACTTCTAACCTCAGGCTGTGTAGACATGTTCTCACTATCCGACATTATTAATTATGATGCTCCTTACAAATAATTGGCTGCTATGAACCTAAAAGAAAACAGTTTACAATGTACAATGCATTAAAAAAATCCATTAGGGTTGAGAGAAACTCAGCATTACGCTAATTCTAGAAGGGGTACAAATAAGTCAAACATTTGGGAAACACTGTGCTAAGGTATCAGGGACTTGGCATTGATTAAGTGTAAGAATGGTTCTATTGACATCTTTTTTACATGAGATAAAAAAATTGCTTCTTTTTGGTGGAGATCTGAATTGTACTATCTTAGAAAAGTTTGTTTGTGAAATGGGATTCTGAATGTAGAATCTACCAGGAAAAGTGAACAGATCTTTATTTTTTTTGTGGAACATGATAATATGCCAACATATGTTTTCTAAAGAAAGTGTGGCTATTTTAAAAAAAAATAAATAAATAGCATTATAAAACAAAAATGACTGCATTCTTGGTTTGAGTCGTGAAAAAAAAGATTGTTAAACAGTTAAACATCTAGAGATTGGAGGATCGATGGGAATATTTACCAAAAAGAGACAAGATAATAAGTTGGTGGTAAAACTAGCTACATTGTTGCTCATATTTCAAGTAGAGAAATAAAGCCATATTCAGACAGTGACCCGTAAAGAAAAAAAAAAAAACTTTAAAGAGTCCAGCCTTATTAATGATTAATCAGTGTAAGTAATAGATCCACAGGTTTCTAATCCATATCATTTCACTTTTGTTCTTTTTCGTTGATAAGAAATGGCCCGTAACACAAGTGTTGGAAAGTTGAATGGCATGAAGACCAAGTAAGATTGGCATCACTGATTTAGACTAAATAAATCATTAAATCTCTAGATCTTGATCTAAACTCAAGCTCTATACATACTGTCTGTATGTAGAGCTACTAGAATCTAGATTCTAGTCTATTTACTGAGTTAAGTGAGTATTAACCGAGTCAGTAACTGAATCACACTCACAGTAGTCACAGTCACACTCACAGGGCACAATAGACCAGATCTAAATCTATATTATATATATCGACATAATTGACTCATAGACATAGTGACATAAAAAATATTATTATTTATTATAATTACCCTTAATAAGTTAATAGACTCTAGTTGATGAATCTGTCTATGTAGATCTATAATTTAAATAAATATAAATTATAGTATTATTATTATTACTAGATTACTAGATAGTAGATCTATTATAGAATATAGTTAATAATACAGGTAGTCCTTGGGTTACGACGGTCTCGACTTACGTCAGTCTCGACTTATGTTGTTTCATGGTTACGACGCTGTTTTTCGAGGCCTTGTTTCAACTTACGCGGTTTGCGACGTATGCCGAATTACGTCCAGTAGTGGAGGAATACATTTATACAGTTGTGTAGCCCAGTACTGTACACTGTACCATTACAAAAGGAAAAATAGTCTCCTGCATGCCATAGGAAACTTCATTATGGCTTCCAAACGTAAACCAGACTCATCTGACCCTAAAGAAAAGGATGCAGCAAAGAAAAGGAAGGCCATCACCTTGGAGGTGAAAGTGGACATAATAAGGCGATCTGATAAGGGGGAAACACCAACAGAAATTGGCAGGTCCTTACAATTTAGTCGTTCGACTGTCGCTACGATTATTAAGGATAAAGATCATATCCTTGAACATGTGCTATGGTTGGAAGACCAAAATCAATGAAGCATCCCTGTGAGCCTTATGTATAGTATAGTATAGTATAAATAGTAGAGTACAGTATTTCATTATTAAAATTAATTACTTTTCTGCACAATATTTTACTGTTTGTATTGATAATTATGTATTCGAATAGGTGTATGGATAAGCTCTAAGTGTTTGCAGTACAGTACAGTTATTGTGCTACATTACTCTGTATGAATGTATGATCCAACTTGTACATCGAAATTCGGTTTATGCAGCCGTGTAGGAACAGAACACCGCCGTAAGTCGAGGACTACCTGTTGTGTAGTATTATTTGTATTACACTATTTACAGTATATTTTACTAAATTTTAGTAGAAGATAATTAATATTAATAAGTTCTAGGTATATGATTTAGATTAAATGATTATAAATTATAGATACTAAACTAAGATAGGCCTGACTAAGACCTAAGACTAAGTAAAGTTAAATGTAGTAGTAGTCTAAGTAGTAGTACGTAGATCTAGTCTATTTTAACTTAATTAAGTTAATAATATACTTATCATAAATAAGTATTTCAGTATTTACTTTTAATATTATTTTAAGACTAGTCTAAATCAAGTAAATGACTCTAATTAAAATTAAACTCTAAACTA
>JADKLZ010003886.1:35507141-35517445 GCA_021533235.1 Biomphalaria straminea
TAAGTCCATGTTCAGTATAGGCTACAATATTCTATTCTATCTTCAACCTAAAAATCTAAAAGGTCTTAAATCTCCTTCCTCCCGGGCATGCTACCCTGCCTCATAGTGGCGCCCGGGTGGAAACGATCGTAGGAGGAAACGATTAGGCTAAAGGGCAGCAAAACAAGACTCCCGTGGGGCTGCCTAAAGGGGTGCGAGAGCATCCTCATTGCACTGTGCGGAGTTGTAAAAAAGCTTCCACAACCATGTCTCAATTCAGGCGCTGTTCCTCAAGGGACCGTTACATAAATGGCGTGTCCTGCACGGTTGGCCTGGTATAGAAAAAGGAAAATGGCGGGGGTCTTAGTGTACGCGGCCTCTTGCCGCGAGTCTGACCCACTCACCAGACAGAACAGAGTATACTGTTCTCATTAGGCTGGTGAGAGGGAGCTCTTATTCACATTTGCTGGCCTAGAGTTCCAAGAGCCGAAGGCTCAACTGTACCTGACAGTTTCAAAAAGAAGAAATCTCCTTCCTAAATATTGTATTTATTGCTATGATGTGTGATTTTTAGGTAGGTACTGTTTACAATTGACATTAGTAAATTCAGGCTGTTTAATCTATTACTGTTGACATAATTAATCTATTACTGTTGACATAATATATGGATGCTAAATGTTATAATGTAAAACATTTTTCTATTACTTAAAAACTATTGAATAAAGATTGTGATGAGTAGTTGTAAAACATTATATTGTGTAAACACAAATATATACCAATTGTTTTTAATCAAAACGTTTAGCTAGCAATGTTGTTATCTATGAGAGTTTTGTTTTAATTTACTATTTAAAATAAATATCAGTATATATATACCAATTGTTTGTAATCAAAACTTTTAGCTAGCAATGTTGTTATCTATGAAAATTTTGTTTTAATTTACTATATAAAATAAATATCAGTATATATACCAATTGTTTGTAATCAAAACTTTTAGCTAGCAATGTTGTGATCTATGAGAATTTTGTTTTAATTTACTATTTAAAATAAATATCACAGTGTTTACCATCTTGAAAATTAAAACACAAAATAAATCATGAAAAAATTGTTTTATTCATCAGGAAAGAATTGACATTAGATTTATTTACATTAACTTTGTCAAACAATGAATGCCACCAACACTCATACTGACCAAAAAAAAAACAACACATTTTGAAAAGCCTCAAGCCAATAATTTATAGGGTGTCAGTAAGTGTTTTCCTTTTATTGGAACACATTAATATCAAGAAAGATGTAATTTATTTATTTTAAAATTGGTAAAAGGTTAATGCTATTTCTTTACATTCATTTTGCTCTAAAAAAACCTATAGAAATTGGTTTTAAAAAAGTTGTAAATAAAACAAAGTATTTTTTTTTATCTTAAAATTACAGACATTCCACCAAAACAGAAGATAAATTCAACTGTTTCCACAGTTGGAAAAGCCTAATTGACAGGTTTTTTATTTCCTCCTATTTATAAATTTAGGCTTAGTAAGTATTAGCACACTCCTAAGTATGGATGTTTCAATCACAGCCTCCACAGCATAATGTTTTTAAAGACAAAACAAGCAACACAGAACAGAACCTGATGTTACACAGTAAGGAAGCTTACAAATCACAGTAGTTATGTTCTAGCAACAGTCACCATACAACCCCAGCACACAACAAGAGAACAGCACAGCTGGCCAGGTCACGCAGTGTACAATGAATTATGTTTACGAGGGGTCATTGAATAAATTAACTAAGTACATTCTACACAAAGCACCACAAACTGAAAAGCAGGTAAATAAATAATTTGTATATACTAGATGTATTTATATAAATAAAAAAAATTCTTTTTAAATATGGGTCATTTAAATCCACTTCTCTACAGAACAAAATAAGTTTACTATTATATATGAATGGCTGATGCACAAGTCTTCTAATCTTAATACTCAAGTTATATATAAATTTAATGAGTTGAAAGACTATTTTAATTAGCCTGTGAAAAAAAAAAACAACTATTAAACTGTTCAACCTGAACAAAATATTTATGCATTGGCTAGTCACATAATATATACAACTTAAAAACA
The DNA here is from genome assembly GCA_021533235.1 of Biomphalaria straminea. Classification (NCBI taxonomy): domain Eukaryota; kingdom Metazoa; phylum Mollusca; class Gastropoda; family Planorbidae; genus Biomphalaria; species Biomphalaria straminea. Next base: position 35,509,229 of record JADKLZ010003886.1, read on the forward strand.
CCTTAATCAATTGGGCTTTTTTGGGTTGGGGTGTGTGTGCCCTAAAGACTAATCATCTTATCTAATATCTCTAGTGGACTACATACTAATGAATAATAATATGCTTTAGCTTTTTAGTTTTATTTCTCTTAGCATTCATGTTAGTTGAGATATCAGGTACCTATAACAGAAGATTTCAAAGATTTCTAGTCACATACTTCAAGTTCCTGACTTAGTAGCTACCAGTGTTAGCGTGGTACAATAATCATCTTAAGGTAGGTACCTGGTAAGCGACATCAAAAATACACATTTACTTGTATATTAAGGTGACTCCATACTAAATTTTTAAAAAATTACTTAATTATTTTTGTTCTGTTACTGCCAATCAATGTTTTTTTTTAAATTTCTTTTTAAGCCATGAGCCCCATTTTAAGAGACACGCTACCTAAAAAAGTTTAAAAGAATGTCACATAGATGGGTAGAGCTGTTGTAGATGATTTCTGACAACTGGGTATGAATGAAAACATTTTTTAGCCTTCAATTAATTTTTAAAATGATTCAACTTTTCATTAATTTAATTTCTCAGAATTGAATTGTGCAATGACATCATTGCAGTTATTTAACACCTAAAATGTACATATAATTATTTACCATAGTCTACAAGATTGAATATTGCATCAAAATAAGAACTACTGGTATAGGAAGAGAAAAAAAGGAGAGACTTAGTGTAATATACCTCTTTTTTAAATAGTTTTCTTTGTCTAAAAGTGCTAAATTTTATTATCAACAACTCAGTATTCATGTTACTGTTATAATTTTAATGTAGTTGATTATTACAAGATACACTTATTCCTGTGTTTACTACCTTATAGATGCCCATTAAGTATAATAAGTTGAATATAGAATTATGTGTGAGCATGTAGGATTGCAATATTAAGGCAATGAAATGAAAGAATCTCTTCAAGCAAGTAGAGTCAGCTGCATAGAATGTCTTTCCTACTCCTGAGCTTCGTTGGCTTTTTGACATTCACAGGAGGTCATCAGCATGGAGAAGGGGCTCTCTAGAGCATTTGGAGAGAAAGCTGTCAACACAACCCAGAAATGGTAGGAAAAAATAACAAAGACATCCTTCAAAGATCTATAGTATATGGCCACAAAGTATTGCTCCATGGTATGCTACCCCCCATTGAAAGAACCTCTCCACGAATGTATAGTCTAAACTGCTCCGTAGAGAACTGATGAATCTACTCTGCTCCAAGGATGAAAGCTGAAGACTGATTTTACTGCTCAATGTTAATAATATGCATGTGAAGGAATTGGTTTCCATCATCTGAACTCATAAGCACCTGTATTTCTTTCAGGTATGTGCTGTAGTGTCAAGGATTGAAACCTGTGAAAGGAATATTAAGACGGTTAGCTGAGAGAGAAATTTTAGTATGGAACCAACGTTTATAACTTTATGACAACTCAGAACTATATATGTGCTATGTCATGTCTTATCTTATTGAGTTTTAAATGTTTCTTGAAACAAACAAAAATAATGTCTTATCACATGCCTCATGCCAGGTGGCAGCCACAAGATGAAGGCAAAGGTTTAAAGAGGATTGATATGATAAAATTACATGGTTAGAAGGTTATGTCACTTTTCTACTAGTGACATATACATATAAAATTATGCTTGTTCAATGTTTTATATATTCCTTCAGGAATGAAAATTTTTACATTCTAGTTCTTGAATAGGAAAACTGTGGGTTCTAATTAGGGACCAACATAACTGAATAGCATACCATGTGGCCAGGCATCCACTTAATATGTAAATTGATTCTGTATTTATTAATAAAATTGCGCTGCATAATTTAAATTGTTTTATTCAAGGAAAGTATCAATTCAATTTCTTAGGTCAGAATTGGTATAGTTTATATGGCATAATAATATCACTAGATAGATTTTACAAATACAATTTTACATTTCTGAATGTTTGTGGTAGTAGTAGCCTTCTATTGTAGCAGTAGACTTCTGAAAGCATATGTAGTAAAAGCCAGCAAAAGAGGCTCCATTGATGTCCTTGATAGTGTGATCTGGGACAATGAACTGTTCCTGAATAATACATAAACATAATCAAAGCAGTTCAAATATCAAGACAGTTTATTCATTTATCAAACATTATACAAGTAAAATTTTATTTAGGAAAATATTTCTTTTAACATTGGTGAGAACTTTTAATTTAATGCATTTTATAACTGGCTACTTACAAGCAAATTTTTTAATTGAAGATAAAATTTAATGGAATATTACTGTAACATTTAGCTACCCCCTCCCCCGGTATGTTTAGCCCTTTAAACTAATAGCTAATTTCATTTTACCAATCTATCTTTAGAAATAAAATCATCAAATGCAAAAGAAATGTCCTGATTAAAAGAGAGATACTAGACAATAAATATATTAAATATAGGTTACCTTCCATCTCATATAAACAAAGTCCGAAGCTCTCAATGCATCATAGTCAAAATTATCAGCATTGAAGTTCTTCACACAATTCATAAAAGAAGTAAATTTACCCTAAAAGTAGAGAATAAAATAATTGTACACCTATACGCTAAATTAGAAATACACAAAATATTTTCAATGTTCTCAACACCTCTTCTGACTTTTGGTAAATATTATCTAAATATGTTTATATTCACAACTAAACCTAAATACTGATTTCCATGTTAAATTATAATAAAAGACAAGACTTTCAGAATAATGAATAAATATTTCACAGTAGGTCTTTTAATAATACTAAGAGCATGTTGCATCAAGGCAACTGTTCAGAGTTCCTAACATGACAAGGCAGCCATCCATTTAAAAACATTAATAATACAAAATTTAATTGCATCAAAAACATTTACATACTTATATCTAGCTCTGTAGTCAAATCATTATTTATCCATTGATAATCATTTATCATTGCCCTGTCATGTCAATACTATTGACAATCAAAAACATCATTTTTAACAGTCACTGCACCCAAAAAATAGACAGTGTACCTAACAAAGTGTAAAAGGTAAATTTAACTTACAAATTTGTACAAAGGTTTATACTAGCATGGCTCCTACATTTGTTTGCATTATTATTTTTCTTAGCTTTTTTTTGTGGGGGAAGTAAGTTAATGACCATTTTTAGCTTTATGTGTTAAGATCTTGGCAAGTCATCATTATCAAACTTCATTTGAGTGAGGGCTTGAGAGACTCAAATCCTCTCTTGCAAAAGCCCTGGACAGTGTGACAAGTCAAAAACTCGCCGTCAGATTCGCTCACTCTTATCACAGCATTAATTATTATTTACCTTTATTTATTTATTTTATTTTAATTATTTCCCCTTTCTATGCCCCTTTTTCTTCGCACAACCGCACCTAGTTCCTATTTACGCTAGACATAACGTCTAGCGCATGGACCATGACTGTCAACTAGGCCAACCCTTGTCTCTTATCTCCCCTTGACCGGGGAAGAGATCAAACAGGTAATCGCCTTGAGGGCCGGATGCCCATCCCTCCCAGTTGATACCATATGGGCAGGAATGTAATCTATTACTCCTCCCGCCTCAACGCGTGTCTCTCTCTCCTTGATCAAAGAGATCATTCGACGCCACATGTCTATCGACCCTCCAAGGTGTGTCCGCACATCTCAGGCCTCTTTCCAATATGTGAAATATTCGTCTCGAGACGACCACGTGAGAGACAATCCCTATCTTGTCACATTTCCCGTTTCCGGTCTTGTTCCGACCTTTATAAGATAGGATATTTCAAACTGGTCTCTCTCGCTCATTTCTCTCTCACTGGAACACGAGTCTGGACCATTTCATTTATTTTTACTCCTAGAGGATTATCTGTGGTGAGTTAATTACGCCGAACTTAGTCACAAGTTCCATATATCTAGCTTGTGTGTATATTTCATTCTGGATATGATCCTGTGTATTTTATTTAGTTCATTTATATTTAATTTGTGCATTGTGTATTTCTAACTGTCGTAAGTAAAAAACTTAAACATTGCATATGTATATATTTATATATTAGGTTTACCTATGTCGGCAATATTATTGCCACGTTGCTCGATTGACAATTGACGCAACATTGTACCTATATGTACAGTTTAGTTTATTCTCTTTGTCTCGGCTGGTCGCCTTAACGACTTTAGAAGAGATATCAGAAACATCTCTCATTTTAATCATTTTGCTTTTGCAAGAGTTGTTCCCTCCCCTTGAACGGACAATCATTGTTCACGTCATGGCCCCGTCCGTGTTTGGACAATAGCGTCACGGTCATTGACCACCAGCGTCCAATTCTCCCCTCTTCTCCCCCCCCCCTCTTTTATACTTGTATTTTATTGAGATTCTTATTTCCCCTTTTATGTGCATATATATTGCTTTTTCCCCTCTTATGTACATTTTATGATTACTATCAGCCCTCTATTTTTCCGATCCCATTTGTCATCATTTTCCCCATTGTGCACTAAAGCAATTTTATCAATCTGACGTATGCACCTCAGTCGAGGGCATCGTTAAGATGCATGAGAGACATGTCCTAACTTGTCTTTATTTATCCGCAGCCTCCCCTAGGTGTCTGCCTACTTGCCTATTTACTACCTACTAGGACCTGCCTACATGCCTATGTGTATTGACACATCTGCCCATTTAGAGCTGTCCAGCATTGCCTAATTGCATTTGGCCCACTCTGCCAACTTGCCCATTTGGTACTAATCAGTATCGCCTGCTCACTTGGATCCATTACGAGTATCACGTACTATTAAGTGCTTTTCAGCGCTGAAAGTCACTACTCATCGTCCACTTGGCGCTATCGGCTCAAGCCTGCCTATTTGACAGTCCGCCTGTCAGCCCATTAGGTACGACGTCCCTATAGATCCGTTCTGTGCGAGACGTCATAGCTCTGCCAACTCACTGGACTTATCCTGCGCCCGACGCTGCCCACGGCAGATCAGCTCTGCCCGCAGCACACTTGTGCCCACGGTAACCGGCCACCCGCCTTACTGTGCCCACTACAGATATTGGAACTTTTGGACTGAACCTCCACAAGGACTATATCATCGGCGTCCCTCTACCCAGCTAGAAACGCCACTTCAAGCCAGGATACAGACAACTACGATTCATCCAAGACAAGAAAATAGCTAAGTACCAAGGACAAAGTGACACATTCTCTCATTACGTGCATAAGTGATGATCAAACATAACATCGTTTAGAGTTAGATACAAACCCTCCCCCTTTTTATTATTCTATGTAAATGTTTATGTAAATAAATATTCTTTATATTTTATCAAGTTGTATCTCTCTTAATTGCTTGTCTAGTTGCGTGTCTGCTCCCGATTTGTCTGCTGATGGGTCAGTGTGTGATATATTCAAAAACAATCATCCCCTAGACACCAAACAAGCTAAATTTACGTCACACGCTGCGACCCGTCACAGACAGAAACCCTGCTGTCTTGCGTAGTGCATAAATGTCACCATACAGGTCGAGAATTTTTGGTTTCCAAGACCTGTTGAGACGGAGATCAAAAAGTCTAGGGCAGTCAAACAGAATATGTGGCACAGTTTTCTCTTCTTCCCCACAGCAGGGGCACTGTGAATCAAAATTTAGCCACAGCTGTGAGAAATATGAGCCAACAGGTCAATGGCATCTCCTGCACTGTGCTATAATAGCTTGACATGTAATAGTTTGTATAGCTTTTTTTCTTCCCAAAGAGATTTTGTAAAATGGAAAACTAGATAATTTTGTTTGAATGGTACTTTGAACAAGGGAAAGAAATCATACTTGACAGATGTGGTGGTATAAATTTAATCTTTGTAATTAACTTAAATACATTGCCGTGCCTAAAATATGTATACCTATATTATATACAAACAATCTTAGCAAAAAAAAAAAAAAAACAATGTTTGCTGGTGTCAGTATTTTTTTTTTCAATTCCTTACCCAATGTTTTCTGTCAACATCTTCATCTGCATCCCATTTTCTTGTTAAGAATGGATGTCGACTACTGATAATTTCCCCATCGAAATAGGTTGTCAGTGTGGGATATTCCGTAGTAAGACCTTTAATTTTAAGATATCCACACAGAAATGCTTTCTCTGTATCAACATGCTTTAAAAGAAATTTTCAACATATTAAAGCAATAATTGAAAAAAATATAAAAAAATTCAACAATAAAAAAAAAATCAAATAAAATCATTTTCTCTATAAAAATGTTAATTATAATACAGTATGAAAGAATCAATATAAACTATAAATACACCCAGATCTTTAATTTTAATGAACAAAAGAAAAGTATAAAAATCCTGAACTCCTTTCTTCTGATAGCTGTCTTGGAAAACTAGAGCTATATGAAAAGAATTAAACTACATAGCTAACTAAAATTTGGTCTAAAAATAAATAAAGTTCAACTAATTCACATGTACTCTGAGTGTTTCTGCTGTGCTGGGCTCAAAACATGTCACAAGAAGCTCAAATTTAAAGTTTCTGGTTTCATTTAAAATGTATTTAATTCTTTTGATTATTATATACCTTAACAAAACTATAGTTCTTGAGATTAAAACAGACTTGCTTCAGTGAATGAAATATAAAATGATATTACAATGATAAACACCTAATTACATTACAAACATTGCTCACACTTCAATCTATTTGAACAGAGCTCTTTTGACTAAGATACATTTGTATTGTAGATGCTAACTCAGCTCAGAATGCAGCTTCACAACTTTAACAGATGTCTAGTGGCACATAAAGAGGTGGCTGAGCAGTAAAGTGCTTGACTTCTGAACAGGGGTCCGGGGTTCAAATCCGGGTGAAGACTGGGATTTTTAATTTCAGGATCTTTGGGCCTCTCTGGGTCCACCCAGCTCTAATGAGTACCTGACATTAGTTGGGGAAAAGAAGAGGCGGTTGGTTGTTGTTGTGCTGACCACATGACACCCTCGTTAACCATAGAAACAGATGACCTAAACACATCTCACAAGGTCTGATAGGGGAACTTTACTTACTTTACCTCTACACAGAGGTTCTCAACCTGTGGGTCGCAACCCCCTTGGGGGTCAATTTAGGATTTGCAAAGGGTCGCCAAAGAAAAGCGAAAACATCGATTGTTTTGTCTATTCTTCTATTGCTGTGTGTCAGTGGGGGGGGGGGGGGCGCGGTAGAGTAGGGGATTGTAAAGAGGGGTCATCGAGCTTAAAAGGTTGAAAACCGCTGATCTAGACACTCTAGTGACCTATAAAAAGTGAACTATCTCAGCTTTATTCTACTGATCATGAAAATAAAAGGATAAATTTGGTGCTGGAAATTTATTTTATGTGTGCGTTCCTTTTAGATTATGTTTAAGATATCTATAATCTAAATCTAGAACAAATACTTCATTACTTCATGTAGTATTTAATGATACTGCCTATAATTTGACTTTTAGTGAGCAAACACCTACAATCTAGATCTAGTGTCCCTGTCAGTATTAAAGTTCAGAGTTCAGTCAGTGAAATTTTATAGTAAAAATTTGAATTAATAATAAAATTTAATCATGTCCACAATGTATTATATAGATCATTGTAGATTTATAAGTATAATTATAACCCACCTGTAGCACAACCTCTACATCATAACATCTTCCTTTACTTTTCTGATGGCCTTGAAAGCATGATCCATTATATAAAAGTGTTGTTGGTATACCCATTAGGCTTGAAAATGCCGGAGGGGGAGGGTCTAACTCTAAGTTTGATATATCATTCATTTGATTCATTAGATGAAGGTCTTGGATTTGCACATTCATATGAACTGTATGAACATCCACAGACAAACCATCCATTTCCGAAATATACTAAGATAGCAATTTTAATTGAAAATGAATAAGACTTTAAGTATAATAAAAAGTATTTAAAGCATGCTTGAATCAATTAGTTATTAGTATACATAACATATTATTATACTAATTACTTAATTATAGTTATTATAATAGTATTTAAGTATTATTTTCAGTATTATAGACTAGATCTATATAATATTGTCTATCTATACTATTTTTTTTTACTAGTATAATTTATTAATTAGATAGTCTGATAGTCTATAAATAAATATATATATTAATATTTTTATAAAATATTAATAATAATAATGTCAATGAGTCAATGAATGATTTACTTCTAGATATAAATATTAAATAATATTTTAATAACATTTATTATTATTTATTTTATAAATATTAAATA
>JADKLZ010003886.1:35525640-35541707 GCA_021533235.1 Biomphalaria straminea
AATTCTTTTTCTCAAAGTCTCAAAGATATACATCCACTGTCTAATTTTTAGGAATATTGTTAGAATTGTTTTCAAGATCCATGTCCAAGTTCCACACAGATTTTGGCCATAAATTTGCAGCCTGAATAGAGGAATTATAAAACAAGCAACACAAAATACTTGCCTCCAATTGATCCACTAGTTGTAACTCTAGTCCCATCAATCTATCCCACAGATCATTGATGACCTGAGCATACTCCAACACTTTAATTTCTGTCAATTTTGGATCATTCAAGTGCTGGAGTTCACCAAACAACTAGCCAAAAGTAAATAAAACATTCCTTATGAAAATAAGCAGCAGATAATTATCATTTTATCTTTATCACTTTCATGATAAATTCTATTTGCTTAATAATGATCTAAAAATATTTTTTTTATTACACCGTTTGCCAGGTAAAAAATAAACTCATTACATTTATAGTTATTCGGAACAATTTTCTGCATATGAATAATTCTTAGAAAGGAATGATAAGCCCAGATCTAATTTTGAGACTTAATAAAAACTTAGGAATATCCAGAAAGTTCAAATAGTCATTGTTCTTCCTTTGCTGATCTCATTACCTTCTTTTTTTTCTTATTGAAATCTGCTATGATTTTCATGCATTCCTGTTTATTTTCCAGCTTGGCCTCATTGACACATTCCCAAAACATATCCACCTCTGCTTTTCTTTTCTCAAACTCTAACAGGCCAAAGTTAAATAACTCCAAACAAACTGCAGTTAGCTTTTCTCTAAATGTATTTATAAGTTAAGGTTAAATTGAAAAACAAAGTTACATCACAAAATATGCACAATTAAACAAGTGATGAAGTATGATATTAATTATGGTAGTCACTCACAGTGGCAAATTGTTCAAAACAAGAAATGGAATACAATGAAAAGATTAATAACTGTATTACACACACAGGACAAGCTGCCATAAACACTGGATTTCAGCATGCCTAAATCTTTGTGCTTTAAATCATTCAACTGCTCAAAATGTCTTTACTCAAATTATTGATAACTTATTATAAGTAATCCTTTACAGTCTTCCTCAATGATTTTGAATTCCATGCTTAAAATCTTGAAAATGTCCTTCGGAGGGAAAAAATCTTAACAACAATCAAGAAAGGATATAATTTCACCATCTCATCGACACCTGGTATTTCATTCAGTTTGTTTCCCTCTGGGTCATCTGCATACATTTCTTCAAATAATTTATCTGTGTTCAGATACTCAACATAGGCTTCCTGAACAAAAATATCAGAACAATAAAAACATAAGAAATATATGTGTACACAGTGTTTAGATTTAACTAATGAAAAAAAAACAACTGTAAATTGATGCACTGAATCAGGAAGATAAGCATGGTTGTGCAAAAAAAAACAAAAAAAAACCACTAGATTACAGCTTAAAGTTAAAAACACACATCATAAGCATGATAAAAAAAATCACATTTGCAAAATCTTTTTATTTGTTTAAAAGCAAATCTTATTAATCGAGCATGTTGAAATTTAATTTTTCTTTTCCTTACTTCTAGCCAATCTCTATATCATGATAATTAATTAGCCTTTTATCTGGTTTCACCATAAATCATCTAATTTAAACAACTTTGACTGTATATTAAAAAAAACATAAAGAATTATTATTAAATATAAAACAGAATGCTGGTACAAACCCTATGTTTCTGAATTTCTAGTTCTTTTTGCTCTTTAATTTCTTCTAAAATTCTGGCCTTGTTGTCTTTATCAATTTGCTCTTCAACTTGGCTTTGAAATTTTTCATATGCAACTGCTTTCTGTGACAATAATTTAAAAAGATTTAGCTCTATCAACAGTAATTGTTTTACTTTCCAAAATATGTTTTGTTTCATTTGTACAAGAGCATTCTATATTTGTATTGGAATAGACAAAACTCATCAGATTAAAGTTCAAATGACTAGAATATTTGTCTTGTTTTCTTTTAGATGTAGTCAAAAGGCTTATTATTGCACTGGTTACACTTTGAAAGTTACTTGTAACTCTGAATCAAACTTTATGAAAAACAATGCTTATTACAAACTATTCTGACAAATTCATCATATATTTTTTTTGCCATTAACAGAATGAGGAAACACATGTTCCTTAAGCATAAAATTGGGACTGCTGAAATTTACCCTAGTGAGAATGCTATGTTCTCCATGGCTTCATAGTCTATCAAAAGGCCTGAAAAACTATATGTATGGAGAGCTGCTGGATCTAAAAACCACTGTGCAGTTCATCTCAGATATAGGATTAGTAATCTGAATCCTCCAACATAATAATTAAGGCAGAAGAAGAAAAGAAATGAAAAGGCAGAAGAAGAAGACTTGTAAGTGAAGCTTCTAATCTAAACTGCAAACAAGATGATCTATATGTGACTCCTGCAGAAGTCATTTAATCCCAAGAGGAGGATTTGTGTAGCATTGAATTATGCAAAACAAAAAAAAATTGATGGCCTCTAAAGAATTGGTCATATGGTAAAAGCTTTTCTTTTGAAAATCCCTTTTATATGCCTTATTGAACTGATTTTTTCTGTCTGGAAGAGATCCAGGTAAGTGTCTATATACCACACTACCATTACTAGTGATTAGGACACTCCAGATTTGCAGGCTAGAATGTGCCAAAAGGCCAAGCACACAGGGGACCCTCACCATTTTCTCTGTACCAAGCTGACCATGCAAGATTTCCCATTTTTAAATGACCCCATGAGGAATGTCAATTGGATTGTTCTTATTGTGTGTGAGCTCTTTTACAACCCAATGGAAATGCTCCAGCACTCTTTAGGCACTCCCACAGTTTGCTACTCATTTGGTCTAATCATTTCCTCTTATGACCATTTACACCCAGTCACTACCATGAAGCAGGATAGCTTGCCTGGGTCATCGACCAACTAGCCTGTCTTCTAGTGACCCTGTGTGCATGTGACTTCTATGGTACACTAAATGACCATCTCGGCCAATACAGCTGAACCAGTCTTTTAACAGTCACTGCCATGAAGCAGGATAGCTTGCCTGGGTCATTGACCAACTAGCCTGTCTTCTAGTGACCCTGTGTACATGTGACTTCTATGGTACTCTAAATGACCTATCTCGGCCAAACAGCTGAACCAGTCTTTTAACAATATTGAAAAATTCCTTCTGTTCACCTGCCGAGGTGTATATTATTTTTATTTAAAAAATCATTTTGTTTTCTTCTCTTAGCCTTTGTATCCAACCAATTCTCTGTAGCAATCACTGTCCAAAGCCCAACTTTGACTTCAACATTTGCTTTCCAACAATATAGAGAATATGGAAACTACCAGTGATGAGTATCAATAAATTCAACTTGAATTATAATTATGAATTAGTCTTCAGAACATAAAAAGGCTATAACCTTATATTGGTAAAAAAAAATAAAAAAAGTCTGATCTTGTTGAAATAAATCCCACAATGGTCAGAAAGAACTGGCTTTTCAAAATATTACAAATTATATAATTTTAACAATCTTCACCAAATTTAGTAATTAAAAAAATATATAGGTATCCCCAGTGATACTTAATAGAGAATACTCACCTCAGAAAAACATTTTAAAAGACAAACAAGCAAAGTAAAAAAAAATACTTAAAACAATTACAGCCATATATTTCAATACTGTAAGATTCATTTCCCTTTATATAACATTACTGATTACCACTTATTAATTCGTCAATTGGCTAATTTTTTGATTGATTCATGTTTTGTTAGAGGCAATGAACAATTGTGCAAAGTTTCAACTTATGTTCCAAGAATGGGAAGTGGGAGAAATAACATGTACAAAATTTTTAACAGAGTTTGAGTTTTAAGTTTAGGCACATCGACACAATTTAGGCCATGTCATACCCATAATCCTGCAAGGATCACTCTCCCTTTATATAACAAGCACTAAATTCTATACAGTTAAATCATTAAAAGCAAGGTCTAATCACAGTTAATATAGTAAAGGTAGTAAAAATTTAATAATTTGGTAAAAATCTAATACAAATATTATATGTTCACAATTTCATAAATCAGATCTTTGTAGACAAGACAGAGTGAGTTGTTATATATAAGCTTTGCACCTAGGGATAATCACCTGATCTACAAATAACTGTGCAGTTTAACTCAAATCTAGGAATAGTTATCTGAACCCTTCAAGGTGACAGAAGAGAAAAAAATAGACTGCACAACAACAGCTACAAAAAAAATGTACGTTTCCCAACAAAAAATATTAAAAATCTAATTTTTATGAAATTATAATTGAAAGCAATAATTTTTAGAATTAGATAGGTCTGAAAGATAATTTTTAGAATTAGATAGGTCTCAAAGATATTTTTTAGAATTAGATAGGTCTCAAAGATAATTATTACATTATTTCCTTAGATGTATAGTGTATATACACTTACCGTTTGCTGGTCAATCAACCGATAATCAAGAAACTCTATACTGGGAAGAAATGCAGCAATATAGAGTTTAAAATTTTCTTCTGAACTAACAGGATTGTTAGCAATATTTAGTGTTTTCAAATTTGGAAATCTTCTAAGATAGAGAATCTGCAAAAGAGTGGAGTATTAAAATAACCTGTTAGACAAGTAATAGTCATATTAATGTTAACTCATTAGGTTACTTGATTTAATAATATATTGAACTTTGACTTGATTTAATAATATATTGAAAACTGATTTTATTTATGTACTCACATCCTTTATATCTTTGAGCTCATTGTTTCCAATGGAAAAAACATGTAAATTTTTTTGTGAGTCTAAATTTTCTATTTTGCTAATATGATTATTGAACAAAGTCAAATCTTGAAGCTTTGTAAGTTTCTCCAGACCTTCTATGACTTCAATGTTGTTGAAGGACAAATCTTTAAAGTATAAAAACTTAGATGAAATTATGTTTACAATTTTTTCAAAGAAATAGTCATTCATAAAGCACATTTTTAAACTTTTATTACACTAACAAAATATTGTTTTTTTTTTTTCAATAACTTACCAAGCCATTCCAAGTTGACGAGAGTGTCTAAGCCTTCAATTTTCTCAATAATATTGTTATCAAGTTGTAATTTTGTTAATGAGGCAAATTCCCAGAGATTATCAATTTTGAGTATATCTGTTAAGTCAAAATGTAATAATAGAAATAAATCCATATATACATCCAAATTCCATTAGGTAGAAGCAAATCCCCTTTTTTCAATTACAAACAAAATAATTAATCACAAATAATTAAAAAATTATTTGGTTAATTATTTTATTGATTCATGTCTTGTCAAATACAATCAATAACTGTGCAACATTTCAACTTGATCTGAGAATTGGAAATGGCTGAAAAAACATGTTCTAACTTTTTACCGGACAAACTGTGTGCCTGGTCGAGAGGTTTGCACGCTGGACTGTCGTTTGGATTTATCGATGGTCCCGGGTTCAAACCCTGCCCGCTCCCATCCCCCATCGTCCTGCAGGAGGTTTGGACTAGGAAGTAACTATCTTCAACTCTGAAGGAACATCCGAAAACATGTAAAACATTTTACAAAAACATTTTACAAACAATAATTATTTATAGACTATATAGATTTTTTTTTTTTTAACCTGCTCAAGCCCGCATCTAACATAACAAGGCAAGCCCTAACCTGGAACCCCCAAGGAAAGAGGAATAGAGGACGGCCCAGGAATACATTGAACCGTGATCTGGAAACAGAAGCCAAGAAGATGGGCAAGACATGGAGAGACTTTCCCAGAACCGAGATGCCTGGAGAAAGCTGGTTGGTGGCCTGTGCCCCAGTAGGGACCACAGGCAGAGAGATATAGTTTTTTGCACTTAAGGAACCATAGGCTAAAATATTTTTTAAAGAGTAGATATATATTTCAACAGTAAATATGTAAATACTTGGGGTCAAACATAACAAAAGTCTGAGAATCACTAAAAGAGACAAAAAAAAAACAGTTTTATTTTGAAATCCGCTGTTTTGAGAAAACTGAAAAATCTTGAAAAGTAACATCAAATTCCATGTAAAATTAAAAGCTATTTCTTTATTAGTGGCGTCCGTACTTCTAAATGGCTGTGAAAGTTGAACACTGAATGCTGAGGTTGAAAGAAGAATTCAAGCCTTTGAGAGTATATGCTACAGAAAAATGCTGGGTATCTAAAAAACCAGGAAAAGAAGACAAATGAGTTTGTACTTCTACTAGTAAACACTTTACTCCTCAATACTGTAAAATTATAGCTTTTATAAAGCGCTACTTTCATTCGTATAGCATGCTCAGAGCACTGTAGGTCCAATCTCATTTGTGGACCAGTGGGTGTAGGGGGTATCTGGGAGAACCTCAAGCCCCCTTCAAAGTTGGGCAAGCCAAGCCAAGTTCAAGTGTACTTAGCCTCTCAACCACGCTTACCACTGTAAAGCGATGACTCACTGTCAAAAGTCATCCATTTAGGTAGAGTGGAGGTAGCATAAAGAAAAGGTCTTCCAAAAAAAAAAGCTGGCTGGACAACACAAAAGAATGGACCAGCCTCTCTCTTGATATTCTGGTAAGAACAGTAAGAAAAGTCAAGTGACAGATAATGATCATTTTTAGTATTAAATTTTAAAAAACAACAACTTACTTTTAAAGTCCAGTCTCAGAGACAGAACATCACTAAAATTTATGCCTTCCTTTTTTGCTATTTTCCCTGCTTCATCTTTTGGTCCTTGCTCTTCAACAGCTTTTTGCAGCATTTCCTCATCAATGACCGAAGGCTCCACTGTATCGTAAAGCCGACTCATTTTTGTCACACTCAGTGTATGCTTTCGTCACACTAATTGATTGTCTGTAGTCATAAATTAAAAATATAGTATTTTTATATTGATTACTAGTGTGTGATTAGCTGTGTCTTAGCAAGATTATTTGTTTTTATACTGCTGAATCTAGTTAAAATAGTTAATTTGCTTAGGTCTACTAAAGTCTACTTGAACAGATCCTAAATCCATCAAATATGCTTGAAATGCAGGTCTAGTAGATTCTAATCATCTTTGACTGAACTAAAGTTAGGTAATTAGATAAAAAAAATCATATTCAAAGTAATGTAATGAAACTAAGTTAGATGGAGCTTTTTGAACCAAGTTTATTGGGTTAAATCCCATTTAATGATTACTGGTCCTAACTTCATTAGAAAAGAATAGCCTTTTTTGGCTTTTGTGGCGAAAATTCAGCCTATATTCTTTTTCATATTTTTTTTACTAAGAAAAAGGAAATTTGCGAAAAAAATGCCTACTAGTAAGGCCTACTACTATCTATTCTAGAGATAGTTTTTCGCAAAGTGATCGTGAAATGATAAATTTAAATCTATTTATATATTCTAGATTTAGACTAGAAAAGATTTAGGCTAGGTTTTGATTGGTGTAAATAAAATTACGAAAACGTTAAATACCTTTCTAGAAACGTTTAACTTCCTAAAATATTATTAAATAAAGCTATTCTTTCATTTCTTTATAAAACTATTTACAATTTAAATGGGACGCGAGGACGCCGTTACCCTGACTTCAACTGTTTCCTACTGTTTTAAAAACATTAAGTTTCCAAATGAGATAAGAAAATAAATAATAAAATGTAGGCTATATTTTATTTAAACAAAAAATACTGGTCCTTTTATACAGATCTAGTCTATTCTTATTCTAATTCAATTATTTTTTTTACAGATCTAATTTCTAGATCTAGATCTATCTATTAACTAGATATAGATCTATTACACAAATTTAGTCTAGCTAGTCTCTAGGATTGATCTAAGTAAGAAAAATACGAAAACAAGAGGCTTTGAGGTTTAGTAAAAACATGGAACATCTAGCTAGATAGAATCTTAGGTCTAAGAGAAATCTAGAGTCTAGTACCGAAGTAGATCTATGTTAGATTTCCAACCGGATAAAATTAATAATAAGATAATATATTTGGATGATACATTAGGTCTAGATCAAAGTCTTCTCTAGTAACACTTGACTTGGACTCACCACTGAGACTGGCTTAATTATCATTAATCAAAATTACACTGAATATTATTGAATGAACCTTTTTAGTTTTACTCATTTATGATATTGATTTAGTAAAACTTTAGTTTTACCTTTCTAGTTTCTTTATGAAATTTTCCTGTCAGAGTCATCAGACACAGTCACTCAATAATCAATAAGTTCAATAACAATATCACTAGACACTCTAAGACAATATAGACTCTACCAGTCCAGTGAAACTGAAATGAGTTACCAGTGGCAGTGGAAGTAATAGTAATATTAAATACAATAGACAATAGATCTCTATTGAATATTATTAATATTAGTATTCTACACCTAGATTCTAATTATAAATTGTAGCTAGATCACTGATCAGTAGATCTGATCTAGTATGAATCTGTATGATCTAATTCTAATCTATGACCAAGTCTAATCATATCTAGATCAAGATCTACAACTGGACCTATTAATAATCTACTATCTAGTCAATCTAGTTAGATTTCTAGAAGACAAATGGTCAAAATGAGACTTGTTTCATGGAATGCTTTCATTCCTATACAAGTTAAACAATTAACTGAATCAGCCAACTCCTCAGTATCAACCTGGTACTTGACAGGGACCATTGATTATGCAAGTTATTTCATTTGTGTTCATGGCATGAGAAAACAAAGTAAAGATATCAAGAATAAAGGTGATAGTTGTGTTGGCATCTGGCAAAGAACTAAAGATACAGAATTTAAGAGAATAACTTCTCAAAGTATGCTTCTAATTTGTGATAAGAAAAGTAAAAATGTTACTGACTCTTTTCAAGCTGTTTTTTACAATCAAAGTTTGGAGGCTCATGCAGTTATTTGCATTTTTTATGAACCAAAAGAATTCATATTATCATACATTTTGTTAAAATCCTTGAGATTAGATACAGATGAGAAAAGAATCTGTGATAAAACTGAGAAGAATGCACTTGGACATTTCGAAAGCATCAAGGAAGCACCATACGAAAACTGTATAGCTGCATTAGTTAAAAATATAAGTTCTGAATGCTTGCTGCCCACAACACAAGAACAGGTGGATATGTTGTTTATTAAGGCATCAGCAAGGGCTAATAGAGAAGCAGTGTTGAGTGCTCTGTGTGTAGCACTCCCTCTCTTTTTGATGTATTTCATTTGTTTCTTTGGCAAGCTCATTTATTGTGGGTAGGTTCAAGTTTTACTTTCCTAGATTTTAAAAACAAGCAAAATTTAAAATTCTTAAAAGAAAAAAAAAAAAAAAAGGGCAAATCTTATCTAAGGGAAATAACTCAATACATACAACAATATCTTAATATTGTAGAAGTTATTTCTCCATTTGGTTCTCAAACTAAATAATTAGTTACAGAAACTGATAATTAATTTCAAATTAATTTTGTAATTGATTCATATTTTAGGTACAGTAAATAATTCTGCAAAGTTTCAACTTGATCCAAGAATAGATGTGGCACAAATATTAAGAAATAAATATTATATATATATAGATATATTAATTCTCTGATGTTTGTAAACATTTTGTAAAATTAAATAAGCTGTAGTTTTTGTTTAAATATTTTTTTTTTATTAATAGTATTTTGCTGTTGAATCATTTGACATATAATAATTAAAATCATTGTAAATAATGTACCGGGTATCTTAATATTTTATCATTTCAGATCAAAAATTATTCATTCATGTTGTCCATGGTCATCTAAAATAATGCAGTTACCAAATATTTTGCATCATATTCAAAGCCGAGCCTTTCAGTATCAAAAAGTTCTAAAATTATCTCAAAAGGATCCTTTTAACAGATTCATGTAAGATTGACTCTTTGTTTTATTATATTCTAACAATTGTCTTTTTTTTTCCATACTATGTGTGTTGTAAAAACCGTGCTAAATAAGACTTTGTTATTTTTATTAAGAATTCTCAGGGGCACAAGTTATTTCGCCAATAATAATTTATGATCAAAAAATTGTTTGCAATCCAGAAGCTGTATGGTAGCTTATACACTTAGGGGGACTCATTGTCTTTCAAAACCTTTAATCCAAATTACAGTATATCAGAACAATATAATGAAGGGGAAAGTAGATAATAGGGACACAATATGAAAGAAATGTATATAATAAATTGGTTTAACTTAGTGTGGCAGTTGATTAATAAATTTAAATGTAAGAAATTGATGAAACTGGTACATATGGCTTCTAGACAGGTTATAAAGAGACCATTCAAGGAGAAATATTATGGAATGCTCTCGTATCCTTAGAGGTATGCAAAACTGCCATAGCCATTGTTCAGGCATGAACTCTGGTTTTAGTTGATCAACTCTGTAACTCTACACTGTGAAGTCAATATATTGCATTTCACCATTGTGTATTTTAAATTAAAACCTGTTCTTGAATTGAATTAAATACATTTCTTCTGAATGATAATTTAGTAACATCTATTTATTGGATATGTACATATTTTCTCTGAATGATAATTTAGTAAGATCTATTTATTGGATATGTACACATTTTCTCTCTAGATTATATAACTGTTGCTGTCAACAATTGGTTGACACGTGTCTTGGACTCGGCATGATATACCTAATCACACAGACAGGACAAGCTGAATATATAGCGTCTTGCATAGAAAATTGGGCAGATGTAAGTCTTAGTTTTATTAAATACTCTAGTTTTTAAACTAATTGACAAAGTACTATTATATTTAATTTTTTTAACGTATCTTTTATGTCATTATAGAGTGACTGCTTTAAAAAATACTCATTTAATTTGTAAAAATTAGTTTAGTTTATGTTTTATAAAAATTTATAGTATTTTATACAATCTAGCTTAGTATAACATTTAGCAGTATAATTTAAATATATTTACATTGATTTTTATGCACCAATTTAAATTGACATTTTAATAACATTTGTGTTAATAGGAAATGGAGGATGTTTGTAATTTTTTAACTTTTTCCTATTTTGGAACCAAAACCATTTTGTTAGTCAGCTCTTTTATTTTTTCTTGTCTATTTAGTTGCTTGATCAGGCATATTTCAGACATTGAGTGAGCATGGCGGCTGTTGGATAAAGTGCTTGCCTGGGGTCTGGGTTCGAATCTCTGTGAGGACTGTGATTTTGAATTTTGGGATATTAAGGCGCCCAACCTCCCCAGATTCCACCCAACTCTAATTCAGACTTAAGGAAAGTAAATTGGTTGGTCATTGTTCTGGCCACATGACACCTTGCTTGTTAATTGTTGACCAAAGATACAGACGACCTTTACATCATCTGCCTAATAGAGCGCAAGGTCTGAAAGGGGAACTTTACTTTTACTTTACTTTACTTCAGATATTATTTTACATTGCAGGATGCAGCTCATAATCTTACAGCTTTAGTGAAGTGGCTGATGGGGGCACCTGCTGGACTCAAACTTAATGCACAGCTGACCAAATTTTTGGGTCATTTTTTCATCTACCACATTTACCTCTGGTCAGGTATTTAAATCTTGATTTTATTTCTTCTTTGCAAGTTTTATTTGCTGGGTGAGGATGAATTTATTTATTTTAGATTTCATTTTAAAATGTTTTACTTACTACAATACTAAATTACTACAATCTTTTGACCAGGTTATCTCTCCTATCTGAAACTAGTCATGTCATCTGTCATTTGGTACAGTAGTTTTGTTGGTGTTTTGGGTTTGTCAGCTCAGCTGGGTCTGGTACAAGATGTACTGTCCATGCTCACACTTCACATTTATTGTTTCTATGTTTATGCAGCAAGGTAAAGAGATTTTTTGAGAATATTTTTAATAATTAGTTTTTGTTTAACATCTTTCCTTAGAAAAAATATACCACGATACTTGTTAATGTTACTTATATACATATAGATAGTAGAGGATAGTTATGTTTCAGTGACTTTATTCTCAATTAAAAGATCCAAAATCAGTATTGGACTTTATAAATCTTAGCAAGAGATTTCTTTGAGACTCTCTTTTCTGCTAACAGCTAAACCAGCTATATACTAGGCTTTGACAATCCTGATTGAATAATAAACCCAGCTTATTCTGCTATGATTTCATAGGATATTTATTTTATATTAATGATATCCAGCTTTCAGAATTTATGGGAAACTGAGCAGTTAAAAATTCTTGGAAGAACTTTTCTAAAGAATGTGTCAGTTGAATGGTGTCTGATCACTATTTCGAGTTGTGTTTTCTTTTATTTCTGAAGCTTATAGAAGGATTATTTTGTGTGTGACTATGTATCTATTATGAATAGTGAAAGAAGGCAAGTAGTTAAAAAAGAACTGAATACATTTATGGTTCTAGTTCTTCATTATCTCCCTTCATTCAAAGCAGTCCTTTGCAGCTGAGGAAATTTGAAATTGTTTAATTGTAATCATTGTAATTGATTCATAAGGACTACAACTCATTTATAGGTTAGTAAGGACAAAAATTAGTTCCAGTCACACCATGTTTTTTTTATTTGTAAGTGACTCACTGTTTCTTTGACTAAGGCCTCAATTTTTTTGTATTTAGAATATTTAGTGTTCAAGTATATGCAATTTGTTCCTTATGGAGACTGTTCCTTGGCAAGAAATGGAATGTCCTACGATCTCGGGTTGATTCAGCTCTTTATAACACAGATCAACTTTTTGTTGGAAATTTGATATTTACAGTTCTGTTGTTCCTGCTGCCTACCACTGCTCTGTATTATGTTGTCTTTACTGCAGTGAGTATTTTTTAATTTAGTGTTGTTTTGTTTAGAAGAAAGAATATATATATAGTACAAAATATGAGATTTTAATCCTGTAGTTTATTGCCTTGTAGGTTTACAAAATTTGGAAATTTGTTGTAAGCCTTTACTAATTTGTGTAATCGTTGTAAGCTGTTATTGATTTGGGAAATTGTTGTAAGCCTTTATTGATTTGGGAGATTGTTGTAAGACTTTATTGATTTGGGAAATTGTTGTAAGCCTTTATTGATTTGGGAAATTGTTGTAAGCCAGTGGCGTAGCAAGGTACCTGTGGGCCCGGGTTCAAGAATATGTTGATGGGCCCCTCTCCCCCCCCTAATATGACACATATTTTGTGTTACAAAGAAATCCAATAGTTTGTATGTATCAGTACATTTACTAAATTGTCAGACACTTAGTTTACAACGCGCTATGGTGGACTGTCAGACACTTAGTTTATAATGTGCTATAGTGGACTGTCAGATACTTAGTTTATAACGCGTTATAGTGGACTGTCAGACACTTAGTTTAGAACGCGCTACAGTGGTCTGTCAGACTCTTAGTTTAGAACGCGCTATAGTGGACTGTCAGACACTTAGTTTAGAACTCGCTTTGGTGGACTGTCAGACACTTAGTTTAGAACGCGCTTTGGTGAACTGTCAGACACTTAGTTTAGAACACGCTTTAGTGGACTGTCAGACACTTAGTTAGGAACGCGCTATAGTGGACTGTCAGACACTTAGTTTAGAACGCGCTATAGTGGACTATCAGACACTTAGTTTAGAACGCGCTATAGTGGACTTCAGACACTTATTTACTACGCGTTATAGTGGACTGTCAGACACTTATTTTAGAACGCACTATAGTGGGCTGTCAGACACTTAGTTTAGAACGCGCTATAGTGGACTGTCAGACACTTAGTTTAGAACGCGCTATAGTGGACTGTCAGACATAAATTTAAAACGCGCTATAGTGGACTGTCAGACACTTAGTTTACAATGCGCTATAGTGGACTGTCAGACACTTAGTTTAGAACGCACTATAGTGGACTGTCAGACACTTAGTTTAGAATGAGCTATAATGAACTGTCAGACACTTAGTTTAGAACGCGCTATAGTGGACTGTCAGACACTTAGTTTAGAACGCGCTGTAGTGGACTGTCAGATACTTAGTTTACAACATCACATAGAAACTGGCTTACTTCCGGAAAGTCAATGCGGCTTCAGACAGGGTAGAGGCACTGTTGACACTATCTTTGCAGTCCGCCAACTTCAAGAGAAATGTAGAGAACAAAACTCAAATCTCTATACTGCTTTCATAGACCTGACTAAAGCTTTTGACAATGTCAGTCGTGAAGGCCCTTGGCAAATCATGTCCGAATTAGGCTGCCCTGACCAATTTATAACAATGGTGCGTCAATTCCATGATAACATGCAAGCAAGAGTTCAAGACAACGGAGACTACTCCAAGCCTTTTCCTGTCTCAAATGGCGTGAAGCAGGGCTGTGTGCTGGCTCCAACACTTTTCAGCTTAATGTTCACCGCCATGCTGAAAGATGCCTTTTGCAGAGAAAGCTTTGGAGTTGACATACGGTATCGCACAGATGCAAGCTTATTTAATGCTCAGAGACTCAAGGCAAGGACCAAGGTAAACTTCGACTGCATCAGAGACCTGCTATTTGCAGATGACTGTGCCCTAAACGCTGCAAACGAAGAAGACCTTCAAAAGAGCCTGTCCCTCTTTGCTAATGCCTGCACAAATTTTGGACTCACCATTAATGTAAAAAAGACAGAAGTGCTGCACCAACCTCCTCCAAATAAAGCTGTCACAGAACCAGACATTCTCATAGATGGCCAGAAACTAGCAAATGTCAAAAAATGTGTCTATCTGGGAAGCACCATATCAGCAAGCGCCAACCTAGATGACGAGGTTGACTTCCGTATTGCTAGTGCCAGTGCTGCTTTTGGCAGACTTCAAGAGCAAGTGTGGCAAAGGAGAGGACTCAGTCTAACCACAAAACTGAAAGTCTACTGTGCTGTAGTTCTCCCGTCACTCCTATATGCATCAGAGTCATGGACCTTATACTCCCGCCACACCAAAAAACTAAACTCCTTCCACCTACGCTGTTTAAGGAGTATCCATAAGGTGCATTGGTCTGACCACATACCAGACACAGAAATTTTAAAGCTGTCCAACATGCACAGTATTAATGCGACAGTAAAAAGGTCCCAACTACGATGGGCGGGTCATGTAGTCCGTATGCCAGAAAATCGCCTTCCCAAGCGACTTCTGTATGGAGAGTTATGCACAGGAAAGCGCTCCCAAGGCGGTCAATACAAACGCTACAAAGACACCTTTAAGAGCTCCCTCAAGGAATGCAGAATCGACACTCATGGCTGGGAAGCACTAGCTCAAGATTGCTGCGCATGGCGAGAAGCTGTGAGTCTCGGAGTCTCAAGTTTTGAAGCAAGAAGAGTGGCCAGTGCGATAGAGCACCGAAACTACAGAAAGCAGAGAGAAAAAGCAGGCCCTCCTGCAACTGACAAAAGTCACCCATGCCACATATGCGGCCGGCTTTTCAAAGCGAAGATTGGACTATACAGCCATCTTCGAGTCCATAGGAATTGAGAAATGTGCTCATCTTCGAACACGAAGGAGGAGCTATATAGTGGACT
This sequence comes from Biomphalaria straminea, assembly GCA_021533235.1. Lineage (NCBI taxonomy): Eukaryota > Metazoa > Mollusca > Gastropoda > Planorbidae > Biomphalaria > Biomphalaria straminea. Next base: position 35,541,051 of record JADKLZ010003886.1, read on the forward strand.
GTCAGACACTTAGTTTAGAGCGCGCTATAGTGGACTGTCAGACACACACTTAGTTTAGAACGCGCTATAGTGGACTGTCAGACACTTAGTTTACAACGCGCTATAGTGGACTGTCAGACACTTAGTTTAGAACGCGCTATTGTGTACTGTCAGATACTTAGTTTAAAATGCGTTATAGTGGACTGTCAGACACTTAGTTTAGAACGCGCTATAGTGGACTGTCAGACACTTAGTTTACAATGCGCTATAATGGACTGTCAGACACTTAGTTTAGAACGCGCTATAGTGGACTGTCAGACACTTAGTTAAGAACACGCTATAGTGGACTGTCAGACACTTAGTTTAGAACTCGCTTTGGTGGACTGTCAGACACTTAGTTTAGGACGCGCTTTGGTGAACTGTCAGACACTTAGTTTAGAACAGGCTTTAGTGGACTGTCAGACACTTAGTTTAGAACGCGCTATAGTGGACTGTCAGACACTTAGTTTAGAACGCACTATAGTGGACTGTCAGACACTTATTTTAGAACGCACTATAGTGGACTGTCAGACACTTAGTTTACAACACAATATAGTGGACTGTCAGACACTTAGTTAAGAATGCACTATATTGGACTGTCAGACACTTAGTTTAGAACGCGCTATAGTGGACTGTCAG
>JADKLZ010003886.1:35541717-35557375 GCA_021533235.1 Biomphalaria straminea
TGGACTGTCAGACACTTAGTTTAGAACGCGCTATAGTGGACTGTCAGACTTAAATTTAGAACGCGCTATAGTGGACTGTCAGACACTTAGTTTACAATTTGCTATAGTGGACTGTCAGACACTTAGTTTACAACGTGCTTTAGTAGACTGTCAGACATTTAGTTTACAACGCTTACGCGCTATAGTAGACTGTCAGACATTTAGTTTACAACGCTTACGCGCTATAGTGGACTGTCAGATACTTAGTTTAGAACGCGCTTTAGTGGACTGTCAGACACTTAGTTTAGAACACGCTTTGGTTGACTGTCAGACACTTAGTTTAGAACGTGCTATAGCGGACTGTCAAACACTTAGTATACAACGCGCTATACTATATGCTATTGTACTGTACGCTCATATTCAAAAACCATCCTTGCCTTGGCATCGTAAGTAATTTAATGAAATAATGGTGATATTTTATTACTTAAGAGTATTTATTCAGTCAAGCCTACGTACTTCTGTTTCTCAGAAAAATGAAATCTTACTATTGATTTTCTCTAATTTCTTTGGGTAGTTCTTCATCGGAGTTCACAAAACAATTTCATAAAATAATGGAAATGTAATAGTTTTTTAAATTCTCTTTATGTGCTGTCAACCATGATAGAGAAAAATGGCACAGTTTGGATCTCATTTAGGTGTTTTGCTAAAATTGCATTGCCCAAGTCTATTATCTCGTTTTGAATTTGTGGGTCAAAGTATAGCGTTGTGTTTCTGTTTTCTTGAGAATTTATGTACTGCTAAGACATTGTTGTTACTTGTGTCAGCTAAACGATACACTTTGCGATGACCACTAAATGAAAAGTTCTAGCATTTTAAAGTTACAACTATCATTTACTATGCAATGAATTACTTTCAGTCAGTAATTGTCATCTTTTTTGATGTGCTTTTTGTTTAGATCATCCACCGTTCTTAGTCATTAGGTTGTCTGTTAAGTAATTAGGCCTATCTTTTTTTTGACGATTAGGTTGAAAAACAACGTTGGTGCTGTGTCTGGGTATAAATCCGAGACAATGCTTACGACTTTCCAGTGCACATACCAGACGACAAAGCAGCCATTCAAGTGAAAGCCACTATTCTTTCATAAATGCAATTATCGCTATAGCCTTTTTTGATATTTTTTTTTTTACAGTTTCGTCTACTTGTACTTATAGCTAAAGGTTTTCTGCACAGAATTGTCTATGTGATTAATGTAACACCTGTCTTCACTGTGATTGTCAAAGTATTGGCCCCTAAATGGCTAGTTGGTAAGTAACATAGAACTCAGTGATAAAGTAACATCAAAGAATAGGGAGTAGAGAAAGGGACCAGAAATGACAAGTTTTTTAATTATTGACTTTTTGTAGTTACTCTTTGACAATGTATCAAATACCGGTACTAACATTTTTCCCATATAGTGTAGCCAAGTATAGTGTGCTAGTTAAGATGTAGGTGGCTACTTCTTTATTGTTATGTATTCTCTAATCCTTGTTGATTAAAACAATGGTGTTGTACATTTTGTACCAGCAATGTACTCAATGAAACTCATGCTGTGATTTAAAAAAAGAGCAAAAATGTTTAACTAGAAACCACTTTTTACAGTTTGATTGACTATCAAATTAAAAGCTTACATAAAAGTATTATGTTAATTAATATAATTCCTACTACACTTTAACACAATTGTCTAATGAACATATTTTTTTCTCAATGTCTGCAGGCTCTGTCAGATTTGAAATACAAAATGAAACAGACTGCTCTAAGACCTTAGTTTTGGTTATGGAAGTAAGTGGAAGGAATTTTTTTTCCCCCTTTTTACTAGAGGCATGGGGGCGCTCTGGCTGAGTGGGTAAATGCTTGGCTTCCGAATGTCCTTGGTTTGAATCTTGTGAAGATTGGGATTTTGAATTTTGGGATCTTTGGGTGCCCCTGAGCCCACCCTACTGTAATGGGTACCTGACTTTAGTTATGCTAGCCACAGAATGCTCTGCTTGTTAACCCTTGACCATAGAAACAGATGACCCATCATCTGCCCCATAGATCGCAAGGTCTGAAAGGGAAACTTTACTTTTATTATAGCCATAACTAGGTTATAATTTTTTACTGTATTGTAATGTGGATAAAACTTGCGTCTGGCTGTGACCTCAAGGTATATGTTGTATCAGTGTTGTAGATAAAATCTTGCTGAGACAGTGCACTGATCTATAAAAGTTGTACAAAGTTGTTTTTTTAAATAATGTTGATATGTTTTTAAAAATGGACGATCAGTCTTGCTAGTGTTCAGTTGGTGAATCTTTATATACAAAACTGACTATTTAAGAAAAATGATTGTGTCTGACAGAAGTAGTCACCTTGTAGATTATAAATAAGAAAAAACACCAGCGGCAGTTGCTAAAATATGCAGAATACACTCTGATGTAGGTGTGTGTGTGACTGCTTTAGGGATGTCTACACATTTTAAAAAATTTCTATGACCTTTAGCTAACTTGTTTTGAAAAAAACAGAAGATTTTTTGGAACAATGTAATACCATTTTGTTTTTCTTGAAACAGACTTGCCAGATCTCAATCAGAAAGTTGTTTTCATTCACTTCCAGCTGGATGTCCTCACGACCACCACCCACCTACACTTGGAGAGAGTGTTTGTACTACCTGGCAACTGGGCAGCTCATTTATCCCTGGATACATCCTGATAAGGATAAACAATGTGTATAGATTGTGTGGGCCAACCTTTGAATTTATAGTAGTGAGCAGGGCCAGATTTAAGTATGTGTAGGCCCCTGCACTCTTTCCAAAGCTCTAATAAAGATCTACTTATGAATTAAAAATACTTCTATATATAGAAGCATCCTATATTTTAGAAGAAAGAAAATAAAGTATTTTTGTATTTAATCTCACTTTCCTTTTTTTTTAAATATTTATTATGCAAATTTTAGTTTAAAAAAAAAAGGGGTATATGTTTGAGCTTGTGAAGGGTAAGGACCTTGGTAGACGCACTGTAGTAAATCTGGAGATGTACCTGTATTTACATATTCCGTGCATGCTACAATTACAAGGGGACACTTCTTAATCACAACATTTATGCCACCCAACATAATATTAATAGTGTTAGCGTTAAAGATGAGAAAACAATACTTAAAAGTATCTGACCATAAAAAATCTGATATAGTTTTCTTTTGTGGGGGTCCATTTCATATGGTTCGTTTCATGTGGTGGACGGGGCTGTAGACCTGTCTACCCTCCCTCTGGCTCTGATAGTGAGTGTGGGCCAAAAGTACATTACTGAAAGAAGGACCTACATATGGAAGCTCACTACTGAGCGGAGGCCAGCCATGATTACTTAGGAGCATTGCTCAAAAGAACTTGCAGACAAGTAATCTGCTGGGAGCCCAATCAACCAGACCAACTAACTACTGCCAGTACACAATGGAAGTATTTAATTAAATTTAACTGTCTACTTGAACTCTTTAATCTCATCAAAAATGTATCATACTGGTATAAAATAAATAGATAACCCAACTTGAGAAATGATATTGCAAAAAGCACAACACCAAATCTATTACTTTTAATGTTATTACATCCTACCCATATCAATGTGTCAGTTATTACATCCTACCCATATCAATGTGTCAGTCAAGTCCATCATATTGATGGATCAACTATTTTAATTCTGTGTATGTCAATTATTTATTGCACTTAATGATAAAGATGTTTTAGTTTTTTTTTTTGTTTTTTTTTAAATTGTACAAAATAATTTATTGGAGGTTCCCTTTGATAGTTACTAGAATATTGGTTACAAGTACAATATTATTAAAAGTCCTTAAGGGACTGCAGGTATAACATGGCTTAAACTGTGCAGATGTACCTAAAATCAAAGTCAAATCAATATTATTAATAGCTTGCATCAATAGAATAAAAATTGTATGAACCTTTGTTGTTTTTTTTAAACAGAAATATATCTATTCAACATGAAAAATGTGATAATTTTATTATTATTAATTGTTGTTGTTTATTTTGGCTGAAAATAATTACTGTTATATGGGCCACATAATACACCGATCAAAGCTCTTGGTTATTTTATTATTAATATACATTTTTGTTTTTCCATATTATTATGACTGTATTAGCATTGTATTTTCACTTATTTTGAAGCCATGTTTATCCGTTTAGGACAATATTGTAATAAATTTGGTGTCTGTCAATCAGAAAATTCCTAAGGTGATGTATAAAGGTAATAACAAGGTAATAACTTATGTAAACTTAATTTTTTTAATTTATTTTTCATACTATTTGACATATACAAGCCCATGAAAGTATGTAATGTCTTGTAGTATCAGTATACAAAAAAGAATGTATATTAGAGACATTACTATTAAAAAGTGAAAAAATCATATAAACTTCATGAATAAATGCCTGGAGTTAATTTTTTAAAAATAAGTTCAAAACATTTTTTTTAAAACTGGTCAACTTTTACTTTTAAACAAGATTGTGTGTTAACTTTCCAGTGTCACTAAAAACCTTTTCTGTATAACTGTGTTTAGAAAGCAGTAGCCTTGACGCTCAATGATTTTAACTCTTTTAAAATGTTGAAAGGTCGCTACTTCCCACTCTCTAGGCATCTGGGGATCAACGCTTTCACCAAATACTAAAAGTTCCTGATTCGTTACAACAGCCCCCATCAACTTAAAGGGGTCTCCCCAGATCATGCTGTGAAACTCAATGTCCAGAATATTATTGCAGTCGATGCTGACTGTCCACAGTGCGCCGTTCTCCTGCAGGACAAAGGTGTCCTCGCCGTGTTTAAAAGTAGCCAAGTTTTTGGCCGAACCAGACATGTTATCCATGTAGATGTTAGCAGACAAGGTATGAGGATTGAAGATTTGGACTACCGTTGTAGGGCTATTGTCGGACTCGCTGCCAAATATGACAATCAAATTGTTACACGTGGTGGCTGTCAAGTTCGTCATTGGCTGAACCAAATTTCCGTAGCTCTCCCATTTACCTGTTCCAGTCACCTTTTGTTCAGCCGCGACATCAAACCTTTCAATCGATGCACAGTTGACGCCTCCTATGGCATAGATGTAGTTATCTAGACATACTAGGGCGTGGTCTTGTCTGGGCACGCCCATGGATGCAATATTCCTCCATGCGATAGTATTTAAGTCAAATTTACTTGCTAACTGGTGTGTACCTGTGGCCGTAGTCCAATAAATATCGTTTTCATAGGTCACAGCTCTGCACTTCCCGGCTTGTTGGGCTTGCAAAGCGTACCATTTACCATCCGGTGTTCTACAGGAAAATTTCATGGGAGACAATCCTGAAATTGTGTAAACGACGTTCTGAACAAGGCTTGTATTTCTGAATTTACCATACAAAGGGCAATAATTATGACGCCTGCCAGGCTGTAGATGGTAGCGCAGACTCTCTCTGACAAGCGCAAAGGCTTTGGAATCTTCTAGCACCAACTTATTCTCTAAAAGATTTTGCAAACACGCGCCGCTAACAAGCATCAATTTACTTGCAGCCAGTAACTCAGGAAGAAAGTCTTTCCGATCTTTTTCTGCAGAAACGTTTTTGTCTGTTTGGTTAAAACGTTCTGAACTTTGTCTCAAGACTGATTCTTTTTTCTCTTCAACAGCATCCTTGGATTTCCCTGTTTTGGTTCCACGCGAGCCTTTGGAAACTGTAATGTTTTCTTTTGACAAAGTTATATTTTCCTGTTCTGGGTGAGTTACGGCCAAATCTTTCCCATCTTTATTGTATTCGGCGGAGTATTTGGTAGGTTTGTAACTGACCCATCGCAGTATTGTCTCAATGACGACATCCTCCGAAGGCACTGCCAGGTCATCATCGCTGACCAGGCTTTTCATGTCCTCGAAATCAAGATATAAAATGTCATCCATTTTTCTCAAATGGTCAAATTCCTTAACGATGACATCCCAGGAGAGGTCCAGAAGCTTTTTGGAGCTTAGCAATTTGGCATCAATATGGATGTCAACACAGCTTTCCCTTGACAACCTCTTGGACTGGAAAATTTCGCACGCTTCTAGGAGGTAGTGAATTTGCAGCTGATTTGCTGCGTGCCATACATTGGAGACGTTCTCGGCTGTTAGAACGCTTCTGGCGTAGTACACTGAATCGATAAGCAATTTGAAGACGCTGGGGCTAATGTCCTTGACCTCTACTCTTCTGTCTAGGTCTTCCTTCATCCGAGACTGAAACATGGCTCGGAAGAAGTCAGAGCAGGCACTCAGCAGAAAGCGATGACCTTTGAACTCTACACCATCCACAACAATAATGAGGTCGTGAAAAGGACATCTGTCCATTTGGTCTTGAATGCCTTTGACTACAGCCTTGGCCAGTTGATCGGAGACTGCCATCGTGTTACTTAAACAAGAGAAGAAAACAAAAATTTAGAGATACAAGATAGATTCAATAGATAAAAGTTAGGTACATATTCCGTTTCTCGCATTGGCCCCCACCCACTGAAGTTAAATAAAGCACTTGTAGCTTAACTTTGACTCAGGCTTGATCGCCCTAAGATCATGCTAAACAACCATAGCAGGCTGAGATGTAAGTAAGATGTGACTAACACAGAAGGTCCGCAATACAACATGTTGAAGTGTAACGCTAAGCCTCTTTATCATGCATTAGTTTGTCTTCACTGACAAATTCCGAACTATTTGAAGCATTTCTACAGGCCTTCAGTGGACCATTGAATAGAAACCTTTTTTTTTAAATAAAAGTTTCATCCATTGTATCTTAACCTTTTGTGCTTGGCAACAACTCTACGTTATATCTGACACCATTTTCTTGCATTGTATCCTAAGGAATGCGATATCGACATTCACGGCTGGGAAGCACTAGCTCTCGATCGCTCCTCATGGTGTGAAGCTGAGTGTCGGAGTCTCAATATATGAAGCAAGAAGAATGGCCAGGGCGAAAGTGCGCCGAACCAACAAAAAAACTGAGAGAAGCGTCCCATCTGCAACTGACCTAACCCACCCAAGCCACGTATGCGGCCGGCTTTTTAAAGCTAGGATTGGACTTTTCAGTCATCTTCGAGTCCATAGGTCATGATATGTATGAGAAATGTGCTCATCTTCGACTACGGTACGAAGAAGGAGCTATATATCCTAAGAAAACCTGAACTATAAAGTCTTGGGCTTAATCAAGATGTCAGTTTAAAATGAAAATGCAAGCTACTTACAGACGAGATACTTCGACGCCCAACTTTCTCTTAAATATTCTATTGATGTCTGCCTGTAAGATTCGTCATAATGTTAACACTTTTAAAAACAGTATTCATAGTCCAGTGTTTTTATCTCGTTCCAGGAATTGGGCTATAGTTTTAGTTTTGATAAATGATGGGACCACAATACTCTAGACATGCGCAGTTACATCTAAAAATGCCTTTCAATCAATAACTAATTTAACCCTACTGCTTAATTGGTTTTGGCTTTGGTTTTGGTTGTGCTGGTCAAATTACATACTCGTTAACCGTGGGCTACAAAAAAAAAAAAAAAACATGACTTTTACATCATCTATCCCATATATTACAAGGTGTGATAGAGGAACTTTACTTTTTAGCTGCCACCAAAAGGAGAATATGCACTATCAGTTTTTGTGTGGTCTGTCTGTCCGTCAGTCGGTCCCGTAAACTAGAATAGATTTTGAAAATCATACATCAGGATATTTTAAATCATTCTAAGTTCTGATGCAACAGATTCTGGTTTCCTGAAAGAGAAAAATTTATTTTTAAAATCAGCTATGCAAGCAGTTTTTTTCATTAAAAAAATACACGATTTTTACAACTACTCATCTATAGTAACTGATACTGGAGGCTTTTAGGTTAGGGAGATGACTTTTTAAAAATAAAATTTTAACACATTTATGCAAATGGTTTTAGATTTTTTGCTTTAAAAAAGTTGTTTTTTTTTTTTTGCAATCATTGCTAACTTATGGAAGTTCTGTCATACTAACTACTACGTTTAAAAAAATAGTTTTTTGTTTTTTTGAAGAGAAAAAAAATCTATTTAGCAGGCATATAATTTTTAAGTGTATTATATACGTAGTCTTTTTTTTAATTATTATTATTGCGTGAATTGCAGCATAGCACCGTCGAATACTAAACTAACGGATTTTTTTTTTGGGGGGGGGGGGGAGGGGGAGGGATAATTTTTATTTCTTCAGGCTTTGAATAAGAGATTGATCCTTTACAAATCAATTAGATAATCATCATATGACATCAGTTAGCCCAGGTTCAGATCTAACTTCACCTTCACTTTCACCTATCCCTATGTTTGCTGGACCTTTGGGGCACCACACAAGATCTGTGAACCTTCTTTTTTCATGCTTGTCTGTCATTTGCCATTTAAAGAATTTCATTCTGATATTCATTCTGAAAATATTGAAGCCTGCCTTTTCACCTGTCTGGGTAGACCACTTTGGGGGTGATTTAGTTGTGTTTCCACACAGACTGTCTTTGTAACCTTGTTTAAATTTGCTATTTATTTTAGCTCCAAAGTTTTAATCTTTGTATTACAAAAAACAACAACAACAACAACAACAAAACAATTGTAGAAAAAAGAAAGTTCTGGAGTAGTCTAGACAGGGTAGTCTAGACAGTCCATAAGATCTGGGGTATGCTTAGCGAGTCGACCCGGTTACCAGACATCTTCATATCTAAAGGAGGACAGAAAAGTGTACAGTACATTATGAATGAGGACAGAAAAAAAATAATTTAGGACCTTTTATATATATTATATATATAGGCTTAAGGTGTAATTTATGAAACATTGTATTGAACAGCAAGACGCTTGTCATGTTTCATGTTAACAGTTTAAATATATACGACCACCATGTGTAGGAGGTACCGGTAATAAAATAAAAACTTTCTACTATTATGTCCTTCAGAAGGATTCTTGCTCAAGTTGGGATTCGAACTCGTGCTCCTTGATTAAAAGCTTATTATAAACAGTTACCTCGTTTTTTTTTTATAAAAGGATGTGGTGTTTTTTATCTAAAAACCTTCTTTAGTACCGGGTATTTATTGTAATATTTAATTTTCAAAAATTAAACTGTTCGCTTTCATAAAAAAAAAAATGTAGCCATTGCACCAGAACGAAGCAAGATCTAAAATATCACTATGTCGGCTGTTCAATCACTTTTCTAGTTTCAATGATCTAAAACGGGATTGACGGTTACGTTCAGACATTTAATTATGGAATTATTATATTCATTACGGCTTTAGTAAGAAACATTAGGTGATGCAAATGTCTACGTTATAGGGTAAAACATGAACTTTTTGACAAACTAAAATGGCGCACTTTTTCTTAATAGTCTTAAATCATTGCATTAGTTTTCTAAAGAAACGTTTCCGTGGGGCACTTCTGTTACACCAAACAATAAGTTCGTCCCCAATAGTCCCGACTGTCTGACTATAAGAAGTTCATACCGGCTTTTGCCATCCATCCATCCCAGTGGTGCTACTGGTGCTACAGCCCATGGAGGGATATGGCCTGTTTTTACACATCCCTCCATTCAGATCTCTCCTGGGCCTTTCGTCACCACGCCCTAACCTCAAGCTTTTTACTGAGGTTTATAGTTAGATCAAAAGTGGCTGCAGCGTACGCAAACTTGCTAACCGCTAGCTAGATATCATGTTCAGTGTGAGTAAGTATTGCGTAGAGAAGCTGTGTTATGACCATTTCCTTTGTTTTTGTACGGGACATTAGACACTGAATCATGAAGAAAAATAATAATAATAATAAGATTTGACTTTGAATCCGAAGATTAATGAGGAATGCACTATTTCCCGTGGTTACGCAGCCCCAGAAGCGACCTACATATTTTACCAAATGCAGGGCAAGCATAACCATTGTTCGAGTGTGGTCGATTAAGATTTTCTTTTCGCTTCTGAGTTTGTCCTCGACAGCGGATTTTATTTTGGTCTCAAATGTGTATCCGCGGCCTTTGTATTGAGGACATTCTTAAAGTCCGACAATTACGCTGGACAGAGCAGAATCCTGTATGGAAGACAAATTTCAGACGAACGTATGCCAAAGAGAGTCTTTTTTTGATGAGCTAAAAAGTGATCGACGTAACACCGTAACGCTTTAAAGACCAGCTTAGGCGCCAACTACCTTAGCTGACATAGAAGAGAGCACCTGGTTGCATGCGGCCTCAGAACGAGACAGCTGGAGGTCACCAGCAAAATAGCAACAAAGAAAAAGGTATCTACACCTCACTACGATTTAAAGTGTAAACAACTTATTAAGCGCTTAAAACACATCGGCACATTTCATTACTACCGTACTTCATATGCATTTTGTGGTTCATGGACTGCAATTGTTCATTGTTAGACTGATCATACCAAATAGAGTTACAGTTAAATATGCTGACCGTTTTTTTTATTTACCGTACCATGCGGAAATTGATTGACATGTGGTTATAAATGATTTATCTGTACATTTTAAAGTTATGATTATAAACATTCACTGAAATAACTATGTACTCTTAGAACATTTCGATGTCTATTTGTGTTCAAAATTAGCTTTATTTTGTTTCTAACTATAACACCCGTATTTGTTATCATAGATATGTTTTCTTTTGTGTATTTGTAGCCTATGTTCTAGTAATAAATTCCTGTTGTTTCATCACTTAACCTTACAATGTTGTTTGTTTTTGTATGGTAGAGAAGTAAAACTATATTGTGCTGGTAAGACTTTGAGCATGTAGAGTTCCTATGATTTAGTGTCCTGCTCCTAATCTGGATTCTTTCGGGCTCTAGAACCAGTTCTTATTTAACGTGAGTTGCTAAGCTATATAGTGCTAGGGGTCTTCATATTCCCATGTTGCTCTGGCACTTGGTGACTAGTGAACTCTTTTAACTGAAGGGGTAAAATGGCAATTATCTCCAGACCAACAAACCGCTATGCCTCTTCATGCTCCATAAAGTACAAATCTGAGCCCCCGTTTTTTTTTTTTTATTTAGCCTCATCATTCATCTATGAACCTGTAAAGCCTACTAAATAAAAAAATCAGTTTATACTACAACAAGGGAAATAACTTAAATTTGTCAGAACCGTTTCACTTGTTTATAAAGTCATCAAAGAGGACTATCTAAAATTTTACATTTGACATATTTTTGACTAAGTACTTGCAGAATTAACATGTCTAGAATAGCTTTCTTGTGCAGTGTTTTTTTTTTTTTGCTATTTTCATAACAGATTTGTGCTTTTAAGACATTGACCTTGTCATTCTGTTAGGAACTGCTAAGTTCCTGCTGACTATGAGTGATTATCATTATAAATGATGATGATAAAGTGTCCCCTTCAGATAATAGGGCAGATGATGTTAAGGTCATCTGTTTCTTTGGCCAACGGTCAGTGGCGTCACTAGGGTGGGTGTCCCCCGGTGCGGTAAGATCAGGGTGTCACCCCTCCCCCAGGGTTCCACTTATTCTTCCCAATAAAAAACTATCGTTGTTTAGTTCTTTTTTTTTGCGCACTAATACAGTTCGTTGATTTCTGTTACATAAAATGAATGTCGATTCTATTTTTTATCTGACATATTATCGTTAATTTTTACATTCATCAACATCTACGATTTTTTAAATTAGAAACAAATTAAATATCAACTGAGCATGTTTTCCTAAGTAAACATTAAACAGCTCTTAATGGAAACTTTAGAACATTATTGTCACATATAGTAGTAGTTTCTTGAGGACAACTAATGAACAAATGCAACTTTAATAAAAGTATATTGATATGTACAAAAACTTTTTTCTAACATTTAAAACTTTACAATAACTTTAGAAAATACAAATTTAAAGTTCTTTTTCAGGCTTTCAAATTTGAAAACTTATGAATAACTTTAAACTCAATATATTTTTCGAATTCGTTTTTAATGGACAGAATTGCTTGATTTGAAATTCGTTTTTCAAAAGTTATTAGTAGTTGTTGATTAACTTTAGTTTTGCAAAACTTCTTTTCACATGACGCCACGTAAACATGCATTTGGTAAGAAACAGTTAAAAGCTTAAATCTAAGGCTGGTAGAGATTCGTTGAAGTCTTTCAAAACTTTGCTGCATTCTAGTTTTGGTATTTCTTTTCACTTATCTTGTCGCCTGGCTCAGTATAAAAGAGATTGATGAACTCAGTATTAACCTCGTCTTTTCTTATCTTCTTATCTTATCTTATATAATACAGACGTTACTTCAAAAAAGAAGATGATTACGTCCTACGCGTCATGCATTCAGTCATGCATATTTACCAGTGACTTAAATTCTGCCAAGTCACTGGTTTTCCTGGCTAGCTCAGGCAAACCATTCCATGCTCTAATGGCACTAGGGAAGAAAGAGCATTAGTACAGATTTGTCCTAGCATATGGGACAAGGAATGTGCCTTTATCTTTGTGTCTTTCTGAGTATTTTATTAGCGGCCCCCGTAAGGGGAAAAAGCCGCTATTAGGTTTGTGCAAAATGTCCGTCTGTCCGTCTGTCACACTCAGGGCGCCAAAACTAGAAGAGATACGAAAAATATTTTTTCACCATTAAATGCGGCTTGAAAAGTTTAGGTGCAACGGCTACTTTTAGTTTTCTAAAAGCAAACCGTTTAATTTATAAAAATTATTATGTAAGCGATTTTTTAATAATAAAACACCAATTGTGAAGCAATTACGTAAATCTAAGGGAGGAAATATTACTATATGAAATGCTCTTGGCATGTAGATATCACGCACATTTTTTAAAATCAATTTATGTCTGTCTGTCCGTCTGTCAGACTCATAGCGCCAAAACTAGAAGAGATTCGAAAAATATTTTTTCACCATTAAATGCGGCTTGAAAAGTTTAGGTGCAATGGCTACTTTTAGTTTTCTAAACGCAAACCGTTTAATTTATAAAATTAATTATGCAAGCGATTTTTTAATAACAAAACACCAATTCTAAAACAATTACCTAAATGTAAGGGAGGAAATGTTACTATAAGAAATGCTCTAGACATGTAGATATCACGCACATTTTTTAAAATGAACTTTTAGCAGCGGCTTTCGTGTACTAGCGTAAAGAGCGGAAATGACATGATTCTAAACTAATTTCTTAAATTTAAAAAAAAATCAGATTTTTTAAAATAAAATTGTATAATGCCCCCATTAAAATGAAACTAACATATTTTTGTGCGTTTTGTCTGTTGGTTGGTCTGTCCGTCACGGTTAGAAAAAAACACTAAAGGCTTTTGAAAATTTGATTTAACCTTTACTGTTCTTTCATAAATATTGCGATAGTTTAAGGATGGGAGCATACAGGAATTGAGCCAGGGACTTAGAAGGAACATCAGAAACATCTTGCGAATAGGCGGATCTGAAAGGGATCCGACTCCGACGGGGCCGCCTCTGAGTTTGTGTATCACACAAACTCTCTTTGTAATCTTGTTAAGTTTTGTTTTTGTATTTGGAGATTATGGTTCAGTGTTTTGTGTATAATTGCTACTTTACTCTTAAGTCTTCTATCCTGAAGGCTTTCTAAATTTAGTGATTTTACTAAAGGTGTTATTCTAGTGAAATGTGAATATTCGTTTGTTATGAATCTCACTGCTCTATTTTGTGTCTGTTCTAGTTTCTTAATGTTTTCTTGAGTTGAGGGGTCCCAAACAGAGGATGCATATTCTATTATTGGCCTAACCAAGGTTAAATAGCATTTTAGTTTTATGTTCTTATTTGATTTATAGAAATTTCTCTTAATAAAGCCTAATGCTTTGTTTGATTTTTTTATAGTTTCATTAATATGGGGATTCCATGACAGTTTTTCATTTATTAATTTGTTTTAGTTTTTTTGTTACTCTTAATAACTGACATTTTTCTGGGTGGAAAGACATGCTCCAATTTGATTCCCATTTCTGTAATTCATCTAATTCTCTTTGTAAAATTTCTGTGTCTTGTGTTGTTTTTATTGTCCTATATATTATGCAATCATCTGCAAATAATCTAACTTTTGTTCCTGAACTAATGCAATTTGGTAAATGGTTTATGTGAATTAGAAATAGTAGTGGACCTATTTGAATAGTGGATCATTCATCTTGTTATCACTTTCCTAGTTTGTTCATCTTGTTAAAACTTATTTTTCTGTTGCAATAACATGCTAGTATGATTAAACAAAAGTTATCTCAATAACATTTTGAGCTAACTTGTCACATATTTCGTAGAGTAAATGTTTTAAGTGCTCTAGCTTAGCCACCACTTTGCCAATAATTAACACCTTAATTTGAACGTACTCTTGTTTTTTTGTTGACTTTTTTTTAGTACATCTGCCAACAAGTCAAGCATTGAAAGGATTGCAAATATTCACAGACAGCTGGCAATTGTCTTTGCTCTGCGCCTCTAGTGTTTGTATTTTCAGAGAGGCGGCAAAGATTTCATAAAATCGTTCTTTCATGGGTCTAACAGCAACACGGTGAGCACATTAGCGAGTTGTTCATATGACACTCTATCATCAATTAAAATATCCCATCGATTGGTGACAGAGGCAAAGAAATAAAACCTCTTTCTAGAGAACCGAGAAAATGTAGGCGTATATAAAAAGTATTTTATTATCAAGTGTTTTGACCAAATAGCTTAAATAAACGATGTACGCATCCATTCAAGTTTCTTTTCCGTTCTTCATTTCTTACTGTCTGCACTTCTTCGTGAATTCTTGTTATTGTAGCTGCATCACCATGTCCCTGAGCTCATCGTATCAATACTTTATGCATATCTCTTTCTGGGCGTTTTAAATTATCAGAACTGATACCATCATCTTTTGGTCCACTAAAAGAGGAATATCCTGTCATTTCAACATTGCCATTGCTACTGTTAGTATATCTTACAACTTCAGAGATCTATGTTAGGTGTGCTGTAATACAAGATACCAGAGTACCTTGCAGCATTAATGTCTGATAAGTATATCCCTTAAGTGGTTTACTAAAAGATTTATATATATATTTTTTGGTACAAGCCTGGAAAGTAACTTTTGTATTTTGCATCGCTGCCTTGCCATCGCATAAGATATTATTTTAGCACTGGGTCAAATTTGGATAACATTTCCACAATCCCAAGAAAAAAAAAATCCATTACCGGTACCGGGGGTATTCAATGAAAAGTCTTCTTCCATTCGCCTTTTACCAACTTTTGCTTCGCTAGAAACAATGCGATAGTAAGCACAAGCAATCTACGAGTACAAGATATTCCTCTGTTTTCTCCTCTATACTTCAAACCTAGCAATGACTTACCTGTCAATTTGTTTGTAGCCTAAATCCGGCGGCCGAAATGTTCCAAATTTGAAAACCTCGCCAGTTTCTCATCGTGGACATGGCATGATAAGGATTTAGTTATTTGTTTCGGTAATAGGGGGACATTTTTTAACTTAGTGACGGAATGACGTGATATAGGCCTATATTTAAAAAAAACAACAACAAGAAAGCTCTTTTTGACGCTATCAACAAGAGGCTTTTGATAAGGACAGCAGGAATAAGAAGTATCTTTACGGACATAGCTAACACATAGCGGTGCCCTTCTTGATCATTAGACATATTTGTTGGTCAACATCAGCGTCGACTATCTCTATTGATTGTTGCGGCCTTTCGCCGGTGTTACTGCAGTAGTCTGAGAGT
>JADKLZ010003886.1:35615212-35629890 GCA_021533235.1 Biomphalaria straminea
AAGTTTCACCAACATTGTTCCATACCTTGCATGTTAAACATCAAACTTAGAATACCAAGATTTACAGAAACAAGTTTCACCAACATTGTTCCATACCTTGCATGTTAAACATCAAACTTAGAATACCAAGATTTACAGAAACAAGTTTCACCAACATTGTTCTATATCTTGCATATTAAACATAAAACTTAGAATACCAAGATTTACAGAAATAAGTTTCACCAACATGGTTCCATACCTTGCATGTTAAATATCAAACTTAACAGAATACCAAGATTTACAGAAATAAGTTTCACCAACATGGTTCCATACCTTGCATGTTAAATATCAAACTTAACAGAATACCAAGATTTACAGAAATAAGTTTCACCAACATTGTTCCATACCTTGCATGTTAAATATCAAACTTAACAGAATACCAAGATTTACAGAAATAAGTTTCACCAACATTGTTCCATACCTTGCATGTTAAAAGACTGAAACTCTTGAGGTGTAGGTGCCCCAGCATAACTTGCTGCACCTTCTATACCACCCAATGAAGGATTGGGGTGATGGACAGCTGTGGGCATCTGTCCATATACACCACTGTAGTTACCTGGCGAGTGAAACAGACCCATGACATATGTTTTTAACATGTTGGAGTAAAAATAACTATGTAACTTCACTTAAGATTTTTAATTAATAAACTTTAAAAAATTATGGCTTAAACTAATAGTCTAGTTAACTGTTTTCAATAATAATGTATTTTTGCCTCTGTGAGTATTTGATGTCATTATAACAAAAGTTTATTTTGATCGCATTGAACATATTGCAAATACTAATACAGTCAACATTCTCTTCTGTTGATTAATGTGGAGAAGAATGCAGTTGAAATTATTGTAAGTTGAATTAGCTTGACTGATGATAATAACTGAGTGACAAAAGTGCAACTATTTACCCATATTAGGAGCAGACATTGGTCCCACAGTGGAATGTTGCGCTGCCATGCTCATTGGTCCTTGTTCTCCCTGGGTTAGGATCGGAACAAATAAATATAAGCAAAGAAAATCTATTTTACAGATGCAATCTCTTTATATCAACTGACACATTTTTGCAATGCTAGGTTTCATAAAGTTTGTACCTGGATGGCATAACCCTGTGGGCCTATCATAGCTTCTGTTTGGTATCCTGCTGGAGGCATGCTTGATGGGCCCATGGCACCATACTGTGCACCCATATGATACATCCCTGGTTGTTCCCCTTGAGTCAGATGTGGAGGGAGTGACATCCCTTGAGGTGCATGAGGCTATAGTGTTCAGCAATAAAAACTAGTTGTTATTTACTAAACATTGATTACAAACAAAAGGTGATAAAAAACTAACAAACATCAACAACAACAACAAAACTCAGAATGTAGTTTAATCTAAGTTTAGGTGGAGAATAATCAATAAAAAAAATGTGTCATGATTAAATGCCAGTACATTTATATAAAAGGGAAGCTGGAACAGCCCTACTTCAAACAAGCCAGCAAATAACAAGGCACTAAGGGCACTTCAAGGAAAGGAAAGATGGGTAGAGTACAACAGACCTGGAAGAGGTTTGACATTTTATGCTACATTGATGATATTATCATGCAGTGATGATGTGGCACAAAACAAGAAGAAATTATATGGCAGATAACTAAGGAGACAAGAGCAATGAATACTGCTGGAGTGACAGCAATTATCTCACTTCATTTTGACCTTATACTTCATAGCCATGTAAACAAAACATATTACCTGTTGCATGTAACTTTCTGGTGGCACCCCTACACGATGCACAGGTGATCCCTCAGTAGAACCCCCTCCAGATGTGTAACCATGTGATGCCATTGCCCCATTTGGTGGTAAACCTGGTTGACCAATCATGGTTTGTGGGTAGGCCTGTTAAGTGTAAAATGAAAACATGTTAAATTAAATGTCATAATGTTTTATGTGTTTAAACATCTAATAACACTTAATAAAAAAAACACTATGAGAGATGGATGCAAAATGAACTATTGGGGTACAAATTAAGAAATATATGGAATTTGTATGGGAATGATACCAACATTAAAGCTAGGTTAGCCTTGGTGTGGGACCCTCAGATGAGTCATTACGTATGATGCTGAGTAAATAGGAAGAGTTTGGTAAAACTGAATGAATCTGCACAAGGCCTTACATTTGGAAGAATTTCATAAACTAAGAAGAGACCTTATGTTAGAGTGAACTTCTAAGATTAGAAACAGAATTATGTTTGTCAAACCTCAAAAGACTAACAAGACACTAAAGGTTGGAAACAACTAGAAAGTAGCTATTTAAAGCATTTAAAGGTCAGAGAATGATGTACTGCTAATTTTAAGTACAATGATCCAGTAACTCTCACATTTCATTCATTTAAAACATGGGGATAACTTTCTCTCTATATATATACACACATATAAATATAATAGATAAATAAGTAAAATTCTAGACTAGGAATACTATAAAAGATTGTATGTACAAGTTATGACAATCTGTAACATTACATATGTTGAAGGATGGCCAAAGAAATGCACCTGGGGATAGCCAAATGTTTGCATCTGCCTGATGTGTGTCAAATGTTTCTGCTGTTCAAACCTTGCAGCCATTTCTCTCTCCTGCTCCTGAAGCCTCTGTAAAGCAAGCTGGCGTTGCATCTCTAAATACTCCTGTATTTTTAAAATACACATTTTAACTAGCAATGAAGATTAAAACTTAATTAGACATTTAAACATAAGATAAATTCATATGACAAAGTGATAAATAAAGGTTAAATATACTAAGAAAAGGAATACTACTACTTAGAACAGACACATCACATATAATTACACAATAGTTAACAAACAGGGACAAATGATTCTGTTCACATCTGATAGTAATAAGTATCAATGCAAAAAGTGAAGAAAAGTAATGAATGCCTACATGTTTCTTTTGTCTCATAACTTCCAGTTTTTGCATCATTTGAATCTGACGTAACCTGTCCATCTCCTCAGCCTGTCTTCTCTTCTTCTCTCTGTGTTCTTCTCTCAATGAGTCCAAAGCTTCTCTGGCATCTCTCAACTGTGTCAGTTTATCCTGTAACCCCTCATAGTAAGCTGCAATGGAACAGTAGGGATAAAACATCACAATTAACTTTTTTTTTGAAGAGCTGACAAAGAAAATCAAAATCTTATCACTAGAACTCCATGTTCAACAAAATACACATGTGGACAGTATTAACACCAGAATCTAAATGCTAGGCAGCTAATGAAAATTCTGGCCTGGTGTAGAAAATAGAAGAGCCAGAGATAGAAGTGATTGTTAAAGGGATAGAAGGCAAGATGTGAAAAAATCAATCTGCTTTACAATTGTACTATTGTAACTATTTTAGACTCATAGAATATTCAAATTAAAATAAATTGAACTACTTTTATGTGACAACATGATGTTTAAATATATTTTTAAATTGGTTTCTATAATTATTTTAATAAAAAAAATTGTGATCTTGAAGTTAAATATAAAACTGATAAAGTTGTACTCTTAAAATTTTTTCAAGTGCTATTAGTCATTTTTTTTTTATTTGCTTAGAATGAATAATGTAAAATCTAAACTGGACATAGGTGTTAATGCCTTAATAATAAAAACAGAAAAATAAAGAAACTCTACTGAAGGTCTGAAGGACTGGACTTATTTTTTAATGAGTGCACGAATGGCAAATTGAATGTTTTAAAAGAGTACTCCTCTAAGGTTGTTCTCTAACATGTTAGTCACTTAGTACCTCTATCCTCCTCCTTCTCTTGTATGTGTGTCATCAGCTGTGGGTGCATCTCACTGATCACAGCAAACAGTGACTGCACAGCCGAGTCATTGGCTATGGGCCTGCCACGCTGGGAGTTACTCCTCATGCGGTTGACGAAAATCTCCAGGGATCCCTGGAGGGCTGAGAGGAACTGCTCCTGACTGTCCTCGGTGTCTCCATTCTGGTACAGATGAGAGGATACTACTGGTGGTGACTGGATGATGTAGGAGGAACACAAATAGTGCAAATGGTCATGATGTGTCAACATTAATACATCTACATGTTGCTGTGACTATGATGTAATATGATGTTTATATTTTGAAACAATGATGTAAGTTTTGATAAAAGAGTAAAAATCTCAACACAAAAAAAAAAAATCCTAAACAAAAAACATTTGAAGTAAGGGAAAAAAAAGATGCGTTGAAGACAGTCTGGCAGGTGACAGCAAATTATTACTTTATTATAACACTATATTTAAAATATATAGGAAGTAATATTATTTTTAGTTTACTAAAACCAATATGTGAAGATGGATTCTAATTTTATAATTAAGCACAGTTTTGCTCAAGATGATTCACTTATTACACCATTAATAATAATCATTGCACCAATAATACAGAAGTTAGCAAAATTAGTTTTTATCTATTGGCAAAATAAAGTCTAGTGGGTGTTTTTAATGATATTATTGAGTTACAATTAGAAATGTTTGAAATTTTTTATTTATAGAATTCAAAATTAAATAATTTTTTATAAACTAATTATAGAACTTTTATAAACTAATGTAATTTTGCATTAGTTTGTGCTGTTAACTATTAGCACACATAAAAAATTGTTTTCAATATAGTATGAGGCTTTAAAAAAAGCCTAGAGTTTATCAGTTTGCCAACTTCAGTACTAATTCCGTGCAATAATCACATTTGAATAACATGTAATCACAATTAAAATTTAAAAAAAATAGGATAATGCTTTGTTTTCCTTTTATACTGAACAAAATAGGAATATTTGTTGATTAGTACTAGAACCTTTAACCTATTAAACTGTCCACTTACACTGAATAATCACATTGTTTTCCTGACATACACTGAAAATGAGCCTCAAACATAAAAAAAAAAACTCAGGATGTCTCTATAATTAAACAACTCAAGACTATTCTTAAAAACTTAGAAGGAAATTGCTCTTCAATATATCTTTGAAACATGTCAATTAAATGAAATTAAACCTTTGACAAACTGGTTCAATATGGCGGAATGAAAAAGAGTACCAGATTAAAGTGAAAAGGAATCTTACTATACTATTTCCCATCAGATCCAATGTATTAAGACAAAACTTGTCTTGAGGAAAACATGAACTAGTTAAACATGTCTCTGTAGAGTGTCACCTGCTCATCATATCTTTTAAACCTGACTTCATCTGGCCTGATTAAGATACTAGCCCAATTGTATGGAGAGTTGCCTAATCTGGGAACCTTTGCCGATCTAGGTCTGAATCCTCCAATAATGATAATAGGGGCAGTGATGAAGATGGTTACTAGATAATCAAGCAAGGCTGTTTTTTAGCGGCCCCCGAAAGGGGAAAAGACGCTATTAGTTTTGTGTGGCCTGTCTGTCTGTCTTGTTTAGTGCTCAAAAAGTAGAAGAGAAAATGAAAATCTGACATCACGATAATAAAGATCATTCAAAGTTCTGATGCAACGGCTACTTTTTTTTTTCTAAAAGCTCAAAATCTAATTTTTAAAAATCATTTATGCAAGCAGTTTTTTATAGAGAAAAACCTAATTAGTATGCATTATAAATCTAACCTAATTTAAGACAATTAATAATGTTACAAATTTCATTTAATTTCACGTTTATTTGTGTTCCAAGATAAAGAGTATTTGCTATCTAAGGAACAAAACCAAAAAGACGCAATTCTGAGATTTTCTTTATTAAAACTCCTGTTGCTTATAAATGTGAGACAATCATTTACCATATATATAGGAATTATTTAACACATTATGCAAACGGTTGTAGGTGTTTTTACCAAAAAATTTTATTTTTAATATTTTAATTGTTAAGTTATGTAACTTATGTTATACAAAGTACTATATTTACACACAAACAATGTTTACTAATTTTTAAAGAGAAAAAAGTATATTTAGTATGCATTATACGTTGAACCTAATTTAAGACAATTAATAATGTTATAAAAAGCATTTATCTTTCCCTTTTCAATATCGCAATACAGACAGCCAAAGAAATTGAATTAACGAATCAATTGCATTACACCAATCGGTCCAGATTCACATCCAACATAACTTTCACCTACACCTATCCTTTGATCTGCTGGACACATAGGGCACTACATAAGATCTGTCAACCTTCTATCTGCATTTTATCTGTCATTTGTCTTTGATATAATCTCATTCGGATGTTCTTTCTGAAATATTGAAACCTGCCTGGGTGGATCACTTCGGGGGCCGATTTTAAATTTGTGTTTCCACACAAACTGTCTTTGTAACCTTGTTTTTTTTTTAATATCATTTTTGGTCATCTAGTAAAACATACAGTCTCCTCTATTCTTAAGGAATGAACAGTGCCTACAAAGTGCACAAAGAAAGCAAGATTTACCTCATTGATCTGTCCAGTGCTCATTCTAGGCTCAGAATTGACCGATGGTGCTGAGGGGACTGTAGTGGCAGTCTGCTGCTGCTGCTGGGTGCCTTCAGATTTCTGCTGCCAGTAGTGGCGGTTAAGATAACGGGCCAGCTCTGGATCCATATCTGATGTGTCAAGTGGCTACAGAAACAAGAAAATCATAAGGCAAAATTTGTTAGATTTGTGGGAATCTTTTTTATGAAAGCATCTCTAAAAATTGACATTTAAAAGCTGAATCAGAGTTTACATAATTTATTTTGATAAATTGTGTCTTTAACTCTTTATCTCCGTAATTATTTTCCACGTTCTGACGGATTTATTTATTTAATCCGATTGGAGTGCACTAACATGTCATAGTTAAAATGGTATAACTTTTTTATTTACAATCATAGAATGATATTTTTGATATTGAATTAAAGGAAAATGAATGTTCTTTTTAGCTATTTTTTTGCTTTATGAAAAGTAAAAATAAAAATCTGAAAACTCACCAATTGACGATAAAAAATTTAATCCAAGTCACATAAGAACATCATTTCTATTCCAAACTGAAGAAAATACTATTGTTTTATAATCCTTATCCACATTTTCATGAAATAAAACCATTTAAACAATAAAAAACACATGGAATAGAAAACTGGAGCACATTAGCCAATGTCACCACCATAGAAAATTTTTGAGAAAAAAACACAACTTGAGACCTTAAGTTCCAGTAAGAAAATATTTACACTGTACATGTTATAATTCAAATAAAAGTAATTCATTACTATATACACAATGTTTGTCTGTACAAAAAAAAACTTCCATGTTTTAACTGCTGTGGTATGCTTTGAAAAAATCCATATGGAGGTGCGGCAGCGACTCACATCCAGTGCAAACATAGACTGTTCGCCCTGATCTACAGTGTTTGCACACTCTGTCTTTCTTTGTATTTATGATAAGATGTTTGGCCCCAACAAGTCTTTCCAGGCTGCAAGGACGTCCTTTTTTGGGGTTGCCTTTACCTGACCTCACATCTTCAGGCATAATTGTTCCAGCATGTCGCACGAGACTCATCACAAGTTCCTGCTTAAAATTTCTGAGTCCTAATTTTTTCTTGCTAATTTTTGAATCATGGGGTTTTGTAAGTTTGTACAAGATGAAGGCATTTATTGTACAAATTTCAATGCTCCAAAAGAAAAGCTTTTTCCACCATTTCCTCGATTTTCGGTTGTGGTGACCATAATAACCAAGCAGTTGGTCAGCTCGGTCACATCCATTCATGTGCTGGTTATACTCATGAATGACTTTGGGCTTTTGATAGTGTTTCACAACAACATTTTCTGCAGTTGTATTGCTAGACACGACAACAACAGGCTTTTTGGCTTTTTTATCTTTAAAGGCCACACACATTAAACTGTTGTCGCTGTCTAGCCAGTACTTTGAATCCATATGTGCCATCTTCAAGTTCTTTATTTCTGCGGGAAATCCAACCCTGTTTGTTTGAAGGGTTCCAGTGTAGTAAAATTTTTCCTTCTTCAGGTAATCCACTAATGCTTTGGTTGTGTACCACCTGTCAGCAAAGATGTGATGTCCCTGGCCTAAATCTTTTAACAGCGTTGCAAAAATTTTTATGGCCATACCACTGTCTTTGTCCAATGATGGATCATATGATGTGTTGGCCCCATAATATGTTAGGATATTATGCACGTATCCTGAGGCACTATCGACAAGACCAAAGCTCTTTATGTGGTATTTTTTAGGCTTTGAATGGTTAAACTGTTTGTAGGCCCATCTTCCCTTAAATCCTACTATCATCTCATCTATTGATAATTGCTGGCCTGGCGTAAATGCTTTTTTGAAGTTTAGTATCAGTGAGTCAATAAACGGTTCAATTTTGGATTTATTTTCTGCATCAAATTCAGAGGCATGTAGAAAAGAATGGTATATAGCCTCAAATCTTTGTCTTTGGAACAATTTGGAGTACCAGGGTGTGTAGAAACCTTCAAAAGTTGACCAGTAGTCACGCACGTAAGGACGAGAGTCTAATCCCATCATTGTAGTCACGGCCAGAAATTTATAAATTTCATAGTTAGAAACTGGTTTCCATTTTGTAAAAATGGATGTCCTGCGTGCTGGAGTGTTTATTCTTATTCTGTAGTCAGCATAACTGTTTATTGAATCAACAAGATTATCAACAATGGTGGAGTCAAGCAGAGTAAAAAAACAATCAAGCTCAGTGGACTCAGAATTGAGTAAGTCCATGTTGACACCTGTAGATACTGCATTGGCTGAAGAAGTAGATCTAGATTTACTGGAAGGAATAAATCTAAAATTGTTTTCTGTTTTAGTGCCCATCTCTGCATTATTCCAACTTGTTGAAACAGGCCTAGATTTATTCTTTGTGCTAATACTAATACGTCTAGATTTAGGGGAGGGGGCGTGGCAGGTTCATCAGCTGATGAACAATCAGACTCAGATCTAGATCTAGCACTTGCACTAGAACTATCACTTTCAGAATCATCAGATAAAACAAAATCACTGTCATCTGAATCAATAAGGTCCCTCACTTGTTGATCCGAATATAATTTAGATCTAGATCTAAAAGTTTTAGTAGCTCGACCTCTAGATGGGCCGGGCTCCATTTCCATTTTAACACAAACCAGAAAAAAAAAACACACGACTTTCAAACCGCTTTGTATTATTAAAACCACGCTGAAGGAAGTAAACAGTGAACTCTTCTACAAGCGGAAATCACGTAGATTTAGAATATAAGCATTTAGAATTATCAACCAAGAATAGGAACGAAATAAAGATGTTTAACTGCATCGACGACAATGTCGTCGCTTAATCGACTTTTACAAAAACGACCGACGACAATGTCGTCGCTTGGGAGATAAAGAGTTAATGCTTCAAACTAGGAGCCTGAGTTTAAAGTACCCTTTTATTTCTTCTAAGCATAATTATAAAAATAATAATAATAAACTTACAGCAGGAGCAACAGTTACAGTCTTGGCAGGAGATATGGGTCTCTCACTATTGGTCTTACCTCCATACACTCCATAGTTTGATCGCAAACGTTCTCTCTGGAAATGCATAATAGTTTTTAAATCTACAACTGTCTTACTAATTAGCCATTAAAGTACAACAAAATAATGAAAAAGTCCATGGAAAGCTGAAACAGCCATACTTTGTATAAGCCAGCAAATAACAAGGCACTAAGGGCACCTCAAGGAAAGGTGGGTAAAGTACATAGACCTGGAAGAGGTTTCACATTTTATGCTACATTGATGATATTATCCTGCAGTGATGGTGTGGCACAAAAAAAAAAACAAGAAATTATGTGACATATCTAAGGAGACAAGATCAATGAATACACCAGAAAAAAATATAACTTTAAGAAAAGTACTTTGAAAATGAAGCCTTTTGAAACCTAACAAACAAATTGAGAAAGTTAATACATTTAGTCATCATCTCTGACACCCATTGTGTACCAAGAAAACTGAAACTTATTAGTAACTAAATGTAAAAAAAGAGACTCTAGCACTGCTGCCATGGTGATGAAGAATCATTACTGGCATTAATGAACATACCTCCTTTTCTTTAGTTTCATGTTCTGATTTGGACAAAGCCAATGCTAGCTGCAACTCTTCTTCTTCTTGTTGCTCTTGTTCAGTTTTACTGGCTGGTATCTAATAACGAAAATGTGACTTATGTTACTACTGGAGTATACTAAAGACAAGCTTGAAAACAAAAATGGAATTAAATTAGTTAACTAGTTTTATATATAGCAACTTCATAAATTGGAAATGCAATAATAATTAGCAAGTTATTTTTCCATACATATAATTAGTAATTGATCTATCTAATTTTTGAGTTCCCATTAACTATAGATATGTATGTACATAAAAAAACTACATCAAAATATCTACAGATAAATCTTTTTATTAGTGCAAGTGACTTTTTCGTTGATAAAGGAATGTTGTGAATTACAAGATAAGACCAGGTTGCCTAGTCTAGTGGTATGGGCTTCTGGCTGTCATCACTAAGGTCAAAGTTTGAGTTCTGCTTGCTGCAACAGTTTCAGGTAAAACACAATAATCTTCGTAAGTAACATCCAAAGCTAAATAAATAAGACACTGATTACAGTTAAAAAATACAAATAAACAACATTTATTGAGTTATAAATGACTTGCTTTTTTCTGTGCACTGCTTACTTGAGGTTGTTTAGAAAGTGGGCTGGCCAGGTACTCAGCTGGCAAATCATCATCCTTTTTAGCTGGACCTGACCTAAGAGTAGAAGAATGATAGAGAAGAGCTATTATTTTTATATCACTCTACATAGTGCTCAGTTATCTAAGATCAGCATGTAGATCAGCAAAGTCTAAAAATTCATTTGATAATTACAATGCATTCAAAGAGAAAAGTGATGATAGTATTATAGTAAAAAAACAACAAAAAAAAAAACTTCAAGCAGATGCTGCATTGTCAATAGATTAATACTAATACATCCAAAATGACCACATCGTTTTGTTCACTAAAGTTTTTAATATGCTTTGAGATTTCATGTCAATAAAAATTGGCATATTCTTTATTATTTGATTCAGCTACAACATTATTTTCCACAAAAAAAATATAAAAATCCAACCGTTCACTTTTCAACGTACTTGGAATATATCACTATTCTATTTGTGTAAAAAAAAAACGAAACATTTTTTTTTAGAATAAATGCAATAATGAATTTCTGTAACACAAGACCTTCTAAAGGACTTGATCTCAAAATTTTTTTTTTGTAATCAAATAAAAGATTTCTATAAAGAGGCAACACTAATACAGAAGATCCCTGCAGGGAAATCTAATCTACTAACAGGGAAATAAAAACTCACATCATGCATAAGATTTCCAAAACTATACCAGCGGAACTATCTAACAAAGCTAGGACAACATTTGTATACATTTTATTTCCCATTCTTTCAAGTAATGCTACCATTTTCCCATTATAATCAAGTAGAAAATAATTCATAATAATAATTAAAAAAAAAATTTTCCTTAGTTGCTAGCATAATGTCAGCATAATTACAGAGAACTAGCAACTCCGAATGGGTAAACATTATGATATTTGTTCAACTACATTTATTGGTTTCAAAATTCTTTTTGATTCTATCAGACCTTTCAAAATACTTTGTCTAGATTTAATGTCTATTAGATAAAAAAAAATTCTGTTAAATTTGAAAAGGTTGAAAATTTTAAAGCCGTTAAACTACTGTATACAAATGGGTTTTTAACTGTATCGTATGTTGTTTAAAAAAAATACTATTCAAATATATACATTTCTGATGGGAAAACCTTATAAATTAATCATTCAATATCTCAATAAAATATTAAAAAACAACAGATTGTGAGCATGTCATCACATAAAGGAAACAATTTCGTTGTGTATCTAATTTTCATTTGTTTAAAGCCCACCATTGGTCAGCATATAATTCGATAGGAAAGGGCTGCAGAGTTGATCAACACATTTTTGGATGATTGTATAAACATTACCAGAAACAAACAAGTGTCCATGCGTAATGTTTCAATGTTGGAGGCTATGGAATAACATTACCCAGAATGCAAAGGTTAACAAAGTCTTTGGGAATGTAATACATGCATAACATGTAAACAATAAAAGCTTGTGTTTGTCTATCCCCTTCATTCTTCATTAAAACACTCACACATAAAACATCACTATCTGATTCTAGAGACAGGCATGCTTCATAGAGATTGTAAATTTAAAATAATCATCAGTTATGTGGTTTCAAATCCAGTTCAATATATATCCAATTTAGAATTGAGATTGTTATAAAACATATGAAGTTTATTAAAATACTTCTAAAAAATGTGATTATGGCAACGAGAATGGGGAATATATACATAAATTACCATTAAAGACTTTTTGGTTATCACTGATTCCTTTCAGGATGTTAACAA
This sequence comes from Biomphalaria straminea, assembly GCA_021533235.1. NCBI lineage: Eukaryota > Metazoa > Mollusca > Gastropoda > Planorbidae > Biomphalaria > Biomphalaria straminea. The sequence goes on from JADKLZ010003886.1 coordinate 35,627,587, forward strand.
AATATCAATGCAGCAAGAATTTTAAAGATATTTCTTCTTTTAACTATAATGAGCTATAGAAATAAAGCCTTCCCTATTTTTAAATGCAGTTGTAAAGTGAAAACCTTTAAAAACAATGCATATCATCTGTGTGACAAGAACCAATCTTGATTTTATACAATACATATGTACTTATACTAACAAGTGTAGTATTTATCATTTCTTTTTCAAATAACTTAAATGGACAGGCTAGCTAAATGAGTTGTTTTAAAATAAAATATTGGTAATGGGGAAAAAAATTTGTATTTTATGGACAATCAAACCTCTTGATTGAACTAGAAGAGATTCCCATCAGTCACGATCTAACATCTAACATAACACAGTAACAAATTTTGTAGTTAAAAAAAAAACAGAAACAAAGCTTCAGGAATGTCTAATACATTAGCCACGAAGCCAGTCAGTTAGAAAAACTTGACCAAACAAAAAAAACTTCAAACATTTTGACTCAGCCAGCAGCACAATGAATGAAATGTGACAAAATTTTGTTGTGCGGTAGCAAATAAAAAAAAATATAGAAAGGGTTAACTGATGAGAAAAACAAAACATGGCATATATACAGAGTGAAAAGTAACCAGAGTTCTCACCTCTTGGATTTCTTCCCTTTCTGCTTCCTATAAATATAGTGTGGCAGTTGGTTCATATTTTAATCATCTCATTTCAACTGGTTCAATCTTTTGTTTCAATTATATTATATTCTTCATTTTTTTTTTAAATCCAGCTAGTGTTATATTAAAGGAGGATTGAGTTTTTGTATAACTAAGCAATCCTGAGTTGGATCTCAACCTTTTTTTTATGTTGTTCTGTAAAATGGACTAATATTTAAAAAAAAAAATCATTTTATAGTTTCTTTGACCACTTTATATTAGGAACTGAGATTGTGTTTTTCTTCTATCAAAAATAAGTAGCTACACATATTAACACACTCTTAGGATTTGCCAGCTGTATCACGGGTAAGGAGGGAGACAATATTGACCTAAAATAATTTTGTGTATATTGTTTTTTTGTTTGTTAGAATATAATGGAAGTTAAGCTGTCACAAACAAAAAATTGACTTTAGAGAGAGGACCACCCATACTGTAATTTTGGTTGCTGCATACACTGTAGGATGCCTGTGTGTGGTCTCTGAATGAACTCTTTATGTTGTGTCTGCTCTATATGTGTATGTTTCTGTTGTGCTGTCTAAGAAAAAGAGTCCTTGTTATAATAACAAATTTCCATAAGGATCAATAAAGCAGTCTTAGTCCTATACTGTGATTTTGGTTTCCTCCTGTACTGTAATTTTGATTTTCATCTATACTTTAATTTTGGTTTCACCAGTTCTCTTGAAGCTTTCAACAATTGTTTAAAAGATAAGAGTTTACTTAGTTCATGACCCAAATAAACATTTACAAATAATAAAAGATTGAAAGTTGTACAATTTACTTAGTAACGCTATCAGTATTCAAGTAGATCGCAAATAAAATAAAGTCTGCAAATTAGAACACACTATTAGAATAATGTGGAAAATTCAATCTTGTTTGATATTACTTTTCATAGAACTTGTACTTAATCTTATTTCAATCTCATCTTCCATCTGTAATGCTTTTAGTGTACATCCAACATGAGTATTTCTTTTTTTCTAACCTTTTTTTTTATAAAGACAACTCTAAAACTTTAAGGGAGATATACATATATATATGAGTGTATGCATATGTATATAAGTGTTTGTGTGTGCACATGCATGCGCATGTAATTAATATGTAAGTAGCACTTCTATAATGAAAATAAATCCCAGTCAATCAGTAAATCATTCAAATGAAATAAATATGGGTGAAGAATAAATACATTTGTAAATGAGAAGAAAAAAAAAAAAGAATTTTAGTCCCACAACAAGGTGTACTTGAACACTTGTCAGAGGCTGCTGAGACAAAGACTCTCATTCATCAAATACTCACTTGTTGATTTTTTCATAACAGGAATCACAGACACGAACTTCACGCTCGAAACCAAGCTTTGGGATCAATGAAGACCTAGCAGAACATTTACCACAAAACACTTCTCCACAGTTTCTGCAATGGTGCTGTAAGAATACAAACAAAATTGTTGATAGAGATGAAGGAAACTGAAGCAATTGTAGGACTAATCCAATAGAGAACAAGATTTACATAACTCCTTTGTTACTTTGTAACTCAAGCACCGATAAAAGGTAAACATGCACTAAAATCATGTAGTAATGAATTTTAAGTATCTCTATAATGTTGTCAGCCTAGAACTTTAAGTATCTCT
>JADKLZ010003886.1:35632784-35647614 GCA_021533235.1 Biomphalaria straminea
TTCCATATTTATGATCATTTTGTCTGTTTTTAAGTGATTTGCATGAGATTTCAGAAGATTTTAATAATGTCAGATAATTTTAATGACTTTTTCATATATTTGTAATTTCAGGAGAATTCCAGGAACCCTTTAATAATAAGTTAAGATCGTTTAACTTAATAATTTACACCTACAATTCACACTGGGCCTATGAAAGTGTGGGGCCCACTGCAGCCACATAGGTTCCAGTAGCCTAAGACTGTTGCTGCCCATATGGGACACCTTGTACTTAGATTAATACATTAAAATAGAGCTAAATAGGAATATTCTGTTTGTTTAGTTTGCTTTTAAAACATCTTTAAATATCTCTGCTGTAAAATCTCAAGTTTTTCTCTAGTATTAGTATAAGCTAGTAGTGAGTCAATGATATAGCAAGGCTAAGGAACAATTTCAACAAAAGTAAATGGAAAATTGTGCACAACTGTTCCATAGTGAATAAATTATCTCTACATCTTGTTTGTGTTTTAATTAAAAAGCTTTTATCATCAAAGAAAACATAATCTAAAATTAATTTGTTTTTTTTTTTTAAACTGGGCTAATGGGGGAAAAAACAAAAAAAAACAAACAAAAAAAAACAAATGCACTTTTACAGTATAACTGCCATTTCAAAACACAGAAAAAGTCTGTCAGATAAAGCTGAGCATTCAATGTTAGCCATATCTAATAGTCTAGATAAGCCTTGTGCAGCAGTTTATTTCAAATATGTTTCATGATACTTGCTCAGAAAAAATAAATATTTTTTCAAAAACTTTATCAGATAACTCAAAGAATAAGGCAGAAATAAGCAAATGTTAGAAACAGAGGAAGCAAAGGAGGAAAACTATATGTGACAACTTGGTAGGTTAAAATCAAATTAGAGGATACTTGTTAACTTACTGAGACTTGTCTAGCCTAAACAAAAATAATGTCCTTAGTAGAGATGATAAAAAAAAAAAAAATTTATTATATGTTTCTATTAAAGAAACATATAATTAGATGTACTAAAAAAAATGTGTCTGTTCACATAATTGTACTAGTCTGTATCTCATACCACCCTTGAAAAATTGTTTTTATTTAATGAAGTTTACAAAATGTTTAATCATGAAGTTTAAAGAAATAAACATTTACTGGCTATTTTAAAAGACTCATAGTTGTAGAGAGAGAAGCATATTTTTAAGCATTTCGGTTATTCTATTAATTGAGAACTAATCTACCCACCTTGACTAGATCTTTTAAGTACTCCATAAACTCCTTGGTGGCTACTTCATTGTGAAAACTAGAGCCACAGTTTTTAACACAAGCCTCCAGAACCTAGTAATTGCATTTAGAAGTAAAAATTTAATAGAAAAAAAAAAAGAATACTTTTTAAAAACAAAGCCTACCTTAGGAAAAGAACAAGGTTTAGGTCCCTTTCTACTACATCAAACAAAATAATTAAACTATATAATAATAGTAATAATTAATTAAACTAACTGGTTAATTTTTAATTGATTTGTGTCTTGTCATGTTCAATGAATAATTGAGCAATGTTATAACTTCATCATAGAATGGGAAATGAGAGAAAAACATGTTCAAACCTTTTACCAGACAAACAGACAGAGTGAGTTGATATAAGCTTTATTAAAAGAAGTAAGTGAATTCATGTCTCTTAAGAAAATGTGATCAATGTCATGTTTACTTTTTCTTTGTTCTTTCAGTGAACAGGCCAATCAAAGTTGGACTTTTAACATTTCATTAGATGAAAATTAAGTGAAACTATTTCTTTTCCATGAACATTTTTGTTTTCATTAAAAAACTTACATTGTTCTTTTGTAATATTAATTTTAAAAAGTTAACAAAATAAATAAATTATAATTATATGATACATCATTAACATTATTACTTTTTCTATATCCAAGTCAAAAGCTTTTAACTTATAATGACAAATATGAAAAAAAAAATCAAATCTTACTACAAAGTAGCTCATTTTCTATACTTTTTTAAAATATTCAGTATTAGTATCTTCATAATCATACTTATTTTTTTTAATAGTGACTTTTTGTCTGGATGACTTATATTGACATCGGTTTTAAATGTATGTAATTTGTAAATAGAGGGCCAGTAGCCCTAAAACTTGTAACAAGAGGCCATGTCGTTGACTTAAATACTGTGTGTCTAATTTCATATGTCTAGTTTGTTGTTGCTAACCAGTGTCATCTTTTAATAGGTCAGTTGATTGTAATTTTTGTCTTATAGATGTTGGTTTATGCTACATTTTGTAGAGGATATAGTTCAATTATTCAGAATTAGTGTTTTTCAAGTTGCTCAATATTCCCTTTTTTAGGGCCAGTGTCTGGGAGTTAACTGTGCACTAACTGTGACTGTCTTGTGAGAAGATAAAGGAATTTTGTCTGACCCTAGAATTGAATAACCAGTACAAGAAGTAGTTGATGAGTTGGTATTTGTGTAGTTGCATTCTGATAGAAGACTCGAGAGTTACTGAACACAAGTTTTTGGTTGTAACCTCTGAGGAAAGCTTGAAATCATGTTCAACTGTAGTCAAGTCAATTGTTTTTTTTGGGGGAATATTGCTAATGGGTACCTGACACTAGTTGGGGAAAAGTAAAGGCGGTTGGTCGTTGTGCTGGCCACATGAAACCCTCGTTAACCGTAGGCCTCAGAAACGGATGACGGATCATCTGCCCTATAGACCACAAGGTCTGAAAGGGGAACTTTTTTTTTTTTTACATTGTTAATTATTGGTGATTACCTAGAGAAATGATTGTCATTACTTTTTAACATACTAATTTTAATTATCCCTTTTTTTTGTTCTATCTTATATAAATAAACACTCTATGTTATGTCCATGGAAACAACCCAAGCATCAATTATCAAAATAGTTTGTTTTTATATCACTGACACTCAGTAGTCACTAGACAAAATGTCTGACTTGTGTCTGTCAAATTAGTTTACATACTAAGGTTGATTATGAAGAAAAAGATTGTTTGTCTGCATGGACTAAATAGGCAGCCAAGCAACTTTGATTTTTTGTGTTAAAAGTGACACGGTACATAATGTCAGCTGTAAAACTAACCTGTAAAGCAAACATTGACACATGTGGATTTTCATTTCCAATTTTTTTTCTGATAGCCTGGAGTGCTAATTTTGCCCTGTACATTGAAAGTAAAACAAATATGTTATTCCAATGTTCATGTAATAAGAATAACAAAAATAATAAAACCTAGTAGTAAGCTTTGTTGTGCTAGAATGAAACACAGTGTGACTATTCTGTTAAAGACAACAACACCCTTTATCAATGTTGTTCTCAAGACATTAAACAAATAGAATAGTATCAACTATTTTAACACAACTAGGCATGAAACAGCAAGGAAATAAATGTAAATACAGAATCATCAGTAATATAACAACATATTTTTAAAATAATTAATTAGTCTAAGAGTTTTGAAATAGGAATAAATTTTAAGTTCAAGCAATTTTCCATTTAAACTAGTATAAATTAGTCTTAACTCTTTTTTTTTTTTGTTTATTAGTTACATAATGTACACATTGTCATTAATCTCAGCATTATACATTAACAACTTTCTACAATAGTGTATTCACTGCACTCTAGAGCAGGCATGTCAAACTCATTGAGGTGTGTGGGCCGCATAAATACTTACTATGATCTGAGAGGCCGCAGCCAAAAATCAGTTCCAAAAAAGCCTACTAGTTTTATGTAAATTAGAAACAATACAATAGAATACAATAATTAATGGCACACCTGTACATTAGCTAGCTAAATTTTTAGCACTATTTCGTAATAAAAAAATTATATTAATATGATTACACATTATTTTCTTTGTACTGATGGTTGACATCTTTTCTAGGATACAACTTTATTAATGTCAGTTCGAAGTGTTTTTTGTTTTTTTTGCCAATGACAATTTCATCACTTATGACAAATTTCGATCAGAAAATCGCAAACTGTGAGGTGTTTTTGTAGCTTTTATTATGGAAAAAGAACTGCTCATAGAGATAAGCGTTTGCAAACAGCTAGCATTCTGGCTGCAAATTTTCGCAATTCAACGTAGTGTGCAGGATAACTAACTGTCAAATTTTGGCGCAGCCAATTCCATATACGTCAATTTCAACAAAGAATCCGATTGCTATTCTATTAGCTCAAGTTGCACATTATCAGCAGCTATTAAATAATCAATTGAGAATAGAGCCCAAACAACAACAATTCTTGCTCGTAAGGAACGAAGTCAAGAAAACGGTCATTGAAAGCATCTACTAACGATTACAGATGTAAAACATATTTACCAAATGTTGTAGCCGTATTTAATCTTTTTAGTTTCTGACACGTTGAGAAGTGAACAAATTTTGTCTTCATATTCGGTTTATCTACAGTCGTAATTTTGATTGTAAGCAATTCACATGATTACACGCAGTTGTGACAAATTTGTCTCTACTTTGAAGTTTCAAATTCAAGTCTTACAGGTGACCAGTGAGATCAACTGCAAATACCAGATCCTGAACCCTTTCGTCAGTTTGGAAATGTTAAATAGGTTCACCTTTAATGTTCAGAAACAATTTCCTCACGCTCTGCAATACTTTATGTCAGGAAAACCAGCGGACTAATTTGTAGTGGGAAACAATCAAATTCGTGTCCAATATCATCCAGAAACATTGAATATTGGCGATAAATCAAAATACGGGCATGAATTAAATTAAGAGCGACCGAAACCGGTCTTATGACATGTTGGAACTGTAATTCCTGGTGCAAGTAGTTTTGCATCAAAACCATTTTATATTATGGTTAGACTAGCTAGCTTTACCAAAGATAAATTGTACTTTAATATCAAGTCCTATTATTTCTCAAAAACATCCTCGCTTGTTGTGGTTTTATGCATAGAACAGAGTTCCAGTAGTTCCTCATGTATCTCAAAATTCCTGTCACAGGCCCTTATGAATTTAGCCAACTGCACTACACCAGTTACATTACTTGACTTATGAAGAGCCAATGAAAATAATTCGAAATCTTTATTTTTTTTTACGCAATCTGACAAACATATCATTTGTTCTATCTGCCATAGTGTTGCTATTTAACGCAATTTCTGTGAATGATTCCACCTTTTCAGCACAAATTACTTTAACGATACACTCCTTCATAAAATCACATTCACTAAATGATTTGCTATGGCTTGCAATTAAGTTTGACAAAAAGAAGCTGGCTTTCACTGCAGACTCACTCTCGTTGTTCAGTTTAACGAATAATATTGTTCAATTCAAGTAGCTTGTCATGTTTTATTTTCTAGCGTTACAGTTTAATATTATTTTGATTTTTTTAGGTGGTCACGCGGGCCGCATACAAGGTGGTCGCGGGCCGCATGCGGCCCCCGAATGCCGTGTTTGACATGCCTGCTCTAGAGTAATCTGGGAGTTAATGGTGTTGCATTTAGATCCTTAAAAACAGAGTTGAAAAATATCCAAACCTCCTTGTTCTTAAAACTTATGTATCCTACAATCATTTCTTAATCAATCTATACAAATAATGACTGAAACTCATTTTTAAAAAGCTACTGACTATTATATATCATTAAAAGTTTTTTTCTTGATGTAACTTTGAAAACGTGTCTATACTCTACTTACTGAACATCTTCCTGTCTTATAGAGTCTACAATCTGTAATACAGCATTCCAGTCTGGCTCCAACAATAATTGGCTCGTAGCTTTTTCTTTAAAAAAAAAAAAAGATAAGCATTAAGTTCAGTTCAAGTTAGACTATAAATAATATGATAAAGATATAATATTATATATCAATGCATGTTTCAATAAAATCCTATTCAAGTATCAAATCTTATCTATGGAATAGTTATATATCTAGACTCAAGTCTTAGACTAAGATAATAAAGTAACAATTGTGACAATGGACCTCATTCACTAAAACAGTCATGGATAAAACACCAAAAGTATGGCTATGTGATACCCATGTTTGATTCGATTAGGTTGTAAGTTCTATAGCAAAGATGGGGGAACATGAGATTTAAGGGGTGTTTGCTTAGGATTGGTGAATCAAGTTCATTAATTTTCATTCATTATTAAGTAAGCTGGTTAAAATTAGATCTACGTAGATAATGATAGACTACGTTTATATGATATATATTAGCTATATATATAATATAATCTAGATCTATAAATGTAATTCTACATCTTCAATGATCATAAATTATATCATTTGTAGTAGTACTCAGTGCTACACTCTAGAAGAGCCTGCAACGCTGCTGATCCCAAAATAGATCAACATTTATTATTTACCATTCCTTTGTTATCCTTTGTTAGCTATGTTTGGAGAGGGGGGGGGGACTGCTATGTGGGCAACATCATTGCGTAGTTAATGCCCAGACATTATTATAATAAATCATAATCAATGATAATCTAGATTTACTCTACTTCTACTTCTAGACTCTAGTCTTAGATTTACTCTTAGTCTTAGACTAGACTATGTCAACTATAGACTATAAATATATGTCGTCTAGTCAGTAAAGAGTAATACTGTCTAGTCACTAAAAATAAGTCCTAAAAGTAAGTCTATGTCTATGGATGGTATAAATCTATTATGATTATAATTATTATCTAGTAAAATCTTATCTAGTTACTAATTTACTAGACTCAACTCGTCTTTACTGGACTTTACTACTTTAGACACTTTGTCTTTAGTAAATTATTATTAGTAATTATTACTAGAATAGATCTAGATTCTAGTACTAGACTCTACTAGTTAGACTTAGAGTATAGATCTAGTATTCTAGTAGATTAAACTATTCATCTATTGACAGTATTGAGTATTAGAAGTATTACTATTGATTCACATTCACTTATACTTAGACTTAGATTCTATAGACTTAGACTGTTCACTGTACTACTGACCTGTAGTAGGCTGTAGTCAGTGTAGATGTGTAGTGTTAGACAAGAAAAAAGATTCTAACTTATACTTATGACTTATTCATTTTTATTGTCTTATACTTATACTATACTCTATAGTAACTAAACTTAACTAGTAACTACTAAACTAACCAAGATTTTTGTTAAAATTGGAAGATCCTCCTCCAAACATTCTTGTCCGCAATGTTATTTAGACTTTGACTTGATATAGATTTAGAATCAACTAATGCCTAGATCTATAGATTGTAAAGAACTTGTCTGTTGTCAAATTAGTCTAGTCCCAAAATAATGACTCACTGACACCTGAAAACATCGATATACCGGAAATAAAGACAGAAAACAAAAAATAATAAATCCTAATGTAAAAATTTCAGACGGGAAAAATGATGCGTCGTAAGGAAAAAACCCGCCCCCCCCCCCCCCCAGACCTCGAAAATTGAAAAATAAAAAATTAAGAAACCAGAAATCTTTACGATTAATTGGCGTTCTTTCTCTTATAGTCTACAACTAGCTAGATCTAGATCTATTGCACAATCGTAGACAGAGATTAGATTTTTTTTCAATAGATTTTAGGGCCCCGAAAAAGTGTGTCTGTTAGTTTTGTGTGGTCAAGCTATCGATCCGTCCGTCTGTAGGCTACCATATAGATCTTGAAAACTACACAAGATGTCGATAATCCAAAATCATAATATTTAGATATTTTAAAGTTCTGAAATGAACAGTTTAATTTTTAAAATTGAAAATGCAACCAGACGTTTTTTTCATAAAAAATACACCATTTTCACAACTATTCCCTAATAACGAGACTATATTAATATTTTAATGACATGTATGCAAACAGTCTTGTTGTTTTTTTAAAAATAAATTATAAAAAATATTTGCACAACCAAAGTAGCATACGTGTTTTCTCTTATACAATTTTTTAATCTACTATATAGCTACTTAAAGAAATTATTTAACTTTTATATATAAGTCAGTATGTAGGCCTATTTCATAAAAATATTTAATAAGCAGTGTTTTCTATTATATATTACAAGTGGGATACTTCTTCGTTTAGGTTTTGAATGAGAAACGGACCCTGGATAAAACCATTAAATAAATGATCCTTCAATAACAAGCCTATATAGGCCTATGTCTCCATAAAAATCAATTCATTGAATATTAGCAATGCAATACTATTAATAATATGTTGTCAGTTGACCTAATAATACAATAATATTGGAAGTACTTTCGATACACAATTCAACTTCTCTTCTTTTGATATTGACGGAGATAGGATATGTCGTTGTTGACAGTTTGTAATGCTTCTGATATGCATTCTGAAATTATTGAAACCAGCAGACGACTGTCTAATACACATTTTTAACACGTTGTTTTTCCCACTTCCCATTTTCAGATCAAGTTGAAACTTTGCCCATGCTTTGCCCAATTAGGCCTATTGATTGTCGAAAACAACACAATGAAACAAATTAAATAGTTAATTAAATATAGAGTGGTAATTAAGTAGGCCTAATATTGTATCGAAAAAGGGAAATCATTAATAAGTATTAAGATTTATAGATGTAAATGTGGAATTATTCCTCTTAAAAAGCTTTAAAAACGAATTCACAAAGCTTACATCAACTCACTCTGTATGTCTGGTAAAAGTCTATAGGCCTACTCTTTATTTCTCTCACATTCATTCTCGGGTCAACTACAAGTTGAACTTTTGATTAAGTATTCATTGACATAGAAGAAAAAAAACAAGAATCAATAAAGAAATTTAAGGCTATGTGGGACATTAAATTTGGGTAAAAAAGTCTAAAATTTGGATTTTCAGTTTTAACCTAATCCTAATTTAAATAGCCCAACCTTTTCTGGACATGAAAATATAATTTTCACGATTGGCAAATAATTACTTATTTTTTATATTTTTTTTGTAAGGTATTTACATTAGTTTTATATAAATTTGTCTTCTTTTCTTTCGATTTTCTCAAAACACTATTTTTATTCACTTTTTTTTACTATTCCTTCATTAATTCTGCATAGAATTCAATCAAACTTGTTTATACCAGTGGTGGGCAACATTTTTCAACCGAGGGCCGCATTAATAAAATTTGGGGACTAGGCGGGCCGCATCTATCTATCTATCTATCTATCTATCTATCTATCTATCTATCTATCTATCTATCTATCTATCTCCACACAAGATCCTCTGGAAAACTTTTCAATATATCAAGGCGGCGGGCAAAAACCAAGGTTAGGAGGATACTTGTTAGGGAACTCTTGTATGCTGATGATGCAGCTATTGTAGCTGACTCTGATATTCAGCTCCAGACCCTGGTTGACAAACTATCTGCTGCTTGCCAGAAGTTCGGCTTAAATATTAGTCAAAGCAAGACCAAGATACTGGTCCAAAACACTAATGCTGCACCTCAAGTAAACATTAATGGTCAACCACTTGAAATTGTTGATCACTTTTGCTATCGTGGCTCCATCATATTCAACGATGCTCTACTGGATAAAGACATCAACAATAGGATAGCCAAAACAATGGGTACCATGTCAAGGTTGCAGAAAAGAGTGTGGGACAACATATTGCTGACTAACAACACTAAAGCCTTAGTCTACCGGACCTGCGTGATGAGCACTTTGCTATACGGAAGCGAAACATGGTCAACATACTCATGGCAGGAAAAAAAGCTGAATGTCTTCCACCTCCGATGCCTAAGGCGGATCTTTAAAATAAGGTGGCAAGATAAGATAACAAATGAGGAAGTGCTACAAAGAGCAGGGTGCCAGGACATCCGCTCTATTATCAGCAGCAGACGCTTTGGCTGGCTCGGCCACGTTTGCAGAATGCCAGTAGGTAGACTACCACAAGATATACTATATGGCGATCTTATTGAAGGCAGGAGAGCCGCTGGTCGCCCACTTTTACGGTATACAGATGTGTGCAAACGTGACGTGAAGCTATTTAAAATCGACACTAGCAGCTGGGAAAAAGTAGCACTGGATAGATCCTTATGGAAAGAGAGCATAAGAGAAGGGTCTCGGATTGCAGATGCCATACACAACAGAAGCAGAAAGAAGGCTGAAAATGCAGCTCCGCCGGGTGTTTTAATATGCCCAACATGCAACCACAGCTGTGTATCAAGGATTGGCCTCTTTAGCCACACAAGAAGTTGCAAAGGGAAAAGATCGTCTCACGAGACGTAAAATGCCACACAGATTTAATTCACTATTTTCTCTCATTAACAATGTGGTCCATAGTGCTGGCTTTAAGGAGCTGCTCACGTTTTGTCTGACATTTTGCGCAAATTTATCGCCAGTTCAATAAACTCGGAATTCCCACATGAAAAGAACGCACCTTGCGAAACATTTGTATACTTCGATTTCTGATTTAGATCTAGATCGAGATTTTTCAAAAGTTCTTTCGCTACACGGGAAGTTCTAAAAGGGAAAACCAGAAAGGAACATCTAGCAAAGACACAAGTAGGATAGATATTAAATTTATCTCTGTAATTTAAAGTAGGCTATACATAGACATAAAATTTATCTCTGTAATTTAAAGTAGGCTATACATATAAATCTACCGCTCGCATTTCCTACACAATTTCAGTGTAGGATCGGTAGGATCGCCATTGACATTGTTTAATTTTTAGCGGCCTCCTAAAGAGAAAAAGCCGCTATTTGTTTTGTGTGGTCAGTCTAACTGTTAGAGTGTTGGATTTCAAAGCAGCTTCTAAGCTTAGGTGCAACGGCTACTTTTTATTTTCTGAAAGGGAACCTTTTATTTTTAAAGTTATTTACTTTTGCATAAGAAAACGAAAACGGACGAAATCTGGAATGGCAGACATTTGTTATCAGGGCCGGTCTTAGGCCACTGCAGCCTATGTGGCCACAGTGGGCCCCGAGCTTTCATAGGCCGCGCTCGATGCGAATTCTCGTTTTAAATTATTATATTAAATCATTTTAACATAATATTAAAGAATTCTGGAATTCTCCTGAAATTAAAAAAATATAAGAAAAAGTCATGAAAATCTCCTGAAATTATTAAAATCTTCTGAAAACTGATGCAAATCTCCTTAAAACAGACAAAATTGTCACTTCAGGGTGTTATTTAATATGGCAAACGCCAATCCTACTCGCGATTAAAAAAAACAAACAAACTAAACGGCATTGTCAGCTTTCATTTAATAAAAATGTAATAATAAGCCAGATTTTAACAAAACAAGAAGTTCTAATACCTAGGCCTAATTCACTTTAATGGCATACAACTATAAATCTTAATCTATCCCAACCTTCTAGAAAAAAAAATAAAAAATCAATGCGATATTTTTCTAGTCGATAGTAAATCTAAAATGCAGATCTGAAGGTGTATCTGCTTTTTTGTTAAAAAACTACTATCTACTGTAGATGGCTAGTAAAGTTAATTTTTGACAGTGACTAATGTATTTTCTAATACAAATTCTTAATTTTCATTTATTATCTTTATCACAACCCAAATTAGGCCTCGCGCAATCAGTTTCGCATAGGGCCCCGCAACCCGTAGGACCGGCCTGTTTGTTAAGTATATCTTTATAACATTTATTAAAAAGATACTTGACCAATGATTATTTAATGGCACTCAGAACCATATGTAATCTTATCTTATACATTACAGACGTTACTACAAAAAAAAAGGATAATTACGTCGACCTCACCACGTAATTACTGATATAGTCTAGATATTAACAGACTTTCACAGATTTTCTTCCGTTGTATAAAGTAACTAGACTATAGGAACTTAATCAATTGCATGTCTGTTTTTTTTAAGGGGCATGCTTTCTTTGTACATTAGTGAGTGTTTTATTGCTTTTTTTTTTCAAATAGGGCTTACACATTTGTAGCGTAATTGACAAGACTATTTACCTGTTAGCTTTCTAGGCAAAGAAACATGGTTTATTCGGCTGTGGAAGTAGGACTATCCATCGTCCATGACTTCTTATTTTTGAGTTATTACATCACTGAGTTTGCCTAATTTTTTTTATTTTAAACGGGCACATTATATATTAGTCTAAGCATCATGGCGCCATTAATTGTGTACTACTAGTATTTGGCCTAGAATTAGTACCAGGCCCAGGCTACATTCATTCTTTTTTTTTCCAGTAGTCTTGAATTGTTTTGTAAAAAAAAGGAAGAAGATGCCATTAAGTGATCAACTGTTTCACCCGTATTTAGCATCACGTGTGCCAGACATCATGGACAGTCCCTACTTCAAAGCCACGGATATGGAGCATCATTACCCGAACCTGTATGACTACAAGAGAGCTGCAATCTTGTAAGTCATGGCAAAGTACTTTTTTTTATCAACTATGAACACTTCATTTCAGAGAACTATTTGCTTATATAGCCTATTATATGCATTAACTAGCGACAGAGACACCTTGTACCAGATAGACAGATAGAGTTCAATCTTCATAGCCTCAAAGAGGCATGTCTTAGACCCTGTTTATGGAGCGGACATCTTAAAAATAGGAACTTGATCTTAGACTAAGCACGTATATAGTTTTAAGGTTTTCAGACAAAGTTCTCGGAACCAGTCCAATCTCCTTGATAAATGGTCTTTGTCGCTGTGATTTTCTTAAAAATCTTTAAGCACATCTTTCAAAAAATTATTCTTTTATGACATCTTTCTAAAAACCGTATAGTACAGACATATAAGCGAGTAATGATCCCGTGCTTGTGTTTCAGGCAGACCCTCGTGACTCTAGAAAATTCATATTGTGTGTAGGCCTAAATAGTTAAAATAGCGGATGGACCGGATGATTGTATACATCGTTAGTAACTTTTGACTATTTCGTTATAAGCCCTCGGGTCTCTTAGGCTATAGCCTAACGACATGGCCTAAATTGTGCCGAGGTGCCTAAACTCAAAACTTAAACTCTTAGGCTATAGTCCACTATACCACACTATTTTCTCTCATTAACAATGTGGTCCATAGTATTAGATGGCAATGAAAGTTTGGGTTTATTTAAGTTGGTCTATCACTTGTAAACAAAATACCATATTTTTATTTATCAAGATAAATTTAGATAAACCAACATTTGGAAGAGAAAATATTATGGGGAAATTTTCAATCCTAATGTCAACACATTTTATTTATAATAAAAACCCTTTATTCTCTATAATGTATGCTACATTCCAGCAACTGTCCTCAGCCGATGTTTGCACCTTTTAACAGACCTCTGTTTGTGGCTAAGTCTCGGCCTTCATACCTGGCTGAAGAAGATTACAGAGTTCGATCGGATTGGCTAAGTATGTTACAATTGGTCATTCTTCGACCACTTTGGCAGGGGCGTAGGTGGCGGGACCGTTGGTGATAGGTGATGAGTTGCTCTCCAGTGACACAGACAATATTCTTTTTAATTTCAATATTTAGACAGAGACATGTATTTTACTTTAAAATGAACAGTTTTAACATATTAGCTTCTATTCCGTAGTACTCTAGTAAAAAAATAGCATAATATGAACAATCCTTTCTAAAGGAAAAAACTCCGAACTTCAAACTATATATCTCAATAATGTAGAAGTTATTTCCTTATTCGATATCAACTATATTACAAATAACTAGTTGACTAACTGGTTATTTTTTTTAAAACTGATTCGTATGTCATTTGGTACAATAGATAATTTCTGGAAGTTTCATCAATTTGATCAGAGAATGGGTGTGGTAAAAATAATGTGTACATTTATCTAAGCGGACCAAACCCTACATATATAGCCGTAACTGTGAAGACTGAAGGATTTACCAATAATTTATTGATTAATTGGTTTATATTTCTTTTTATTTCATGTCTTGTCTGTACCAATGAATAATTGTGCAAAGTTTCAACTTGTTCCGAGAATGGGTGTGGGAGAAATAACCTTTAGAAACTAGTGAAGGGTCAAGCCTTTAAAATTTGCGGGCTCTAAACTGGTGGTTACAAAGAAAGGTGAATACCGTACATATATGTACCGCCCTGTAGACTTCACGTTGCCCCCGCTGTGGGGAAGAAGAGGAAACAGTGCCTCATATTCTGTTCGACTGCCCCAGACTTGTTGATCTCCGTCTCGACAGGTCTAGGAAACCGAAAGTTCTCGGTATGGTGACATTTATGCACTACGCAAGACAGCAGCAGCAGGGTTTCTGTCCAGGGCTTTTGCAAGAGATGATTTAAGTCTCTCAAGCCCTTACTCAAATGGAGTTTGATGGTGATGATGATGATTCTCAGACAAAATCCACAACTATTGTGTGTTCAGGACTAACAAAATCATAAACACATTAGGCTTTGGTTTGATAATAATGTTAGAACATTATTTTTAGTTATTTAATTATTAATAAAAAATTAAAGGGACAGTAATGTGTTTTTTTTTAAATCAGTACGGACCAATGTAATACGTCGAAACACTCACTTTACCTTTTAGATCGAAGTGTATGCGTGATTTAAAAAAAACTTAAAAAAAAAACCCAAACATTTCAGTGATTTCACTGGACCGAGGCCATTCGTTAAAGAAGGCATAAAAAAGGGCATAACTGACCTGAACAGATCTGTGACGTGGTAGCGAGCTATTGGTCTAAACTGCCCACAGGTTACGACGTTGCAGGTCAGTTTTCAGGCCTTTAAAAAAAAATGATCTAAACTGGACTAGATGTCAAGAATGACGACCTTGGCATACTAGTAGGCCTACTTTAAGCTGGTGAACAATAGACGACGATTGGCTGTATTCCAACAATTGCTAGTAGTTAATTATAATAAACTTTAAAAACCTGAATTAAATTACCGGTAACATTGTTCTGTCTTCTTGTGACACACAGGTGAATGGAGCAATGCACTGATTAGGCACAACGCCTGCAATCTGAAAGACTTGACATCTTCCCAGACCAA
>JADKLZ010003886.1:35654715-35672549 GCA_021533235.1 Biomphalaria straminea
CACTGGAGTGAGCTACTTTTTATGGCTTAGATAGTTTCACTGGAGTGCGCTACTTTTTATGGCTTCTCTGGAGTGCGATAGTTTCTGTCGCTTAGCTCCAAGCGTGAAAGAAGGACGCCCCCTGACAATAAATGTTCTCGATCACCAAAGAGCCTTGCGGTAGCGAAGAGTGTCTTTCTGTCCTGCCCTGACTTTTCAGTGAACATTGGTCTTAATTGGCCAGGGGTTAATTGAACTTAATTCCAACATTAAAGTGACTTTAGCAAGAGTATGCTAGCTACCTGTCGTGTCATTAGCGCCCGTCTGTTATGAAGTTTGTGTGCTTTTTGGTATTGACTGGTGGATTTCCGATGTAACCATGAGTAAGCCTAACGACTAAACAAATAAAAGTGACCGACCGATGAAAGACTATTGAAGCTGGAGGCAGAAAGACGCGTGTTTATTGTAGTTTTAAGTCAGTTGAAGTTTGTCTCAATTGCTTGCTATTTTATTTCCACTTACAGCTACATTGAAGTTATAAAGGCGACTAATTTAACTTTTGCTGCCACAAGTACAATGTCCTTCCCTTCATCGATACCAAACAAAATAACTAATTACCAGTTATTAATTAACTAATTGGTTAATTTTTAAATTGATTCTTATTTTGTCAGGTAAAAGAAATGATTGTGCCAAGCTTCAACTTGATTCGAGAATTGGTGTGAGAGAAATAATGTGTTCAAACTTGTTGGCCAGACAGGCTGACAGAGTGAGTTGATAGATCTATAAGCTTATAATTAAATAACACCCTCTATGGCCTCCTTCAGTCGCGAAGCGACTATGGATCATCTCATGGAAATGAGATGAATGCCTGGGAATAAGCTGTGGTCGGAACAATATCGCCCACACATCAGTTCCCCCCTCTCCACGCAGCTGATGTATCCAAAGGAACGGCAGTGCCGATATAGTTTGGGGTCAGCAGCGTCGCAGGTTCTGTCAGAGTGTAGCACTGGGTGCTGCGAACTGCCTTAGGGTCGCCAGTTCCTGATTTTTCCTAAGGGTTGACTCCCGAAGCCTTTCCATGATTGGGTATAGCTGCAAGGCAGCAGAGGTTTGAATTCAGTGTTTTCCTTCTCCTAGGTGGGTAGCCGGCCATGGCTAACGAGCCACTCCTGCCCGAAGCTTACTGGTTGAGGCCCCAGTTACTCGCCTTTGCCCCTTTTCCTGTTAGTAAGAACAGTTCTGCCGGACTCAATATCTGAGCCACACGTGAAGGCCAGGAGTTGGACTGGTTGTCAGATGCTATTTGAGACGCAGGCCATTAGGAAGCATTTTATAGGTAGTGGAGTGCTTACATCCATTACCACTTCCGGCAATGACAACCTTGCGGAACACCCTACAATGTTTTAATTATACGAGTTCTTTGGAGCTACAATCCCATGACTGTACCAACACCCCGTCACTGGCATAGCGCACCGCCGTACGTAAGATCAGACACTGAACCAATAATTACATTTTGTCTGGTCACACTCTTGATACTTACGTCAACAAATGTTTTTAATGAGTTACACATCAGTCGAGATTTTTTCTTCTTCACCTCTGTGGAAGATGAATTGAAAACGTTAATTTTGGAGCTTTCTTTTTATATAATACACACACATTTAAATAGTTTTGGGTAATCTAAATTTGAAAAAAATTGTACATTGTTTTAAAAGTCCTTTTCGATCAAGAAAAATGTATGCAAAACATAAAAGAAAACTCGAAAGCTTTTTACAAAATTTTAGATCTATATATTCGACAAGAAGGCACTAGAGTTTATTAAACGAAATGTTTACCAATCAAACTATAACCCTATTATTTAGCTTGGTTAGATGTGTCTTCTCTTTGGAACCCCTCAGCTCAAGAAAACATACCCTGGCCTCAACGATCTTTAACCCTAATGACTCTGAAAAACAGTTACAGCATTAAAATATACAAACTTCATTTACCAGTACTTCAAACACTGGACACTATACTTACAGTCCTTGTACATCGTCCCCGGGGAGTGTCTGGTACTGAACTGGGGCGCAGTAGTCTACGGAGGACGATGTCTTCTTCTGTTCCTGGAGAACTTCAGCTGCCGTGGGAGGAGGAATGATCTCCCCTTCTCTAGGGATAATCTTCGTCCTAAAGAGTCAGATAATCTTTTGATTTCATCAACCAGGACACAAACACACAAAGACACAGAGAAAAAAAAACGAATAATTCCCTAAAAAAATTGCTCGGATCTGCCTGTTCATGTTCTTCATCTGAAATCGATTACTGTTAAACTAAAGCAGCTTCAAAATACGAAATATGAAGCAAATTTGTTTTGTTTCTTCATTTCTTCTAGATCAAGCTAGTTATTAATTAACGGGGATGATCAGTCCAAATTTTTGACTGTTTTCAACTCAAATTGATCACAATCCTTTTTATATGGGGTTTTTCAAAATGCAGTCATTTTAACAATTTAAAAAAGGGAATTCATCCATGTAACTTGTAACTGATTGTTTTAATTCAATGTGTAGGTCTACTTGGTTTAATCGTTTCGCAGGACCGTAGAACAGAGAAGGCAGTGAATGGTATTTATTTCCCCATTTTTTAAAGTTTTGGGTAATATTAAACATCTTTCTGCCAAACAACCTATTATATACTTATTGACTTGAGTCTGCTCTGTTGAACGAGGGTAGCCTAACTTTTTCCGTTGCGCCCTCCGTGGATAACATCCGTTAGGGAAACAGATATGCTAACAGGGAAATTTAATGTTTTATTCAGTGGCCCTCCACAGCACGCGCAGAGGATGTCAGAAAGGCTCGGCTTAATTAACCGCCCAATCTGCCATGTCGATCCTCACGGGGGTTGAACGCTGCGGTCACGGACATCTTACAGTTAGAGGCAGTACATTGTAGGATTATGAAGGAATCTCCCATAAGTTGGACGTCGTCAGGGCAGAGGTACAAGCGTGGCTGAAGGAGTCGTATCCCACATTAAACGAATGCGATTAAATGATCATTGTCACAGCCCAGTTTTAGAATCACTGTGACATGAGTGACATACAGTCACATATTGTAATATTCCGTGCTTGCTGCACGTGGGAAATTGGGTGAACCGCTGAACCAAGAACAAAATTTAGTTAGTTAATGTTGAACTCCAGCAGAGAGTGAATGTAATATTTCTCCTCTGACTGTAATCTATATGTTGAATTAAGTTGATTGAAAGTTCTGAGTGATAATGATTCTTATGGATTAATACTTGTGCATTGTAGTTATATATATATTGTGTGGCACGATTCGCCAGTCTTATTATTCTTTATTCTATACTGGAATAAATATATTGTCTGCAGAAACGGAGTTCCTTCATTTGTTTATATGTAAGTGTCAAGACCGTAGTACTTAGTAATATTACGTGACTACCAAAGTAGTCCATACAGTAAACCACATAAACTCGAGATCAGAAGAGGTCTCTAATCACAATCTGTCACACAGTAATATCAGACGTGACAATCATCACGAATTCTTATGTACACTTTGCGATAAAGAGCTAATCTCTCATTGACTTCTCTTTCTTAAATATTCATTATTGGGCACAAAGCTTTTGACATTTAATGGACACTCTACAAAGATCGATCTAGAGACAAAACAAGTGTAACAACATACGTGCTATCCAGGGGCTTCGAAAGTTCCTTTTCAGGGCTCTCGTGGTCCAGAAGCGGCACCTGGCCTTCACCTTTGTCTCCCGGTGGAACTCTGTTGATACGAAAGATAATATCTGACTGGTCGGCGTTCCCAGCACCAGGGAGCTGATTAAGAATGGATGTCTTATCCGCCATTTTCTCCCACCCAGAAGATTGCCAGAATTCGTTTGCACGATATTGCTGGACTAGAGAGGTGGTAAAGAGAGAGCGTGTGATAGGATGAGATACTTTCAAAGGTGGCGTTTTAACAATCTAATGTTATCGATTAGGTTAAATGTTTCTTAGAATTAGTTTCTTATACAGGCTACTGTATTTATGACTTTTTGTTTCTCTACATCTCATTGTTAGACATTTAAGTCACATTTACACTATAGACTACCATCAATACTATGCAAGTATGTTATGAAAATGCATTTTAAAATAGTTGAGTTTTGGCACATCGGCACAATTTAGACCATGTCGTGCCCGTAATCCTTTAGGGATTAGGCTACTCCCATTATGTAGCAAGAGCTAAAATCCATAAAGTTAAATCATTAAAAGCAAGATCTATTCACAGTTAAAATAATAAAGGTAGTAAAAATTTAATAATTTAGTGATAATCTTATGTAAATATTATATGTTCACAATTTCACAAATCAAATTTTCGTAGACAACCCCACCTCCCGGACAAAGCTCAGTACATTGTCGAATAGTGTTTTTTTTTGGTTGTGCGCTGTAAAAATATCCTCCCTAACATCCTGGTATCTGGGGCAATCCACGGTGAGGCGAGAGTCACATTACTCACAAGGTGGGGGCTCCTCTCTCTTCAGCACAAAGGAGTGCATGATGTAGGTGTGGCCAATCCTAAGAGTAAGTCTGGACATATACGTGCTTCCACGCCTTGTCAGACCCTTAGAAGTGGGCCGCCACCTGACATCCGTCACAATCAACCTGGGTTTGTTATAAGTCTCAGCCTCCCATAGGTCCTGCCACTCTCGATAGGTAGCAGAGGCAATGCTTTGTTTCAGGGGCGAGCATGGAATTTGGGTTCCTGACACACCTTGATTTAGGGCTCGCTTTGCTTCTCTGTCTGCGGCTTCGTTTCCCTCAATGCCCACATGGGAGGGGATCCAGATGAAAATGACATCCCTATGGTCACCTGTTATTTGGTCCAAAATCTTAAGGCTCTTAGAGATCTATATCTAGACTAGTCTATGTACCAATGCAAATGCCAAATGGAATGTCATTCATCCGCCCCAAAGCTTGCATATGATTTTCAAATAATTTGGCGGCGTTAATCATTATTACCTCCATCACACAGTATTGAGACAATGCAAATTAATATTAAATATGCCACTACTTAGATGTGCTCTGGATCTTACTTACATAATCTAATAATGCGATTTTCCATAGACAAACTTCAGCCTCCCTGATATCTACTGGTGCTAGACTAGGTTGTTGATAGTCTCGTCTTCCATTGGTCCGTTCGTTTCTTAGCTCCAAACGTCTGTGGTGCGCTCAAGTTTCAGCGAGCAATAGCGGAAATTACCGATTATTTAAAATAAACCTTTACGTGCGTCTAGACAGGTGTGAGACAGGGGTGCATCTTATCTCCCCATGATCTCCCTTGCACTTCCTCCTAGCCATCGACTAGATGTCACTGGATAATGAGGAGAGCAATGAATCAGACTGCCTTTGGTATTCCATGGTGTGAACAAAACCGAATGACGGACTTGGGGGCTTCAAATAATTGCATACAAGAAATGACGGAGAGCCTAGATAGAAAGGCACCCAAAATTGGCCTCCGCATAAACTTGGATAAGACTAAAATTTTGAGAGTGGGATATAAGGCAAAGAGTACCCCATCAGACTTGTGAGTCAAAGCTTGGCAGCATCCTAACAAACGATGGGGATGCCTACCATGATAGGAAATAGGAAAGACAGGAAGCATTTTCCGAAGGCTGCGATCTAATGTACAAGCCAAGCCGTTGGACTTGAGACAAAAATACACCCTCTTAACACAATCGTCATCCCAACTGCAACATATGGCATGTAAGACATGGAAGTTATCTGCCAAAACTGGGAAAAGACTAAATGTGGCTCAGCTGCAGTAGAGTACATAAACCATGGATTAGTATAGTTCCACGATCGGATACTATTTTTTTTCCATATGATATGGCTGGATACTTCGGATAGTAAAATATGATATCCATCGAATCCGACCGGAGCTTAATTTCTAAATAACATACTTTATTCATATTATTTTGTAAAACCTTTATTTACTTTATTGTTTTAAATATATATTACTGATTGTTGAATTAAAGTTGAACAGCATTGAACAGATAGGCCTATCAAAAAAAAAAATCAGTGTAACATATGTGATATGAGGACGAGGTTGTGTGTTCATGTACGAGGTCATCAACTGTAAAGAGGTGTGTGGGATGGTCAATGTAGAATATGTGAATGTACAAGTTACTACCGTGAATCTCTCAAAGGTGAAGTGCATCTGGGTTGCCGAGTGGGTAGATATACGTGTTCATGCATTTGATACCATTTACTGGTCATCAGGCTTGTATTTAAACCCCAAGGGTCGCTTTTGTATTATGAATTATTTTGTACTTCTGTCCCTAACATTTGTAGGCAGCTTGACAGGCCTAATGTTTCATCTAATAACTTCTTATCATTGTCTAATTATAATATCACTGCCTGGTATGGCAATCTAAACATTAAAAATAAACTTCCTAGAATCCTAAATGCTACTGGTAAAGTCATTGGCAAAAAACAAAGTCCATTTGGGCAGCTGTTTGAGATAAACATTCATTAAAAAAAATAAGATTCTAGAAATAAAAAATCACCCTTTGGGTCAGGATTTTGTGATTTTACCATCACAAAAGAGACAAGAGACACTGATAGACAAACAGACACAAAAAAACTCTTTTGTTTCCCTGGCAATCAAATCATTAAAAAGAAACAATCTTGTATAAATTTTTCTCATTAGATCATATGTGTGTATGGTGATTATGGTCTGGATGTAAATTTTTTTTCTTTATAGTTATAATGTTTTGTTTGGTGTAATGCACAAACTGTATGACAAATTTCCTTGCGAACAATACAAACAACACCTAATTACACTCCCTTTTAGAAAAAGTAAAAAGATATTTCTTTTGTGAAATACAAAAATGCTAAATTATGGATGGATGCTTATCATAGATCTAGATATTAAAACTATTTTTTGTAACTGTAACGTTTTGAGTTCCAGACAAAAGTATTGGATTGTCTTCCCTGAAGCTTATATATAGATTTTGCTGTTCTGAGTGACAATGAATTCATGTCTATGGTTATGCATAATGAATACATCTAAACTAATGAACTTTTTACTGACTCTTCCAACAGTATAAAAATTTATGAATGAAATCCAGTATACAAAAAAATTACATAGTAAATATAATTAAGAAAAGTAAAAAAAAATGAAAACAAAATATTTAGTTTCATTATTTTTCATTACTTTTGGCATAATATAAACAAATAATTTACTAATGTACATACCAAATATCATAAATATTTATATTTGTAAATAAAACAATTTGACAAGCCAATAAAAAGCATACACAAAATAAAACAATGCTCCATATTATCAAACATGACAAAATATATTGAGCTAGTACAAGTCACATATATTGTATAATATACTTGTGCTGTACAAGTCATGTTATGGTGTGTGTGTGTGCCTGTATAATACAAGTTATGTGTATGATATAGTGTACTTGAACTAATGGTACACATTATATAGTTTGCTTGTATTGTACAAGTCATATATATTTTAGGTTTCAAAGTGTACTTGCATTGTACAAGTCAAATGCTAGAAAGAAAGATAGATATTGCATGAAGTAATACAAGGCATGTGGAATGTATAACGTTGAGATAATATCAAACAGCTGATTTAATGACAGAGCTTGTCAGAGTGCCAAATGAGCTTAGTCCATTTCTGCTTTCAAGTTCTTCCTGCAGTAAGGTTGACCTTAAATGCAGTGAGTTGACCTGGGACTTGAGGGCAGCAATAGTGTCCTCCAGCTCCTGGAGATATGAATTTCAAGAATGGTAATGTAATACTTGGTTCAGCCGAGAAGCGAAAGTACACACCAGCATGTAAAGGACAGACAAGAGTGTAAACCACTATAGAAGTCTCAGCAGCATTACTTTTTTAATGTTATTTTAAATATTAGCATTTACATAGGGGGGAAAAAACTTTAGGCCAATGTCAGAAGGTGGGAGGGGGGGGCAAAGCTGTGATTTGACTGAAATGCATATACAACTTTGTACCATGTTTTCCTATAAATCATTTTTTTATGAGCACAGCATCATCTATATACAACATGCTATTTTTTAAGAAAGAATGTAGTAGTTTCTCATTTTATTACTTGCATTTTCAAGCTTGTGTGATTAATTTTATAAAAAGCAATTAGTAGTTTATTCATTGGTCAAGGTTTTTCTTCCTAACCTACATGTAAGTTCTAAGCTTAATAAAATGATTACATCTTTTTTTACCCATCAGACTGTGTTAAACACACAGCATGGGTTGAATAAGTAATAATTCAGGGCAGCTTAAGAGAGAATAAATATTTGACTTACTTTTTTAACATCCAATGGAACAAGGCCTCGGAGTTTTTCTTCGTAGTGAATTTTAAGCTCTGTCAACTGGTAGCAAAAAAAGAAAAAACCTTTTTTAAGACTGTAAAAGTAATGAAAAAAAAGTAAAGTTACCCTTTTAGACCTTGTGGTCTATAGGGCAGATAATGTAAAGGTCATCTGATTCTGTGGCCTATGGTTAAGGAGGGTGTCATGTGGCCAGCACAACGACCAGATGCCTTTACATTTCCCCAAATAATGTCAGGTACCCATTAGAGCAGGGTGGACTCAGAGGCACCCAAAGATCCCAAAATTAAAAACCCAAGTCTTCATCAGGAATAGAACCCAGGACCCCTGATTCAGAAGACAAGCACTTTATGGCTTAGCCACTGCACCTCCCAAAAGTAATGAAGTTGAAACGATTTAAAATTTCTCTTAAGCAATATGTGAGCGAATTTACATTATAATTTTACAGTAAAGTGGTGACATGTACCTAATGAAATATTTTCGACCTATTTATAAGTAACAAATTTAAAGTATTACTTTGTTCTATTAGATGACACTATGCACAAATCTAGAGCGAAATATAACAAAGAAAAATTACCCTTTCTTCTAGATCAGATTCAGCTTTTTGTAGTCTTCTTTCTGCATTGTTGCCCCTGCTCTTTTGAACTTCTAATTCATTCCTTATTCCCTAAAAGAATGCACACACAGATAATTAGTAGAAGAAAATATATCCACAAAATAAAATGATATAAAAATAATTTCCAATCAGCAATTAGGACCAATAGAAAAAAGTTACTATAACTAACTTGGGGGAGCTACCACCTTCTACCAAGCGCGTCCCCAGGTGGCTGATAGGGGAAAAACCCTTAGATATAAGGGTTAGCTGTGAATACCAAATAAACAGCCGTGGACCAACTGGTTTGCAGTCATGGAGGATGAGGTGGAGTATTCCAGTGGTTAGAATATTTACTAAAAACATCTCAGAAATCCAGGGAAATGATTGCAAAAAGCGAGTATAGGGCGCTCTAACTCTAAACCCGGGTAGATGAAGCTCGTTAGCTAGGGATAGCAGTTCATCTAGGAGAGAAAACTCCGAAAATAAACACCTGCTGCCTTGCAGATGATCTTGGATGATCAAAGGCTATGGGAGCACACCCAGAAAGAAAAGAAGGCTGAAGTCGGAGTCGATGGGCCTCCTGGCGCATAACACATTGACACGCAACCTCATCTATGTTGGAGTTTACCCTCCAACATAACAATGAGAACAAAGAAGAAGAAGAAGACTATAACTAAATATGAGGTCACTTACTTCAATACTGTGTGAACATTTTTTCTTCAAGCTCCTTTTCTCATCCTCATGATTACGTTTCAGATCAGTCATTTTATTTTCATAATTTTCTTTACACCTGTAAGAAATATGTAAATACCTTTAAAGCAATACACATTACAGTAACATGCAAATTATTAATGAGCTAACAAAAAAAAACACATTTTAATGATTTAGAAAAAAAAAATGGCCATAAATATAATGCCACCTATACATCAATTCAAAAAAATCTGAAGATTAGGCTGTTTAAAAAAAAAACTACTAGGAAAGAATTATACATACACCATTAAAACAATACATTTGAAAGTAACATGCTATAATTTAAAATAAAATGCATGAAGTAATATTTAAATACTCATAAAGCAGACTTAGCTTGTAGAGATTCTACAAAAAAGTCATGAGAGTTATAATAAAGAAATATTTATATTTAATGAGAGTTACAGCTTTAGTATAATCACTGAATTTAGAGACCTTTCCGAACAGAAGACTTAAAAAGTAAAGAAGTAATAATACATAAAACACTGAACCAAAATTTACAAAACTAAAAAAACAAAAACCTAATAAAAATAGTCAGACACTAAGATAAAGGCACATTTCTTATTTCATATACTAGGACACATTTAAACAAGTGCTCCTTCTTCCCAGGTGCATAGAATGAGTTGCTCAATTCAACCAGATATTAAGTTACTGATTTTACATTCATGACCAGATTGATACATGGATATGCATATGACATAATTAACTTCTCTTTTTAAATTAACATATGTCATTTCCAAGATGACTCAAAAGCTTTAGTTTGAGGGAAGTTAACAGTGAGGCATTATGCTATATCTGATGGAAAAAAATTCAATTCACCTTTGAAGATCATCTCTTAACTGTTTAATGACTGCCTGCAACTCTGTTATTGTCTGTTTAAAAAAAACAACATCTATTTAGTTATTCTATGTTTAAAAAACAAAAACTTCTATTTTAGTTACTGTCTGTTAAAATATAAAATATATAATTTAAAAAAAAAGCAAAATCTTTAGAAATCAATTAAATGTAGATTTCAAATTTAACATTTACTAGAGCTATCATAAACTTTTCATTGAGATCATATACTATGAACCTTTCGTAAAATCAAAATCATATGGGTTAAAATACATATCTGCATGACAGGGTCATCTCTATAACAAGTTTTGTTAAAAAGTGAAAGGATAGTATCAAAGACTGGGCCCGCTCATCTGTAACCAGTTCGTAACAACAGATACAATTTTTAAAACTTACAATTCGGATACTTTTTAAAACTTGAGTGGAACTATGAAGTGCAGCAGTCTAGATCATTCTTTCTTGACAAACAAGGATGCACTAAAAGTCTGACTACAAATCAAGGCAAAATCCAGTATGGCTGAACAAGACAATAGAACAAATAGAAACACTAACCTCAGAGGATTTATTTGCTCTATCAGTAAAATCTTTCTCCAGTGCTATGAGGCGTTGATTTGTCTGGTTAAAAAAATGCCAAAAAAAAAAATTATTATAAAACATAATAATACATCATGATAATAACATTTGTTATATTTAAAGTTACCAGTTTAATAAATTTACATAATTCTTGCTATTTTTTTTGGGGGGTGGGGGGTGAGTAGGTTTAGAAGTTTTCAAATTGCAAAAGAACGAATAGAAAATGGTTTACTTTCTCTAGAACATTCTCCATGTCTGTACTGTGAGTTCTCTGTAAAGCTAATCTTTGTTGTTCCATCTCTCCCCTAACACGAGCAATCTGGTTCATGAGAAACATTTTTCAAAACATGAAGGCAAAGTAAGTGCTAATGGGGCATAATCTATAAACTACACAAGAAATTTCAGTAACGACTATTTCAAACTCAATAAGTTCAAGTTTTTCATATTTTAGAACTTCAATTTTAAATATTTTAAGAATGAACGTTATAGTACAAATATTAATATACTTCTTAGTTCATAAATTGAAGCAGATATGAGTTGTAAAAAAAAATATAACCTTAACTATAATAGCAATATTTTACTAACTTAAAATTTAAAGGTCTTAAATATATAGGTATAGAATAATACTTCAAAATACAAAATACCAAAAATATAAAATGTAACAATTTTGATTTCCTGAATCTCAAAAAATAGTGTTGTGACCCTGCCTTGCACCAGTGCTTGTAGTGCGCACTAGTGAATGTAAACAGGAAGACACTAGGATAGAGAAAATAACAGTGCATCAGGGATTGTAAAGAGTGAATTGTTGACAACTAAGAAGTCAACTTTAGTGCTGCCTGAAGGCTGTAGTAGGGACCTGGGGTGAAGCGGGGAAGGCTGTCATTGGTCCGTATTCAGGTTGCTGTGGAAAGGACTGGTATAATTAGTAG
Organism: Biomphalaria straminea; assembly: GCA_021533235.1. Taxonomy (NCBI): domain Eukaryota; kingdom Metazoa; phylum Mollusca; class Gastropoda; family Planorbidae; genus Biomphalaria; species Biomphalaria straminea. Next base: position 35,666,714 of record JADKLZ010003886.1, read on the forward strand.
CAAGACTCTGAGGAAGCTGAAGGATGTTATGTGTTTGTCCTAGTGAATAAACACACATATTTATTTCCTGTTAAACTGCCTTGAGTTGCCTACCCTAGATACAATAGCGACAATACACAAATACAACACAAAGTTATAAAGTGTTTCTAAAATTACTTCAGCCTCATGATCTCTGTGCATTTTCTGTTTTTCCTCTTCCCTCAGTAACCCGAGCTCCACCAGCTGCTGCTTGCGAAGTTGATTGGCTTGTAATAGGTCCTCCCGTAACTCTCTAATGCATCTTTCATTATCAATAGCTGACTGGAGAAAAAGAAAACAAACAGTGGGTACTGAAGTAAAATGTTTATTGACAGGGGTATTCTCATTGACAAAATAGATCAAAGTAAACAATAACAAGAAAAATGTTAACTATAACAAGCATGAGGAAACAATGAAATTCTATTATTTTAACATTTAATTATTGCTTTAGTGCAGAAAGTTGACAACAAATTGAAACTTAAATGTAAATACAATTATTGATTTTACTTAAGGCAACAACAAAATTCAAAATATAAAATATTTTTAAATAACTGTTTTCTAAGAAATCCTAGTGAAACAAAATATGTTATGTATTTAAAATTTGAAAATATTTATAAATAATCTAAAAAAAATGAAATAATTTTGGCACTGACTTTTTCAGCTTTATCTTGCTTTTCTTTCATTCTGGCTTCCAAAGACAAGACTTCTGTTCTGTGAAGCTCCTTCAGGTTCTCAAGATCTCTCTCATGTTCAGACAGGAGAAACTCTTTCTGCATGTGGAACTCTCTCATGAACTGGGATTTGTCTGCTTCGTAGTTCATCTTTAACTCAGCCAGCTGGGGAAGAAGTTCAGTGCCACTTTAAAAAGAGTTTCCTCTTCAGGGCTATATGTAATGTCTAGAAAGTTTACGAGTTCCATTTGAGACCAGTCAGATTATGTTGGTGAGTTTACCTGTGACTGATAGTTAGCTTAGCAACACAATAATTAAGTTAATTTAGTTAAGTTTCTCTTTCAGACCTCGTGGTCTAGAGAGCAGATGATGTAAAGGTCATCTGTTTCTGTGTCCTATGGTTAACAAGGATGTCATGTGGCCAGCACAACGACCAACCGCCTTTACTTTTCCCCAAATAATGTCAGGTACCCATTAGAGCTGGGTGGACTCAGAGACGCCCAAAGATCCCAAAATTGAAAATCCCAGTCTTCACCAGGATTCGAACCCAGGACTCAACCACTGCCCCCCAACACAACAATTAACCACTTGTATTTTTCCAGAAGAAATTTCTGGTTGATTTCAGGAATATCTTAAATCTTTGATGAAAAATCCTATTCTACACCACAAAAATTCAAACTTAGTATAAATAAAACACAGTATTTAATACACAATATTTAATACACAATATTTAGTATACAGTATTTACCATCTCATTCTCTCCCTTACCCACTCTCTCCTCTAATACTTATCAACTGTATGTTGACACAAGTTCTCACCTCATGCTGGTGGCTGTATTTTTCATCCTCTAACTGTTTAGCAAACTCCTTGGATTGTTTCTCTCTGGCTTGCTTAGACTTCTGCAGATCTATCTCTACTTGCTGCATCTGATAGGAACAAAGATATTGGTACTGAATTATTTCCCTTTATCTTATTTCCCTTTATCAGAGATAATAACAAAGATTCAAAAAAGTTTTCCGATTTAACCATGTAGCCATCATTTCTCTAGAGAACAACTGATATTGAAAAAACAAACAAAACAAAAAAAAGTTGCTACACACTATCTACTTATCTAATTATGTTCTGAAATAAAAGGGTATACATTTAATTCATAGATGTTATAACTATCTCCATTCACTTACTGCATACTTCTCATGTTCTTATTTTATGAGATAAAATGATGGACTGAAATTTAGGTTTACATGTTTTAATGTGCTCTAATAATAAAACATCAATTGTTGGTTTGTTTTGAAAGCATTGGCAAACATAAGACTGCTAGAGATACCCATACCTGTTGTTTCATCTCATCATAGATCTTGTTTTGATTTCTTTCTATCTCGGATTTAAAATCCTCAAAAGCTTGTTCTGCTTGGAGTTTCTGTTGTTGTTTTTGCTCTTTGACTTTGTGAATCTCCTGATCCTTATCTCTGTCAAGATGGATCAATCAACAGTCAGTATGAGAGAATGTAACCTATTTTGTAGTACATAATACAAGCAGCAAAACTAAACATTATAGCACTTTGACATATCTCTGTTTGCTTTAGAGAAATATTATCTGCTTTCCTGTGGTTTAGATTCCTTATTCCTAATTACTCCTGATTCAAGAAGAAACCAACAGCAGTAGTCCACTTGGGTGCAACCATTGTCTTTCAAGACAAAAGGAGAATAATCAGAATAATCATAACTTCTGCAATGCCTTAGGCCAGGGGGGTTCTCAACCTGTGGGCTGCAACCCCCATGGGAGTCGATTGACGATTTGCCAGGGGTCGCCAAAGGCCATCGAAAAAATGGATTGTTTTGTATATTCTTCTTTTGCTGTGTGTGGGGGGGAGGGGGTCGCTGCAGAGTGGGGGATTGTAAAAAAAGGTTGCTGAGCTTAAAAGGTTGAGAACCACTGCCTTAGGCCATTGTTTACTTAGTTGTGTACATCTTCCTTCCATTACTTTCATGTTAACTGTTGTGTAGTGGGGCTTTGACCAAGATGTTGGGAACATTGTCAAATGAAAGTGATCATGGACTTACTTCACCAACTGTTCCAATTTCATCACTTTTTTGTGCCAGTCAGCATCCATCTGTTCCATTTCTTTTTTTAAATTACGAATCTGTGCAAGCAAAATACAAAAACACAGATAACATATGCCTAATTATATTTCAAAAAATCAGTTATACAAATAAATATTTCAGGCATTCCAAGATTGTATGTATTGATGAAATGCTTCTTCAGTCTGGTATGTAAAATCAGCACAACTTATCTACTTGCCTGTTTGTCATGGAGATTCTCTAAATGCAGTTTGTCTTGCTGATGATTTTGTTCCATTTCCTGAAAATATATAGATGCAAATGTGACAGCTATTGTTTTTCTAAAAATAACTACAAAAGCATATGTTAGTGAAAATATTACAAACACCCTATTGAACAACATATGGACTGAGGTTAGATGCAAGGGAAAAAAAAAACTACCAGACTGGTGGAATGCTTTTGTCAGTAATTTCCAAAATGGCCATTACATTGGTGGACCATTTTTTCAATACTTGGCTATTTCATTAAGAAAAAAAAAACGAGGCAAAATCTAAAAAGTAACCCCATAATTAAACTATATGTTTAGCCTTGCTAATGACTGCTTACATTGAATTGGTTTTACATGAACATTTTTAGAAAATTTGAAATAAGCATGAACCAGGCACATATAAAGTAGGTCTAGCTAAAGTTGATCAATATTTTTGTTGATTTTGATTCTTAGATGTAAGAATTTCATAAAGAATAAGGTCTTTACTTGTATGGAATGATACTGTGAGATATCAATTGATAAGAAAAATCTTGATTTACATTAGATATAATAGAGTGTGAAAAATATTAAGTAAACAGCTCGTTTCTGGGGCTCAGGGATGGTAGGGTTAGGGGATCACCTCCCTTACTAGGAATTGTGTATCTATCTTCTTCCCCTAGCCCTTATAATTTCATTTCATACTACCCTAGCCCTTTAAAGTATAGAAATTAGAAATGTTAAAATACATTTAATTCACTTCTATAAACATTAGTTCCTATTTACATTAAGAAAAAAAAATCTGCATATAGAAATAAACATCTTTTTTTAATGGTTTAGTTGAATATAGGTCAGAATTTATGTTAATAATGTAAATGAGACATTGCATAATCAACTTGCCCTAATTAATCTTTGTCTCTGTTCTTCTGAATCTTTCAAAGACTTTTTCAGCTGCTCAATTTTTTCCTCCAAATCTTTAATAGTATCAGCAGCCTGATAGGTTGACAGAAGTAGAAAAAAAAAAGTAATTATACAAAACATCCAAAACTTTTTTTTCCAACATCAATGACAAAGTAATTAATTTCTTGAAACAATGTAAGCAATTTGTAAACTGGTTTTGAACACATTTACCTCTTCTATTTTCTAAACATCTTTAAGAACAAAAATACAAAAATAATGTCAATCAAAATGCATAAGAATAGAAAAAAACAATCATGCGATGAAAGTATCCCATCATTCTTGTTACCATTTTTTTTTACATTTATCATTTAATAAACTTCACCAGATCAAAGTGCATATGAGTGTAAGGAAACAAATAGTTGACACTATAGGCAACAGCAAGAGTTATGTACAGGAAAGCGCTCCCAAGGAGGCCAATACAAGCGCTACAAAGACACCCTCAAGAGCTACCTCAAGAAATGCGGTATCGACATTCATGGCTGGCAAGCACTAGCTCTAGATCGCTCCACATGGCAAGAAGCTGTGAGCCTCGGAGTCTCAAGATTTGAAGCAAGTAGAGTGGCCAGTGCGATAGAGCGCCGAACCAATAGAAAGCAGAGAGAAAAAGCAGGCCTATCTGCAACTGACAAAACTCACCCATGCCACATATGCGGCCGGCTTTTCAAAGCGAGGATTGGACTTCACAGCCATCTTCAAGTCCATAGGAAATGAGAAATGTGCTCATCTTCGAACACGAAGGAGGAGCTATACTACTAATAGTAATTACAATGACAGTAACCAGGGGTGGACAATGTGTTCTAATTGGCCCTGCCATTAGCATATAGTCTGCCGACAAATTGCCTTCCATATCAAGGTATAATTAGCCAGGGTGCACTTAGCCATCTAGCATCCCAGTTGCTACACCAAAGGTAATAAGCATGTATAACGCTAGTTTTACAAGCTTTTGAAAAACCCATCTGGGACAGAGTCCTCTGGCCCATTGGGTGTCAGCCCAACAGGTCTTTGAACCATTGCCCTTATAGCCAGTCCGCCCATCCCAGCGACATATTGAGAAAAACATGTTGCTTATCTTGCTGTTGATTAAACTCCTTATAAAGACAAACATGAGTCATACAATCATACAATTCTGTGGCATTTTACGTCTCGAGAGACAATCTTTTCCCCTTGCAAGCTCTTGTGTGACTAAAGAGGCCGATCCTTGATACACAGCTGCGATCGCGGGCTGGGCATATGTAGTCACCAGGCGCCATTGCATTTTCACCCTTCTTTCTGCCTCTGTTGTGTATGGCATCTGCAATCTAAGACCCCTCCTTTATGCTCTCTCTCTCCTTGTGGATCTATCCAGTGCCACCTCTTCCCAGCTGCTAGTGTCGAACTTAAAGAGCTTCGTGTCCATATAACGTAAAAGTGGGCGACCAGCGGCTCTTCTGCCTTCTATTAGATCGCCATACAGAATGTCATGTGGAAGTCAACCTACTGACATTCTACGAACGTGGCCAAGCCAGCCAAGGCATCTGCTGCTGATAATAGAGCGGATGTCCTGGCAACCTGCTCTTCATACTTCCTCATTGTACTCGGAAGTGTTCCAAAGTCTGAGTACAATCACACTACTCTAAAAGTATCATTCCACTTACTTTACTGGTAGCCATAGAGTGCTCCTGTCTCAAGTATTCTAGACTAGCTTCTGTCTTATTTTTTAAACTTTTGATTTCATGCTCCTGGGCTTCAATGATTTTTCTCTGATCTCTTTCTTGTTGAGCTAATCTAAACAGACACACATTAACAATGGTTCAAACTGAAACATTTATTTTGTTTAAAAAATGTTTAGAATCACTGTCACATCACAATTATTACCTCAGTCTCTTGGGGACATAGTGGATATTAG
>JADKLZ010003886.1:35676136-35706793 GCA_021533235.1 Biomphalaria straminea
AAAAAAAAAAGAATTTGTTTTCAGTATACCAAAAGAATTCATATTAAAACCTTTAAAACTCAGTGAACAATGTTGACCAGTCTAAGTTGTTTATTATTTTCTTTCTCTTAATTCAAACACATAACTTACCTTTCTCTTAAGACAAACATTAATGTTTCCTTTCTCGTATTCAAATACTAACCTTTACTTTCAAGCTTATCTATAGTGTCTTCCAAGTCTTTTGTTTTGGTTTTATAAAGCTTTTTCATATCCTCAATCTCTTTATTTTTGCGATCAATAATCTGAAAACATGATCAAACAAAAGAATGTTTTTCTTAATATCACAAGTGTAAAATAAGCACAGTAAACTAAAGAGTTAAAGAGTCTATTACTTTCTGGACTGCTGCATCATGTCTCTGTTGTAGCTTAAGTTTTTCTTCATGGAACTTGGCTTCAATTATTTTAGCTCTCATGGCGATCTGGTGAGATAAATGAAAGATGCACTTAAAGCAAGTCAGTTATAAGCTGAAAAACAATACTCTAAGTAAAACTCAATTTAATGACGGCATTAATTTCAGGCTTTTTAGGCAACATGACAATGTGCTTTGACCTTCACACTGTCAATGCGTCTTATATAATACAGACGTTACTTCAAAAAAGAAGATGATTACGTCCTACGCGTCATGCATTCAGTCATGCATATTTACCAGTGACTTAAATTCTGCCAAGTCACTGGTTTTCCTGGCTAGCTCAGGCAAACCATTCCATGCTCTAATGGCACTGGGGAAGAAAGAGCATTTGTACAGATTTGTCCTAGCATATGGGACGAGGAATGTGCCTTTATCTTTGTGTCTTTCTGAGTATTTTATTAAGTTTTGTTTTTGTATTTGGAGATTATGGTTCAGTGTTTTGTGTATAATTGCTACTTTACTTTTAAGTCTTCTATCCTGAAGGCTTTCTAAATTTAGTGATTTTACTAAAGGTGTTACTCTAGTGAAATGTGAATATTCGTTTGTTATGAATCTCACTGCTCTATTTTGTGTCTGTTCTAGTTTCTTAATGTTTTCTTGAGTTGAGGGGTCCCAAACAGAGGATGCATATTCTATTATTGGCCTAACCAAGGTTAAATAGCATTTTAGTTTTATGTTCTTATTTGATTTATAGAAATTTCTTTTAATAAACCCTAATGCTTTGTTTGATTTTTTTATAGTTTCATCAATATGGGGATTCCATGACAGTTTTTCATTTATTATAACACCTAGGTATTTTGCGTTTTTAGTCTTTGTTACTGGTTTACCATGAATAAGATAAGTGGAATTAATTTATTTTAGTTTTTTTGTTACTCTTAATAACTGACATTTTTCTGGGTGGAAAGACATGCTCCAATTTGATTCCCATTTCTGTAATTCATCTAATTCTCTTTGTAAAATTTCTGTATCTTGTGTTGTTTTTATTGTCCTATATATTATGCAATCATCTGCAAATAATCTAACTTTTGTTCCTGAACTAATGCAATTTGGTAAATTGTTTATGTAAATTAGAAATAGTAGTGGACCTAAGACTGTTCCTTGGGGTACACCTGAGTTTACTGTTATTGGTGTTGATTTAGAACCATCTATTATTACAGTTTGTTCTCTTCCTATCAGAAAATCTTTAATCCACTGATGCAATGGACCATCAATACCAAAATATTTTAATTTTTTAAGCAAACTATGGTGGTGAACTTTGTCAAAAGCTTTGGAAAAGTCTAGTAAGATAGCATCTATTTGTTCACTATTATCTAAACCTTTTGAAAAGTCATCAATTAGTCCTAGTAGCTGTGTTTCACATGATCTATGTTCCCTAAAGCCATGTTGGTATGGAGTAAGGACATTATGTTTATCTAAGTGGTTTATGATGTTGCTACATATTATGTGTTCTAGGATTTTACATGTGATGCTGGTAAGTGATACTGGTCTGTAGTTCCCTGGGTCAGATTTTTCTCCTTTTTTAAATAGAGGTGTGACATTAGCTTCTTTCCAGTCCCCTGGTACTCTGCCCTGGTTAAGAGATGCCTGAAAAAGTATTTTGAACACAGGTGGTAGTTCTTTGCTTAGTTCCTTGAGTAATCTAGCTGGAATACCATCAGGTCCCGATGCTTTATTCGGCTTGATGCTGGCTAATAGTTTTTGGACTCCATTTTCCTGTACTTCTATCTCTCCTATACTGTCAACTTGGTTTAAATTAATTGATATGTCTTTGTCTCCTGGGGCTGAGAATGCTGATGCAAAGTATTTGTTTAGGATGTTAGCTTTAGTTTCATTATCGTTATGCGTTAAGTTGTCTTCTCCTTTTAATGGCGCTATGCCGGTTGTTTCCATTTTCTTAGACTTAATGTATGACCATAGGTTTTTGTTGTTATCTTTAGATATTACATTGTTTATGTACTAATACTGCAGCTGTCTGCTTACTTTTTGGGTTAGGTGCTTAATTTTTACGTACTTTTTATAAACTCTTTCTGCCTTAGTTTCTTTAAATTTTCTATATAGATTTTCCTTCTGTTTACAAAGCTTCTTTAATCTATTATTAAACCAGCATTTATTTATTTTATTTGATGTGTATTTAGTGGGTATGTGATTTTCTATAATGTTTTTAAGATTGTTTTTTATGAAATTCCAGAGGTCATCAACTGGTTAGTTAATGTCTTTTTCTGATAAGAATGTTTGTTGAAAGTTAAATGTAGCTTGGTGTAATTGTGTTAGGTTACATTTGTTCCAGAGTAAGATTTTTCTTTTGGGTTTTATATTGGCTACTGCTTTTATCTGACTGCGTATTTTAATGATCTCATGGTCTGATAGACCAGGGATAATATCATAGTCTACTACTAATCCAGGTCTGTTGGTTAAGAATAGATCTAATGTATTGTTTAGTCTAGTTGGTTCTTAATCTTAACACTAAAGAGTATACTGACATAGACATATATAAATATATATATTCTAATTTTTTTAAATAAAAATTCTTTTAAGATAACAAGAAAGAGCAAAAAAAAACAAAATATATATATTTGATATAAATCAAATATCAAGGATTAGCAAGATTTAATTGAACCTTTTAATGGGACCACTGTAAAGAAAAAGTAAAAGTATTTGACAATACAGAAAAGGAGGTAAATTTGTGTTCATTTGACTTTTAATGTGAACTAAAATGGAAAAAGAAAATATAGGTAAACTTTTATCATTTCATACATTTCATTAAAATATATTACCTCTCTATCTGCAGGTTTTAAAAAACTTGGATCATCATAAAATGTTGTTCCTGTAAAATTTAAAGAAAACAAAAAAAAACTTGTTTCATTCATTATATTGTATAAGGTCTATCACTTGGCAGTATCAACATCATTCTTTTGATTCTCATTGTAACATTTTGATCCTATTGTATCAACCAAAAGTTGTCAACATTATTTTTATCTCATATTGTCTAGCTGATTAGAAATAGCTACATAAGTTAATTGTATTTCAAATAAACAGCTCAATATTCTACAATGTGACTGAGACATAAACAGCTCAATATTGCACACTGTGACTGAGACATCAATAAGTGACTGTCTCCTGATCCAAAAGTCTGAGCCAGCAAGAAAATTCAATGTTTTTATATTAAACAGATACTAAAAAGATGAAAATATGCTGTGTTGAGTTGTGATTGCAGAGTCCCTAATGGCAGCTAGGAAATACCCCCTACCCCACAGACACATTGCCACAAAAGATATTGAAGCAGAGTCCACTGAGCATGACATGAGTATGACATATGAGCTTTAGCAAAAGTAATTTTTTAAAAATATGTTAAATAAAGTTAAATTTAAATTATTAATTGTTAGAATGAGAAATTTATAAGAAGTGTTTATAACAAGTGTTGTTCAAATAATTAACATTTTAAGAATACCTTTAGGCAGTGAGTATGTGGAAGATGTTGTGGAAGAATAAGGCCTAGACCAATCTGCTTCACTTATAGTCACCTGAAAAAAACAAAAACAATTTACAATCAGATTTATGCAAGATTTTTTTTTTTATATTTCTATCAGAATAAAACAATAAAGTTCTCAAGCTTAGCAGCACATGAAAAACTTTTCCCATCCAGAGAAAGAAACAAAACATTGGGTGATAAGCAAAGGAAAGTCACTCTCCATGTAAGCGAAATAAAGATCAAGAATATATGTAGAATATGGTCCAAATAGTGTGCCATGTGAACAAAACTACAAGCAGTAACCTTGTTTTGACCCCAATCCAATGTCAGATACCCTTAGTTGAGTTAAGAGTACCAGTATTAGAAAAACTTCATAAAGTCATCATCAAAAAAAGTTCAGTTTCTAGATTCGTTGATGAAAGACCACATTTTGGCCACAGAGTACTTTACCACATGTTCATGACCTATCCAGTTAGGAGAATATGAATACATTTATGAGAAAAAAATAGATAAGAAATAATTACCATCGTTTGCTATTTAAAAAATCCACAAATACTAAGCTTACAATAAACCAGCCAATTTTTCAAATAACAAGAAGCAATAAATTGATTGTGAAGATTAATTTAAATAGGCTCTAAAAAATAGCTTACTATAAAAAAAAAGGTTGTAATTAGTGAAAAAAAAGTGAGCTGAATCAATTAAGCTGTGATAGTCTAGTCTACATCTGTGACTTTGAGAACAGCTTAAGCTGATCATCTGTAATCTCCTATTATAGAAAACATATTTTTATAATGTAATTCTTTGACAGTTGAATTCAAGACATACATTATATGATTGTACATTTACTATTAGTATAGCTCTTAAAAAAGAAACATAATGATGAAAGTTAAATATTCATAGAAAGCATCCCAGAATGAGTTAAAAAGAAAGGAAAAAGTAAGAATTATTGCACACAGCACACACAAAATTTATATATATATATATATATATATAAACACTTTGAATTGATAAATGATGTGATAAAGAAGTAATTTTTTTTAATGAGCCAGAATGTAAGGTCACTTGCTGAGATACAATATGAAACACTAAATGGAGTGGATGTCACAAGGAAATAAAAAATATTGTTTTAATTAAGATAAAGATAAGCTTTAAAGAAATAGGGTTGGTGAGTATTACTGGTGTTGTTTTAAGAGGATATAAAAAGAAATGAAATATATCAAAATTTTTCTGGTTTCAAAATGAGTTCATTGATGTTTGTTTACAAAGTTAAAAGAAATATTTGTAAACATTTATCAAACTCTACAATAAAAATGTTGAATAAAAAAAAACAATATGTTTATTGTCAAACATTAAAACCTTGAGCTACAGCTTACTACCTCAATTTGTCGAGGATATTAAGAGGTTCGTTTATTATAACTACAGAAGGAATGAAATTTAAATACAAAACTTTATAACCCAAGTTTCATTTCAATTGTGTTGGCATAAAAGAATTTGACTGCACTTTTCTTTCAAAGGAGAAAAACAATATAGCTGTTTTAAATTAGTTACTAGGCAAGGAAAATGTGTTTTATTATGACTCCACTTTTCTTACAAAAACCTGGCTTACAACCTTCTCATTTAATTTTTCTTTTGAGCTGTAATTTGGTTATATCTTTTTTCTACTAGTATAAGCCATATAATGACACATATCAAAACTGAATTTAATACCTTTTTTTTAATAAATATTTTTTACATGTAATTCTTTTTTTTAAATATAGTCTTTCTTTTAAGACAAAGCCTTACATTTTAATCAAACATTAACTATAAAATTAAACGCCAATATAAACACATTATCTTATGTCTATAAATTTAAAAAATTATTTGACTCATTTGATTTGTATTGTGCTATATATTTGTTAATGAAGTAAAGAGCAGACACAGTGGTTACAATATACAAAGTGTTAAGGATATTATGGTATATACAATGGATACTTTTATTTTTTAATTTTGTAATTAATACACTGGTGTTAGTATTATATGAACTTTGGAATCTACTTAAAGACTCTCTTTAAAAAGAGTTTGAATTGGTCCAGAACTTACTTCTTTGATTTTATCATTCTCTCTGCTTTCCTTGACCCTGACATCTAATACATATACATATATACATAGATCAGTGACTGGAGGAGAAAGGGGGGGGGGGACACAATTTGAGCTATTAGAGTGACATAAAACTTAGGGACCTGTGAATCAGGAAATTTTTTTCGAATCGAATATCGAATCGAATATCAGAAAATATTCGAATTTTGAATCGAATTCGAATCGAATATTCTTGAAAAAAAAATTGACAACCAACAAGTGTAAAATACAACTTCAAATTCAAAATTTTTATTATATTATATTTATTTAATACTGAAACACAAAAAGTTAGCAATAATTAAATTGCAAAGCAGGCCTTTTAAAAAAGTAGATCTTTATTTATTTTGGCCCAAATCAAAGTTTCAGCATTATTTTCCGAGAGATTGTGACGATGGTCAGTAATAATTTTTTCTCCAACTGAATTAACTCTTTCTGAAGAACAATTTGTTGCCTGAATTGCAAGCAAATTCCTAGCTGCTCTGGAAAAAAATTGGAAAAATATTAATACTTTCTTTCCAAAACTGAAGAGGATCACTGTTTCGATCTACAACTGCTTGCTTTGAATACAAACAGACTTCATCCTTAATTTGTTCAGAAATGGTGGAAATTTTGTTGATTCTGGTATCTCCTTGAGCATCATGCACTTTCTTGAACATTGAATCCATAAGGCTTCCTCTATTCCTGTCTTGAACAAGACTTTCACGTGGCAATTCATCAGAATTTTCACTAATTTTGCTCTTTAAGAAAATATTCGAAGATTCGAAAATTTAAAAATAATTTCGAATCGAATTCAAATATTCTTTTTATATTCGAATTTGAATCGAATATCGAATATTCGCAGGTCCCTAATAAAACTGCTATCATTCAAATAAATAGAGGCCCAAAAAGATTTTTGTTTATGTGATAAAATATATAGAGTTCAAAAAACTTATAATTTGTGATAAATTAAAGAATTTGAAAAAAAAAGGTCTAAAATGTATATATTTGTATAAGAAGTTTCCTTAAAATTAAAGTCATTTTCTCATACAATAGGCCAGATTTTTTCATTTCTTTTTATAATGAAGTAATACACTAAATGGGTTTATATACAGCTCTTTTTAAAAGAAATAAAGATAACATTTTAAAAAATATTATGAAGATTCAGAAACATTTTATGAAGTTGTTAAGAGGTTATCAAAACAGAACTCTTGAAATAGTTATAATAAAGACCAAATTTTTTTTTCTAGCTCATTGATAAAAAGGCCCATTTTTATTTATTTCTTAGAGTGCAGTGCCTAAGCTAACCTGGCAACTTGAGTGAATGTTAGAATGCTAACCTGGCAATAGTCTTTTTTCCCTGTCACCTGAGGGTGAATTTTGATGACCTTTTTGATGTCTATGAGAAATTTTTGGTGACCTTTGTAATTCAATGCTCAAGTCATCCTGAATGAAACACAGCTTAATGTCTCACATGCCAACACATTTGTTTTATAGTACAAAGTCCAACTTTTCCTTTTACATTTATTCAATTGTTTTAATTTGGAACTAGTTTATAAAAAAACTGTTGATAAAATACGTGTTTAAAATTTTAATTTTAAAACTTCATAGAAATTTGTAAGTGGCTATTAAAAAACATGGCATTATGTTTTTCTTTTCAGTTATTTGACTATAAATTTTACTTTAAAATGTTCATCAACATTACACTGGATGTTTCAAATTATCTTCTTATCTTATCTTACATGATACAGACGTTACTTCAAACAAGAAGATGATTATGCCTTATGTGTTATGCATTCAGTCATGCATATTAACCAATGACCTAAATTCTGCCAAGTCACTGGTTTTCCTCACTAGCTAAGGCATTATCATTCAATTAATGACATCATTTACAATTTACATGCTTTTAGGTTAGTTCAATCAAAAACAAATGTTACAATTCTGATCACATAAACACATTTTGTTGCTTCTTAAGCTACAAGCACAGCAAAGAAGAAAACCTTTTGTTTAATTGTTGTTTTCTTTACTCTATAAAAAACCAAGATGTAAGGAAAAAAAACATGAAGAAAACAAAGAAAAGCTATCAATAGCTGGACCTGTCAAATAAACCATTATATAACAGCAATCAATAAAAAAAATGTCAATAAGACAAAAAAAAACACAAAAAAAACATTTAGCTATCTTACAGCAGAATATCTTGGTTGGGTACCATCTGTATGACGAATAGGTGACAAAGATGGATCTTTCTCTAGAGTGTGACCCATACTGGTGTGGGGTCTATGGAAACATAATCATCAAGTTTCATTTTACAATACAAAATGACTAAACTCTGTTATTAAAAAATAATTGGATTAAAGAATGGAAATAACAATTCTCTACAACATTTGTTATAAGTCATTTCAAGGCCTAAATTATACTAAAAGATTGATTTTAATATGGACTTTAAGTTACATTTTCTGCATCCTACATCTCCAAAACTGAGTCCAGGAAAAAATTTTGAGCTGTACTACAAAATTTTGACTTCCAGATAAAAAGTCTGATGACTACCAAGAAGTTAGCAAAGGCATGGTTGAAGATTTTGTTTTTTAAAATTGCTTTTACATTGTCCATTTATCACGCTTATAGCATGCGCTTTGGTTCAATCTCTTTTGTTGGGGGAGGGGGTATCTGGGAGAAGGTTTCCATGCTGCCTTTAGGCACTCAGCAAACACAACTCTGCTTTTATTGGGATTCAAACTTGAGCACTCTTATTAGGTGGCCAAGCTTTAGCCATAAAAGGCTTAATTGAAAAGCAACACCTGTTTATGGGTCCTTAGGTAAAGTTAGATTAGATACGAACCTTAAAGTGTTTTTACAGAGCTATGATCATTGGACAATTCACAAGACTAAGCCAAGTATACAAGTTAAAGACGTAACCAGGATGAACATTTAAACAAAGATATATTTTCAGCACAACACTGACCTCTCTAAGAAGTCAGCTGATTTGGAAACGAATGTAGATGCGGCGGCTGGTACGCCAAGTGTTGTGGCAAAGATTGATGAGCCCACAGTTTCAGCTAACTCTCCTTCCACCCAATCTGGAAGTTTTTCAATCTGCACAGAAAAAGTCAATTACAAATAAAGATTGCATCAGGATACACAGGCTAATAAAAAAAAAAACACACAAAAGCACATACAAACTATTTTAAACTTTCTTGTAATGATATTAATAGATTCTCAATTTTCAATTTTTTTTTAATAATTAGCTCAAATTTAATATTTAACAAAACTTCATTGTTTTAACTTTCAGCTAGTTTTGAAGTGAAAAAATAATTTTAAGACAAGAAGTAAGGTAAAATACAAAAAAGAAAAATATCTTTCACCAAATATGAAGGAAGTGGTTTTAATGCCCCTGATTCAGGTTTCTGATCAAAAGGTGAATCCAATGAACCTTTCTTTAGCATCTTTAGCATCAATTGTGCATATACATTACGTGTTTTTCTATAAAAGAAAATTAGATTTGTTAACAATGCGAGCAAACAGAATCAATAACACACATTTTTTCTGCATTGCATCAGTAAAAAAAAAAAATTAAATAAACTGCATACCTGGCAGAAACACCTCCTCTAACTGGTTCACACAATTTTGTGATCCACACAGCACATTTTTGTCTCTCTGGAACATATGTGGCCAAATGTTTATTTCAGTAGGTGGGAATGATTACAGTATTTATTTAGTTTTTGCAAGCCAAAGTTTTTACTTGTAGCTTACCTGTCTTCTGTGGCTGTTTCAGTACATAAGGTCTCATGTCAGCAAGATGTTTATCAAATTCATGGTCCAACTGAAACCGTAACCCACTGTCACTTTCCATGTTAGTCATATGACTGGGATCAGTCCAATTTGACCAAGTATCTGTAGTAGAAATTGATTCTTGGGAACTTAACTCAGAGAGTCCAGTGTGACCTAATGCATAACAGTTTGAATTTTGAGATGACTTATATTCTAGCCTTAGGCCATTAGGCACTGAAGGACTGGGCAAATTAAAATAGTTGCCATCTTTAGTTTGTGAGGAGCTTCTTTTGTGGCTTTTATAATTGAGAAACTGTTGAAGAAATAAAAAAAAATTATATTTCTTTGAACAAATCAAAAAAAAATAATCTGATATTAAAAAAAAACAGAAATATGGTCTGTGTACATTTTATTAGTGGTACCATACTCATATCAAATGTCTGCCACCTCACATTTAGCACTATCCTGAAATAAAATTGTGTCCATTGCATATTTAGTCTCATGGTAAAATAACAATATGGCCATTGACATTTTTTAGCAAGTGCATAATAGAAATGGATTTATAAACAAGGCATGTAACACATACTAACAATACTAAGGCACAATAGGTATTGAGAGAGAAAAAAGTGAAGAACATATGATGAAATATACAAAATTCTGAAGAGGACCTGAACCATGGATCTTCAAAGTGGCCCTCAAATTTCACTTATATTTAAAACAAGTTTTTAAAGTTTTAATAATTTGTTACACAGTTATATTTAACAAACACTAAAAAAAAATAATACTAGATCAGTTTCTCAAATACTAGAGCCCCTACAACCCACCCCAAATAAAAAAAAAATTAAAACACAGCATTTACTGGTAGCATTATTACACATTATATAAATTATATTTCACATGTCAAGTGCTTAATGTTTCTCACCTTAAGCACACTTTTTTTATTGTCTGTTTCTTGAGGTGTATGAACTTTTTTAATAGTGGTCACATTTATTTCATCAGAATTAGGTTTAAACCGTTGGCTTAATTTACTTTTGTTATGATGATAAGATTTAAGTTGCCGTGTTGATACTTTGTGTCCATTAAATCTATGATCGTTACTCCTTTCAGAAATAAATAACCTCCTCTTGCTACTGCTGATTAGTCTAGCCAGTGTTTGACAGAGAAGCTTCAGATCTTCTTGTATAGCAACAAAAGTAGGTGCTTTGTTTAACACAAGAAATTCTCTTGCCAACTCTAGTTTGGGTAAAAGCAGAGCACATTGTCTAAGATTATAACCTTGACTTAGCTTGTCTCGCAGGACTCGCAGAGTGCTCAGTAAGCTCAGAAGACCATCAGAAGCTGCCTCTGATACTTCTCCAACCGCTGGAAATGAATTAGGCATGCACCTAGTCAATGTATCATGATTTTGTTTTGGTCTGTACTCATGTAGTGAATGCATCAAGAAATTAGTATCACGGTTGAAAGTTTTCATTTGATAAAAAACATCTAAAGCTTTAGTTTCTGTGTGTGATGTAAAAAGAGAATTGTGGGAGAAAACAGCTGCTGCAGATGACTGTTCTGAAGATAAATCTGCCTCATTAGCACTTGCATCCGAACTTAAAAAGACCTCCTCAGTCTCAGATAGAGTCGAGCCAATACTACTTCCTGTCTTTTCTGAAGATGGTGATGCTAAAGATGTTTTCAAATTAACTCCCTTAGTTTGACACTTGCAGTTGATGTTTGTCTCATTAATAATGCTGCCTTGGAACTTTTCACACACTGTTCTGCAACAACTACTTGGTAAATCTCCATCTGATGAAGTACTTGAGTGTTCAACAACAATCTGTTTCACAAGGCTTTGTGTATCACAGGGATTCACTTGAACATCAGAGAAACTTAAGCATCCATGATTACTTGGAACTTGTGTACTAACCTCTTGACATGATTCAAATGGCCTGATACAATCTGTATCATGTTCATTCTGGCATTCTACATTATTAAGATATGGTTCTGACAAATTAATGTCTGTCTCATGGCAAGTTAGAGTATCTTTAACATCACTTACAATTTGACAAATGCTGTTACTTGGTTTTGTTTTGATGGATTCAAATTCTTCTAAATCTTTCTCGCAATGAATTCCAGTATAATTAAAAATAGTCATGTTTTCAATCTCTGTGTACTCTTGCTGACAATGATCAGCAAGTGGAAATAATTGTTGCAAGTTGTGATCATGATCTTCAGAATATTTTCTAACAGAGCCAAGATGTGAATCACCAGGTTTATGATTGACTACTTCAACATCAAAATGAAATTTATTGGCATCAAATGTAGGACTAGTACTATTAATAAAACCCTCACAACATGGTGCTATGGAAGACTTTTCATTTGATACGTTTTTGTAACAATTTTCATCTTTAGGAGGTATCTCCAATCCATAAAATGTACCATGACTATTTTCTTTCTCTGAATAAAAACATTCAGTAAATTTTTGGTCAGTGTTGATCTGATTTGATTTTAAAGGCAAGGAAGCCCATTCACTAAGTTCAGATGTCAAAGTTGGTTTACCATTTTCAATGTCTTGGACATCACAAACAGACTGACTTTTGTCCCAGTTATCAGAAATTATTTGTACATTCTCATGGAAGGTGTCTGGAAAGTTGCTTTCAACATCAGAGCTACTTACATTCATTGGTGAGACTGCTGATGGAAGAAAGTGACTATTTACTGACTGCAAGAAGTTTCTGTTCAGCTCATCTAGTCTGGAACTCATGCGGAGTTTTGTACTAAAAGTGAGAGATGTTTCACAGGACTGACCAAGTCGTTGAGACAGGGGAGAGTAAGTATTTATACTGGTCAATGTGATAGGCCTACTGAAAGGTTGACTGGACATTGTAGTTAAATGTGGAAAAGAGTGGATGCTCATATACTTTGAGCTCTGGGACAGCTGCTCATTACATCCTGATGGATTGGGTAATATCTCTAGCACTGCTTGAATCTGTTCAAGTGTTACATTTAAAATGCTGGAAAGACTGTCAGTTGATGAAGTAATAACACATGGAACATCATGAGCAGCTTCATAGTCAAATAAACTAGGTTCAGCCCTGGGGTCTATTCCTTTGATTGGTGTTTTAACCAGTATGTCAATAGGGTTTTCATCATTAGAACAAAAGGCTGGAGAGTTAGACATAAGACATGCGGATGGGTCATCGAGTACATCTTGGTCATCTTTGTCTGCCTTATACACGAGGTTAAAGGTCGGCACATTGTGACTGTCCTTGACTTCTCTTTCAACAGTATAGAGGTTTGATAAATCTTTGACTAATGTGGCTTCACTACCATTTAGAACATAAGATGTTTTAGGAAGGCATGTGGGGAGGCATTCAAAAAGAGGGTTTGGGATGAAATCATTTGGAGTTTCTGTATTGAGGCAAGTTTCTGCCAGTCTAGCCTGGTTGACATCACAATCTCTTAGCATTTGGCAATTAAGATCTAAACCTGGTATGTGATGCACTTGCTGAACAAACTCTGCTGACAAGAAAGAGTGGATGCTGTGTGGCCATGTGCTTTCAGTAAGATTCTCTACCTCATTCAAGTCAGTTTCATGAGTTGAGTTTTGCTGAAGACTAACTTCTTTAAAGGACTCACTAAAGGGTGAACTGATTTCTGGTGTCTTAGGAGCGTCTACTGATTCTACTCTACAATAGTTTATAAGCTGTTGGTTTTCTACTGTTTCTTGTCCATGATTGTGCATGAGCAGTGGGTTTTCTACTGTTTCTAGTCCACAATTGTATGTAAGTTGTGGGCCTTTTTCTGTTTCTAGCCCATAATTGTGTCTAAGCTGTGGGTCTTCTACTGTTTCCAGTCCTTGACTGTGCATATGCTGTGGATTTTCTACACTGTCTAATCCATGATTGTGCATAAGCTGTGTGCCTTCTACTGTTTTAAGTCCATGATTGTACATAAGCTGTGGGTTTTCTACACTTTCTAGTCCATGATTGTGCATAAGCTGTGTGTCCTTTACTGTTTTGAGTCCATGATTGTGCATAAGTTGTGGATTTTCGGCTGTTTCTAGTCTACATTTGTTTAAATCCTGTAAAGTTATCTCGTTAAATTCTGGCTTGATTTTTCTTTCCTTCTCTGCTTCCGACATTTCCTGGAGGTGTGTGACAATATCTACATTGATCACTTTATCTTGGAGTAAGGGATTCAAACATGGATTTGTAACCTGATGTTGAATAAATTCTTCAGTTTGATTCTCTGTACATTTGAAAGATATGCCGGAGTGACAATTTGTCTTTTCATTTGCATTATTGCTGGCGTCTAAATTCTTCTGAACAGTAACTTCCTGATGATGAATCGCATGATGTTCGTTGAGTGTCTTTGTTTGGTTCCCTAGTTCCCTCCCTTCATCGATGTTTACAGCTTCAGTCTTAAAGATGGATGCATCTTGATTAATGTCCAATTGGTCATTTAAAATTGTTGATGTATGCAAACAACTGATAGACGCAGATACACAACAATTACAATTAGCACTTATGTCATTATGGTCAGAGCAAGAAAGAGACTCATTTCCTTCCATTGGTTTCGTACTACTGACTTCGGGGGGTGAGCAAGGACCAAATTCTATCTGACTTTTGTTCATTGGTCCCTTCCTACAAACACCAGGAGAACTAAGAACTGAACTGTGGCGTTTCGATAGCCGTTGACGAGTCAAATCATTTC
Source organism: Biomphalaria straminea (assembly GCA_021533235.1). Taxonomy (NCBI): domain Eukaryota; kingdom Metazoa; phylum Mollusca; class Gastropoda; family Planorbidae; genus Biomphalaria; species Biomphalaria straminea. The sequence continues at coordinate 35,690,615 of JADKLZ010003886.1, forward strand.
TAGCTTGCATAGTTTTTGCCAATAAGGCTAAATCTTTATGACTTCTGGACCAGATTGACATATTTAAGATACCGAGCGTATGTCCTATCAGGCCTAAATACTAATTTAGACCATTAAGAATTCGATTGGAGATCCAGATATAAACTAGACCTAAAACAGCTAACAACGAATATCACTAATACATTCACCAAATCACTGTATTGTGTCACAAAGCTTGGCAAATAAGACAGAGCACAGAAAATAATCCCTCAAGAACAAAGCCCGGGCACAAAACAAGAGGTGAAAACTATATCTAGAGTTACCGGACATTAACACACGTTGGTTACCTAGCCTTATAAAACACACACAGCGCTTTTTTTTATGGTTTTCTTTAATGCAGGCCGATCGCTCAGTTTTATAACGTGAGCTCAATGTTTTTACACAGTTATAAATGAAAACAAACGAACTGTGTTAAATAACTTTAAAAAAATCATATCTGCAAAGTTGACAAATTTACAGAGGAAGAAGAAATACACTGTAGCGAATTAAAATCACTATTTCGGTCACGCTTCATTAACGGTCCCTTTAAAAAAAAAAACAATGAAGTCAAACCGGCAGACGACCGAGGTATTATATAGTGCCAGAGTTACGAGTGTGTGATGACGTATTCAGAGAGAATAAAAATACGAGTCTCAAACTGAGACAAACGATACATTCAACATGCCATAGTGTGGGCGGTATCTAGGGATTATTGACTTCAGAGCAAACAACTGGTAAGAAGTTTTTGGCATTGATAAATACAGAGCAAGAGAGGTGAGATTTATTCTGCCTAAAAAAAACTTCTATCAGGTTTTGCTCCAATGAACAAGGGGCGAGTAACCGTTATGAGGTTTCTTGTCTTGAGACAAATCCCTTAATAATCAGACACGATATAATGATCATTATCATTCTTCGCGAGAACAGGGGGAAGGCCACGTGATCAGTAATCGCTCTCATACAACTTGACATGTAGACGGCGCTGCTAATATGTAGATGACGGCAATGCAACAACAACAATTAGGAGACTAGATTAACGCATAGATATGCAATGCAGCAAAGGAAATAGCGAGACGTCTGTAAATTATAACAGCTGAAAGCAATATGGCTAGAAATTAGTTGACTTATAGTAATTTTGATAATAATAATAAAACAAACAAGAACCCAGGCAATTCTTGAGATAGCACGGCCTCAACAGGTTTATGCAATAAGATCACAGACTAAATTGTAAAAACAAATTGTAAAATATTTTACATGTTTCGGATGTTTCTTCGGAGTTCAAGATAATATACAACCTAGCCCAAACCTCCCGCAGGGTAACGGGTTTGGCAAAGGGTGGGGTATGAATCCGGATCCATCGATGACCCATCGCGCATACTGCTTCTATCAACTCACTGTGTGTTAAATGTTTGTACACGTTAGTTCTCCCACGATCAGGCAGCCATCTGTCAGTCAGTGAATGATGGGTAAAACGATACGGTGGCAATGTAGTAAGAAACACGCCCTACGATATGTTACGATACGATATGATATGATAGGCTATGCTACGATATGATGCAATACAATTTGATATTCTTTGATATTATATGCTATGATAATTTATGCTACGATATGATGTGGTATGCTATGATAATCTATGCTATGTTATGGCATTCTATGATATGATACGATACAATATAATATGATATGCTATTATATGGTATGCTACGATATGCTATGCTACGATATATGCTATGATATGGTATGCTACGATATGCTATGCTACGATATATGCTATGATATGGTATGCTACGATATGATATGCTACGATATATTCTATGGTATGGTATGCTACGATATGCTATGCTACGATATATGCTATGATATGGTATGCTACGATATGATATGCTATGATATGGTATGCTACGATATGATATGCTATGATATGGTATGCTTTAATATGATATACTACGATATGATACGATGCAATATGATATGCTACGAATCGAAAGCCGTGCAGGACTATATACAAATTGTGGTATTAAAAAAGTCCGCCGTAACTTTCTGTTGCGTGTCAGAATCATTTATTGTTTCAAGACGAAGCAACTATTCTTGAACTCGACAAACTGTGTCTTCCAGAACGTTCAATACAATGTCCTGGTGTCTTTAAGAAAAAGGCTAGGAGAGTAAAAAAAAATTAAATAGTTAAATCTAAAAAAAACAAAAACGAACGATTATGTTGTACAGACTGATTTGTTAAAACAAAGAAACAAATGTTTAAAATACTAACATTTCCCTCAATTGTAACATGGGACATTACCGTAAGCAACCTTTTTTTTTTGTGTCTATAACACATCTGCAACTAAATGGTACAAAATATTACTGTCCATACCTCGACACTTTTCTTTTCTCGTCATTAAATATTCTACTAGCAGAAATACACGCCTCTGGTGGCTGGAGGGGAGGGCTCTGACACATTATGGTCTCCGCAATAGCAAGTTAAATAATATTTAAAAAAATGGTCAAACGGTGTATATATATTTATATATAAAAAAAACATACTTTACATTTTACTTTATATAATACATAAATTTAATCCTTTTTTTTTCTTTTTAATTTATTTATGATGGTGTCTTAAGCTATTGCATAGAATCTAAGAAAAGACAAATCCAACAACTGCGCAAATAAAAGGGATCTTGAATTACCGGCAACATTATCTACATATTCTCAATAGATTTCATTCTTTTTTTTTTATTCAAAGGCTTATTTACCCTAAAGCCACTAATTCCCTTAATTCATTGTGCGGCTTACCTGTGAACCACTTGCCATAAAATGATATAGGTCTAAGATAAAGAAAAGCAAGTAGGAAAGCAGACTTATGTACAAGTGCCCCGCTATTGTGTAACGATAAGGACTAGGACAATGCCATTCGCCCCACTTAAAAAGTATTTCTTTATTTCTTGACACAGCTTCTATCAACTCACTCTGTTTTGTAAAACGTTTATACACGCTGAAATTTCGCACAATTATTTCTTTGACCTGACAACTCTAGACTTCACTAACTGGTGGATTTTTTGTCATTGATTCATGTGTTGTCATTGAGCAAAAGCTTGTAGGCAAAATTCGATGACGATTGGACGAGTAGAAGTGGTCACAATGATTGCAGTAATAGAAACATACAGGAAAGATACATAGTGAGTTATTACATAGATCTAGTTAAGATAGGCCCAAGCGTTATAAAACTGAGTTTCGTTTGGGATTTCCCTCTCAACATTGCAGTAATCTGCGTTTTGCTAACATTTTAAGATCCGCTTTACGTGAAGTAAGAGAAAAGAAAAAAAAATGGGGGGGGGGGGGAAGGGCGCTATAACGAAGTCAAAAGAAAAATCGTAAGAAGACAAACAGAGGAAGATAAATAGAGAATTGGAAATATATGAACATTATTAACGCCATATTTGAGAACCACTGTTGACAACTACAGGATATAAAATAATTGACAAATTAAAATATTTCCTTTATCAATACTTTCCGATATACCATATATATACAGACATGGTTTACTTTGTATTTACGTATTTATCACGTAATGTACACGGCAAGGTATTATTGTTTTTTTTAAATATGATTTTTAGGTCTTCAATGAATTAGCTTCGAGCTTTTGCTCATGATCCACGGGTCAAAAACATTTGGGAAGCTCTGCACTAGACTACATCTACAAACAAAGTAATAAGCTTCTTTGATTCATTTCAAAATATAACATTCAATGATTTCTATACGACATTAAACGACTACAGTACAGAGGTTGTTAATTTAAAAGAAAAAAAAATACAATTCAGTAACCTTTTTTTTAATTTGATAAATGATTTATCATTGTACTTTTATTTCTCAACCATTAGTATTTGATTGCATCTATTGTCCTAACGATTGTATCACAAAGCAAACATTAGATTAGCAAACGTTGATACAAGCCAATGAGTTGCACGTGAATACAAGTCAATAATTAGCAATGACACAAAAGATTTTTCCACTTCAGTTAATTTTACAACGTCCGTCACGGACAACTACTTTTGAGTCTTACCACATCCATCATAGTACCGACATTTAACTGTCACAAAACATTACAGACTACAACTAAAATGTTAGTAAAATTTGATTCATTCTTGAATGAAAGCTACGGTCAGCGGGCTTTTTCAGTTCACGGACCAAAGGTTTGGAACTCACTCCCCATTGATCTAAGACAGACAACTTGCTACACCACTTTTAAGAAGAACATTAAGACTTATTTGTTTAGAACTTTTTTAGATTAGTTTGTCATGTTACATGTTTGCGTTTGTAATGTTTTTACAGCGCCTTGAGCCTACAGTTTTGTTTGTTAACAGCGCTTTATAAATAAAATTATTATTATTATTATTAAGTAGGTAGATGGCGAATCTGTTTTTATTTGCAGAAAGTATCCAGTAGCTAAGCAAAATTGATATTTGCGTTGAATGTACCACGTGTAATCCCTCTTCTTTCACAAAATATCGAATTCGAGTCGAGTTAGAATTTTTTAAAATATATATTTCGGCGTCAGAAGTGAGGTGAGAACCCTCGGGCCAAACCAATCTCAACTACGCCCCTGTTTAAAAAACAAACATTCTGGTGAGCCATGGCTATGTTGGGCTAGAAAATCTCTATCTCATGAATGCATTTAAGAAAATTTCATGTTATGGCAAGAGGAAAATAAAGTCCGAAAACAAATGAGCTCTTCAAAAGTGATAAGGTCAACTAATGTTTTATTAACATGGAATTGGCTTTCAGACCTGCCTTTCAATTAGTATTACGAACTTTTTACTATGACGTTTCTGAATCCATTAATCAAGGGAAGTTGTAGTTTTTGCTGTGTGCAAGTAACTCTACAGAACTATTGGTAAAGAAACAGATAATGCCTTTTTCTTTAATTTAAGACGCAGATTAGATTTGAATCGAATTCGCAAGTCTCATTTATACACCAACACAGGGAGAAAGTACTTTTAAAAGGGGAGGGAAGTGTGAGTAAAAAAAAAAAAGATCAGTAAAAGAAAATTCGGAATATAGACGAAAGATAAATGCGAGAGTTTTAAACCCGTGACCATTGGCATATGTAGCAACAGCATCACTGTACGAGAACCTAATGTCGCAAAAATTAAGTAATTTGTATTGCCAGTAACTATATCTATCTGGTGCAACTTAGACATTTATTGCTATCTCCAGAGCAAGTTCCAGGTCTTAAATATGAAATGTTTTAGTGAAATGAAAATTTCTTCACGGAAAAAGTTTCACGTAAGAGTCTCTTACAAAGATTTGTCTGATTATTGTCTAAATCTCTAAACTAAACGCTATTGTCACGTTACAAGACTAAGCAGCTCCCCACTCAAATAAATACATCAATCGAATTTCCATTCGAGACTGTAAAGTGAAAGAAAAACAACAAAACACAAAGGACACGACCTGCGGAAGACGCCTAATACTGAGAGGTGCAGGACAGGCATGCCTTTTGCAAACTATACGGGGTTTTAATATCAACACACTTAAAACGTTATTGTTTTTTTTAAAGAATTATTAAAACTTTTATGTATCCTTTAAGCCTTAAGCCGACAAAAAAGGGAGGGGTAGGAGGTCTAGTTTTTTTTTTGGTGTTTCATGGCTACTGGCAATAAACTTGACGTCACTAATGGCTTATTTTAATGTGGATTAGTGAGGATTATATCAAGATTATGCCAGGTCTTTATTGTGTCACGACAGCCAACAATTTTGAATTGCTTTTAACTTTGTCGAGAACAAAAAAAAAACACCTCTTGCAGCAATGCTTCTCGTTGAAGAGGAGAACAAAAAGGGAGGGGGGCAAAGGGCTGACTCATCCTCTACACGCACATGAAAGTCACAAGCAGAGGCGGCCCTAGCAGTGCGCGGGGCCCTGGGCGAGTGTCATATGCGGGGCCCCATATGTATCGTACCGGCGCCTTCACGGGGTCACGGTTGTCACGATCGTACCTCATCACGCTAACGGGCTCCTGCACCTCTAACGCTGTTGCCGACAATGTGAATTCGTCTTTACTCTAATAATCGATTCTTTTAAAAATGTTTTGCATCTGACCAGGGCCGGTCCTACAGTTTGCGGGGCCCTATGCGAAACGTATTGCTTCCAGTCGCAGTAGCATTTGTTTACTAATTGGCCTCCAGTAGCAATCGCGCCAAATAATTTACAATGAAAACACAATACTCTGTCTTTGGTATAAGAACAAAGTGTTCGATAGGAGGATCTACAGTAGTTCGTTGACTTTCGCAGATCCGACTTTATGGAAGGGTTTTAAAAAAAATGACAAAAATACTCACGCATTATTCTTTTTATAGCCTCTTAGAATCGGCATGTCATAAGAAGCTGTCTTTACAGAAACTTAATGGTAATTCCAAACCCAAAATTTAGAGCTAAGAGCTTACATAGTAGTATCATATCATATCTAATCATATTGTATTAAATATCCTAGTTTATGAGAACTGATCTGGTTTTAGAACCTGACGATGACAATGGAATTGCCGATCGCGGGGCCTCCCTCAGGCGCGGGGCCTGGGGCGGTTGCCCCACTTGCCACCCCCTAAGGCCGCTACTGGTCACAAGAATAGTGTATTACTAAATAACATGAAGGACAAGGTCTGGAGGATTTATAGCATGACACAATGTTAATATGGTTTTATCCGGATTACAGACATGATTAATACAAAAATCTGGCCAAATCTTTTGGTTGAATCCACCTTGTCCCTATAACTTCTAATTTGTCCAGGTACACACTAAGAGCACAGATTATAACTGCTATAAATTATTTTATGTCTAACTTTAAAATGATTTAATGGGTAGATTATGCATTACATTAGGTGCATTTTTTTTTCTCTAAGGCATACATATCGATCTAAGTTCACCCTAGGTTGGCATACAGATAGATTAGTTCTATAAGATAGAGAAGATACCGTGAGACAAACAAACTACAGACATATATAAGTTGCAGTCTTACAGTGATGTTAATTTTGTACTAATAGACTTTTCTCTAAAGTTGAGAATTTTTTTATTTTTGTATTTCATTTAACACCAGGGCTGGCCGTTCAAAGTCATTGTTAACACAATTGTGTATTTGGACATCATACCTTTTTTTTTCTTTTTTTTTTTTGTGGGGGGGGGTTGTTTTTAATTTTTTTTTTTAATGAATGTTGTTTAAAAAAAAAAACAACAACTGAAGACAAGTCAAAATGTTAATGATGAATGAACAACTCCTTTTACAAATTCAGTTAGTCCTATGGAATGAGTATGTATGTACAGTGCAGATATAAAATAAAATGACAATGCATGACTATAGTTATTAATCTTAATTAATATTTTTATATGTTATATAATTGAACTGTTTCTCTGTTGTCAACAATTGTAATATTTATGTGATGCTTAAGATGGCTAAGGTGGATATAAAGCGGACCAACGCGGAAACTGGCCAACTCCTCTACCACTGTAGCGAAGACCACCTTTACCTGCAATACTTGTGGACGGGAGTGTCTCTCCAAAATAGGGCTCCACAGCCACACGAGGAAGTGTGCGAGATGAACCATAGTCGTTCTATGACTGAAGGAGGCCAATGAGTGAATTAAGAAACACGACTTAATGTTATTACAAGGTTTAAATATATGCTGAATTTTCAATTTTAAAAAAAACGAGGTTACTTTGTCCATCAAATGTTGAAATTATCAGCGCAGCTAGATTTAGATAACTAAGAAACTAGACTTTGTTTAGCATTTTGAAATGGTTATACAATCAGGAAGGTCACAAGTGATAGTTTGCAATAATTATGTTATGCCCACCTGTTGTAAATTGATAGGGTTGTGGTGAATGAGGGGTGAATGGCTTGGCTTCTGAACATGTGGTAATGGGTTCAAGGGTTAGCTTGTGAATTAATTGAGATTTGTTTCCTTTGAAAGATAGAACTTTTTGATAAATCTATTTGAAAGATAGAACTTTTTGATAAATCTATCTATGCACTCAGGAGACAACCAATCTTAAAACAGATTTAACATTAAATATTCTTAACAAACCTGGCAAATTTTTCTCTTATACTTTTTCAAATTAAAAAAAAGTTTAAATATAAATAAACTATTCAAGTTGTTGTTTTGTTTTTTAATCAATTTTTTTAGTTTTGTTTAGCAAGGCACAGGTGGTCTTGAAATGGTGCTACATTTTCCATGTAGAACAAAATTTCACAAATAGTCTGGGATTAGTACCTCTACTTTCTTATATTATAAATTACAGACATTATTTTGAGAGAGAAGATTATTTCGCTCTACACATATCCAAGCTGGGTTATAACATTAAATAATGGTTCACCAAAAGAATGTTTTGTTGTAAGAGGATTTGAAGAGCAAGACTTAATACCGAAAGATAGTCCTACTGTTTGGTAAGGGTTCTATGAGAATTTTTTTTAGCATTTGTGCCTAGTAAGCAGTGGCAGATTAAAACAACTTATATTAAATCTGCAGTTTTACAAGGAAAACTTATATACCCCCAAAAGAGAATAATACTCAAAGGAAAGTTATTTGAGCAAAGTATATGGGCAATATGGACTAAGGATGGTGCACAGCAGTTCTCTTTAAGTGTCAAAGAAGAGTTCATGGAACTTGCAAACAGTCAAACCTTGATCCAGCATCTTTCACATCAATAAGTGATGGAGATGTATATAGCATATTTTGTCACCTAGTGATTTGTTTAATGCTGGCAATGGCATTTTTTGAGAAGACAATGTGTGACTTGCACCACTGATTTGTGGCAGGAAAAACAGAAGAAAGAAATTTTTATTACATTGGATTTGACATTAAAAAAAACAACTACATATGGGATAATCCTAAACCACACGGTGTATATAGAAAAACTTGATCAACTAAAAATTAGACCCAACAAGAGGTTTGCAAATGGACTTAAATGCTGCAGAGCAATGTAAAGATAACTAATTAGTCAGTTAAAAATTGGGTTGTTTAAGGGTCCAGACCTGGTATGGCTGTTGAGTTAATCAAACAATGTACAAAGTTAGAGAAAGCAATAGTTACAGACCTAATGTGAGCATTAATGGTCATTGATAACAAGAACATAGACTCACACAAATTGAACAAGTGAAGAATCTAAGTCCAAACCTTTGTAAAACACAGATGATGGTTTAATACTGGAAAGGCCACAGTCGAGTTTCTGTCTATAAAACATGTTATCCTAAGAAATCCTATCACCAACTGACTTAATGTCTCTACGTAGTCTCTAACCCATGGAAGTCATGACGTTACTAACTCATGTTCAAAGTTCATCAACTATGGTGCGTCTCTATACAAACTACTAAAACTATAACAAAGTGTCTCACAATAAGGACTATTACTTCTTACCATACTACAAGAAGGAAGACTCTCAAAAGAGTTTATGTTAATAGACCTTCAATTCCATTTAATTCTTTTCATCTTATCTTTATTTCTAGTTCTGATACTATGTCATTCTCTTACTTAAAAAAGATAGAAAGAATGGAACAAATAGGTAGTTTAAGCCATTTAGTATGAAAATACATTTCCACAAGTTCAGAGTTTTATTTATTTTTATTTTGCTTAACACATCTCTTTTTTAATTGTACCAATTTTGTGTATTTATCATTAGTTATTATAATGTGTACTTGTATTATCTTTTTTAGTGCCTCATATTCTGTTTGACTGTCCCAGACTTATTGATCTCCGTCGTGACAGGTCTGGGAAAACAAAAATTCTCGACCTGTATGGTGACATTTATGCACTATGCAAGACAGCAGGGTTTCTGTGCAGGGCTTTTGCAAGAAAGGATTTGAGCCTATCAAGCCCTCACTCAAATGGAGTTTTATAATGATGATGATCTTATTTCTCAATAAATTTTTTTTTTAATTCTCAGTTTTTGGTTGACCTTAAAAGTGGTTGAAAGAGAGAAAGAATGAATGAGAAAAAAGAGAAATATGTGTAAGCAGAATGATTCCACTCGACAAGGGAGTAAATGTTGCTATGTTGTGTGTCATGGGTGTTAAGTTCTTGTATAAAGAAAGTCACTCATGACTTAGGTTTAAAGTCATATTTAGTTTAACAATAGTTTACAAATTTAGCCATGCATGTGAATCAGTGAGTTACAATCCAGTAAGTCATGGTTTTCCTGACTGACTCAAGCAACCTATTCCATGCTCTAAAAAGGAAGATATTTGCCCTAGCATATAGATTATAAAATGTACCTTCATCTGTGTTTTTGTTTTAGTATTTTTATTATGTTTTGGTTACCGCTGGTTATTTAATAAATACATGTTTTCTTTAAGTAATAAAGAAATATCTGACAACTATTCTAAGACCGAACATATGCAAACATGAGATAAATTTAGATTACAATTTTTAAGAATGCATTTCTTCTATACAGTGCTGGCTTAAAAATTTTGAAAACAAACCTCCAGCAATGAAGCAAGATATTGCCTTATTTTGATATAGATACCTGTATATCTATATACCGGTATATAATTCTCAAAGTTGACAAGTTCAAAAAGTTCAAACACACAAGCAAGCAACAAGCAACAAGTAAATGGGAAGATCCCAAGATGCATGGTGTGAATGGAAAATGGTGTATCCAAATCCGCACTATTTTCATTCACAAAATAGGACAGACATAAATAAATATAGACTGGAAAAAGGAAGAAACTTCATGTAAATTGAAAAAATATATATCTATTGAATTTGGCTTTCTGAATTATGAAAAAATTAAAAATTGAAGTCTAGATTAATCTCTTAGAGATTAAATACAATTTATAGACATAAAATAAAGTACACACAATTGCAATGCACAAATTTTTGTGTCATAATACTCTTATTGGCCAGTCTATATTTATTTATGTCTATGCAAAATAGCATAATTCTCTTCTGGATATTTTTATTTTACTTTACTTTTACTTTACAAAAGATTTTAATAATTTCCGGAGATTTCCAGGACTTTTTCGTAGGCCTATATTTAATAACATTTCAGGAGATTTCCAGGGGCTCCTGGTAAATCAAGAGGCAGCGGGAACCTGTTATATGTTATAAAATGGTTTAATTTAATAATTTATACACCTAAAATTAGCAAGGGTCCAAAGAAAATGTGTGACCCACTGCGGTCACATATGTTGCAGTGCCTAAGGCCTGCCCTGCAAAATAGCTGCGTATGCTATGCCACCAGTCGACTAGTATAAATATAAATTATATGCCGGTATTATTTTTTAAAGAAAAATGTGAAAATTATACAAAACAGATTAAGAATAAAACAAAAAAGGAGTTTTGAAGAATATAGTTATTATTATTTTAGAAAAATAACATTGCCTATTCTAATATTTAGGTCACTTATCATGACTTAATGAAATAATAATACAGTTAGGTATCAGATAATAATTCCTATAAAAATTAGTCAAAAGAGCCAAATGAAATACTTCATTCCTCCTTAATCTTCAGCAGACTCAAATACAAGACTTATGAGTCAAGACATTTGGTAAAAAGAAAAGCATTATTTATAAAGCAAAAAAAAAAAAAAAAAGTAGTGGGGCATCAGGGTAATTGAGAGCTAAGTCAACAGTTTCATACAAAAGAAAGTTGCTCAAAGACATCTATTTCTAATGTTAAAATTTGTTGTGAAGCTTTTTGTTTTGTTTCAGAAATGTGGAATGCAAATTTAATTTAAGCTCAATCAGATCTGACTATATTTAGGCAAATATATATCTAGATCAGACTGTGATTTGCAATTGTAAAATCACATATATATTTTTTTTAAATTCATATTTAACAAATGATTGTAATTTATTTTAAAAAGAAAGAAAACACATTGTGGTTGCGTTTGTGAACATGCCTGGACTTGTTAAGAAAATAATAATTTTAGAAAGCAAAAAATTATTTTTTTTAAATTGATTTGGATCATAATTATGTTAATTAGATTTTTACGTTGTTCAAACCTCAGTAAGTGTATTTCTGTAATCAAGAGCACAATTATAAATGAAACATGAACAAAGAGAACGTTGCATAAGAAACAGGGCATTGGTAGAAAATTAAATTCTAAACTAGTGTTTTGTATTGCTGAAACTTTCGAATTTTAAACTAAGAGATAAACGATGCGATCTATGCGTCACACAAAAAGCAGGCAACAAAATCGGCATGTTAAATTTTGTATGTAATGAGCATTCATAAAATCATATATTTTATGCATTACCAAGTTCTAAAATTTACATAAATAATGATTTTGTTATCCTACCTTAAATTGAAATTAAAATTTCTGATTTGTCGGCCATATTGTTTAGCTTAGAAACTATCACAGAGTAGGTTCCCTTGTTAATACCATTCTCTTGCACAAGTCTACATCGATTGTTCTGTATAGATCTAGTATGTTAGATAGTTCCATGGTTAGATCTATATAGATCTATAAGTTGGTTATTGAACATTGTGCGTAGTTAAAAGCAGTGGCGTAGCCTCCATGGCGCGAAGGGGTATAATGAACCCGGGCTCACGACCATTTAGGGGCCCACACCCTAGCATAGAGCCTCCGTGAATATTTAGTAGTTACATACAATATCTGGACTTATATGGGGCCCCATATCTCTAATTTGTTAGCTCTAAATACTACACTGCATAGCCGCGTATATGGGTTTAATATCGTCTGGTGCCATGACTAATGACCAATTGTGGTCTGCCCTACACTGGAAGTTTGTAAAAAAAAATGTAAAAAAATTTAAAAGTGTCTTTAAAATATAAGCTCTTTCAATGGTAAACCCGTCCATTCTTTTATGTTATTTTCCCAGAGTTTTCTCTTCTACCTTTTTTCTTTTTCCTGGTTATGTTCCCTGGAGGAAGGTTTTTGCATGCCCTGAAGGCTGTGCGATGAGGACCTTGTGATACTGATATGCCTCCTTAATCTTCAGCAGACTCAAATACAAGCCTTATGAGTCAAAACATTTGGTAGAAAGAACAGCATTATTTATAAAGCAAAAAAAAAAAAAAGGAGGGAGGGGATCAGTGTAATTTGTGATACTGCCATAAGTAAGAACTACTAAGAAGCTACATGCGCTATTGACATTTGAATATTTAAAATTCATTCTTAATGGCGTCAGATTTGTAACATGAACGCCCCTGAAAGAAAGTTCACAACTACAACACATTAGTTTACCAAAGTGTTTCTTAAACTGTATTCTGAGGAACCCTAGTAAAAAACAAAACAAAACAAAAACAAAAAAAAAAAGAAAAAAGGAAAGAAAAAAAAAAATTGGATGGATGGTTTTGAGGTCATACGACGAGAATGGATGGGCATTGGCATCGTATTGGTTTCGAAAAATCAACCACCGCTGGATTTCGATTTTGGAATAATTTAAATTGGCACTCGCTGAACCTCCAAGAAAACATTGAAGATCAACCACAGTAAAGAAAGAAAAAAAAACTTCGAATGGATGGTTTTGAGGTCATACGACGAGAATGTGTGGGCATTGTTAAATCGGCACTCGCTGAACCTCCAAGAAAACATTGAATATTTCAAAAGACTGTATGGGAACACAAAACAAATTCGTGCCCTAGAAGTGGTAAAAAGGGAGGTTTCAATATTTTCAACTAACATCGGCCACAATCAGTAGGGGCTTACAAATAGAAGACACGGGTAAGTTTCGAAAGTGCTAACGATACTATTTAGCAGTCCTAGATGTGATGTACAGCTCAGACATAATTGTCAGCCTTTGTTCGGGTTAGGTTTTCATTTCGCCGTCTACGCCTGTCTTCGCAGTCTTTTTTGTTGAGCTAAAAGGTGGTCGACTTAACAGAGGCGCTCACGGAAACGCTTCAAAGACCAGCTTAGGCGTCAACTTTCCTTGGTTGACACAGAAGAGAGCACCTGGCTGCATGCGGCGTCGGAACGAGACAGCTGGAGGTCACCAACGAAGGCCGCGAGATACACATTTGAGACCAAAAGAAAATCTTCCGCCGAGGACAAACGCAGACGACGAAAAGAAAATCTAAACCGACCACCTGAGGACAAACGCAGACGAAAAGAAAATCTAAACCGACCACCTGCGGACAATATGGTTTTGCTTGCCCTGGGTGTGGCAAAATATGTAGGTCACATCTGGGGCTGCACAGCCACGGGAAACACTGAATTTCTCATAATCTTTGGATTCGAAGACAAGCCTTATTATTATTATGTGCATTCCGCTGCCTTTGTAAGAACTATCCAGATGCTTCAATGTGAAGCTGCCTGTTGTCAGGTGCTCTCTTCTATGTCAGTTAAAGCAAGCTAGCACCTAAACTGGTCTTTAAAGCGTTTTCGGGTGGCCCCTCTGTTACGCCGACCACCTCTCACAAAAAGAAAGATTATTTTCGGTAAAGGTCCTCTACAGTACTTTACATTACACTGTCATTTCGCAAAAACATTTCTATGAGTTGTGTGGTCTTGTCATCGTATGCTCATGATGGAGCGCAGACATCTTTGGTGAAAGCGTTCAAGAAGTCTGAGATGCTTTCTGCCTTCCCATGTCTCAGAGCCATTTTTTTATACACGTGAGAACATTTTTAAAACCTAGGACCACCATATAAGAAGCTATATTGGATCTACGATATTATTTCTCATGAAAAAATTACATGTTGCGCAACATTTTACTGAAGATTACAGCCTCGCCTTCTTAGCCCAATATTCATGCACATTGCTTCAACATTTACCACAATGCAATGCGTGCGCAAATCAAATTCTGCCAAGGAGTTGGTCTGACGTCACGGGTTATTGAATAGATTGGCTCTTCTTCATGCAGTTTATGACCATCTCTTAGTGGGGGAAACGAAAATAACATCAGCAACAAATCGAAACTGGGTGGTAAGCTTGAATATGCCATTTTTAAAGCTTTAAAAACTTTTTTTTACAAGACGTCTAGATCTAGGCCTACATTAGAATAACCAAGTTAAATGTAATTTCAACCTAAAATTCACTAGACTCTAGATTCAAGATATTGACTCTATTTGAGTCTACTCTTTTTTAACTTTTGTCTAGACTAGATTTATCATTTAGCTATCAGGATAATCTTTATAGATAGACCTACGATAGAGGGTCTAAAAATTTAAGGCCTACTATAGATAAAGCTATCGACAGAATATGACGCTATAAAGTATAAAGTACTCAGACACAAAGATAAACTTAAAGGCACATTCCTCATTCCATATCCTAGGACATATTTGTACAAAAGCTTTTTCTTACCTATTCACTAGCCTATTGCCATTATCATTAGAGCATGGAATGGGTTGCCTGAGCCAGCCAGGAAAACCAGTGACTTTATAGCGTCACTGGTTAACATGCATGACTAAATGATGACGCGTAAGACGCAATCATCTTCTTTTTTTTGAAGTAGACCTAACGTCTGTATTATATAAGATAAGATAAGATACAGAGTAGGCTAAACGTCTTCTTGGTTAGATAATAATAAAAAAGCTAGTCCCAAGTCCCAACCTTACGCAGGACGACGGGGATGGGAGCGGACAGGGTATGAACTCTGGTAACTATAGCCTTAACCTAAGTTTGAATATACTAGCTCTAACTTTAGGCTTTGAAATATATATATATATAGACTCGAAGTTGTACATTTGAGTATCGCTTGGATACCACAATAGGTGGGGATGTAAATATTTCGTGAGTAGGCGTCTTTTGTAGGAATTGTTTTTGTAGTAATTGTTTGTCTTTTGTTTGTTTGTTTGTTTGTAATTGTGAAGGCCTTGTGGCTCAAATGTCCTGTTTTTTTTGTTTTTTTTTTACTTTGGCCCATCAGTGTTTCTTATACGTATGCCATTGTATACTGTCACTGTCACCATTTGCTCATTGAGGACACTGCCTGCCGCAGGTTTGAGCGGGGATGTAGGTTAATAGCATTCAGTTCTGAAAAAAAAATCCGAAAAAAAAAAAAAAGAAGTAAACTCTGCATATGCCCGACTTTGGTAGTGTCAAAGAAATCAAACCTGCAAACTCTCATTCTCTACATCGGATATCTGCTAACACCCATTCGCTACATCCAATATATGCTAACACCCATTCGCTACATCCAATATATGCTAACACCCATTCAATACATCAAATATCTGCTAACACCCATTCGCTACATCCAATATCTACTAACACCC
>JADKLZ010003886.1:35706803-35723874 GCA_021533235.1 Biomphalaria straminea
ACACCCATTCGCTACATCCAATATCTGCTAACACCCATTCGCTACATAAATATGAGCTACAAGTAAAAAAAAGAACATTATTCTATGCAATGGCCCATTCCCACGTTTCGGCAGAAGTCTGGTGTTGGAGAAAAAAACATGCACTACGTGCTCTCTGATTTAGGCCTAAGTAAGGAAATACTGAAATGTCATTAAATTATTTCTCCTCAGGGATATTAAAAATCGCTAACTTTTGATAGATGTATCATTAACTAAACAATGCAACCCCAAATGGCTATTTGATATATAATTGTTTGGATATTCCAGAGAAATGAATGATTTTTTCTTAAGTAGAGGAAATTAAGTCTAGGCCTACATTTATAGAGCAAAGTTGTCCTTTTTATTATTACAAAGCTTATATCAACTCACTCTGTCTGGTACAAAGTTTGTACACGTCATTTCTCCGACACTCAATCTTGGATCAAGCTGAAATTTTGCATATGCCTATTTATTTCTGTTTCTTAAAAAAGAAATTATTTGAAGGAAAAGAGAGATTCAAGGAAAAAAATTGAAAGCTCTTTCAAGAAAAATAACTCTAAAGCTTGTTGGAGCGCCTTGAAACAAATTACTGGCTACGTACCAAAGCGCGAACCGATGTACGTCGCTGACAATAACAAATTTGCCAATGAATTAAATGATTTCTACAGCCGATTTGACTGCCACAACTTCGAGAAAGACCACCATGATTTATTGGCATCATTTGAAAGCAGCAATATAATCCAGTCTCAACAACTGTTTAATAAACAAGAAGTGATTAAAATATTCAAACAAGTAGACACCGCCAAAGCATCTGGACCCGACAAATTAAGTGGCAAACTTGTAAAGATGTGTGCGGAACAACTAGCACACATTTTTTTGTGCTATCTTCAAAAAGTCCTGGCAAACGCACAAAATAGCCTACCTTCCATTTGGAAAACATCTGAAATAATTCCAGTACCCAAAAAGATCACTGCTTCCAATAACGATCTACGTCCCGTAGCATTTACATCAATTCCATCTACGCCTCGATCCGCACCAGTTCGCTTGCAAACCGTCAA
Source organism: Biomphalaria straminea (assembly GCA_021533235.1). Lineage (NCBI taxonomy): Eukaryota > Metazoa > Mollusca > Gastropoda > Planorbidae > Biomphalaria > Biomphalaria straminea. The sequence goes on from JADKLZ010003886.1 coordinate 35,707,880, forward strand.
GAAGTACAGAAGATGCAATATTATTTATGCTGAATTGTCTATACCATCATCTTGATACTCAGAGACACTACGCCAGAGTATTATTCGTAGATTTTTCATCTGCATTCAACACCATCCAACCACATCGTATGATAAAAAAAAAAAAACTATCTGAATTGAACGTTAGCAAAAACATACAAGCTTGGATTATAAACTTTCTCATCAAACGCCCACAATATGTAAAAGTGAACGGACATGTGTCAGGCACGAGAGAACTTAGCACTGGAGCGCCACAGGGGTGCGTCCTGTCACCAGTATTGTGTACCATATACACAAATGACATTCAGAGCTTATCAGCTGACACTCCCGTCATAAAATTCGCTGACGACACAGCAATCATTGGCCTTATTGCAGGTGACGAAAATATGTACCATTCAACAATTAACACCTTTTACCAATGGTGTATGAATAACTTTTTAATTTTAAATGTTCAGAAAACTAAAGAAATGATTATTGATTTTAGGAAAAACAAGGATCATATTGCAGAAATTCAGATAGACAACCAAAAACATAGAGCAAGTACAAGAATATAAATATCTAGGCACAACTATCAACAACAAACTGAAATGGAGTCAAAATCTATACACGAAAATTCACCAGCGACTCTTCTATCTCAGAAAGCTAAGAAAATTTAACATAGATAGAACAATAATGAAACTCTTCTACACAGCAACCATCAGCAGTCTTATTAACTTTGCCATCACCGCTGGATAGTCTAAGAGCTGAGCCTGAGGCTCTTCGAGCTCTAAGTTTGAAAAAAAACCTGTCTGAATCCGTCCTAGAACAAATATCAAACAGTAAAAAAATAAACCTGCGGACCACACAGGCCTGTCTGGGAGGGACCCGAGTCAATGTCTATAGGGCATTGTTGTTTCCAATACTAATGACACTCCGACGCATGGACTAGAATTCATGGCCGAAGGCCAAGTAGTACCGGGGGCCACCACCATGTTCCTTCATTATACCAAGCTAACTGTGCGGGATTCGCCATTGATGAGACGGTCCCTTGAGGAACAGCGCATGGATTAGGTGACGGTTTGTGGGAGCTTTCTTACAACCCCACTACAGTGCAATGGTCGGACTCGTAGGCACCCCCACGGGGTCCTGTTTGTTACTTTTTAGTCTTGCTCACCTCCCCTAGTGAGCCGTTTCCACGCCGGCGCCACGGTGAGGCAAAGTAACTTTGCCGGCGTGCCATCACCTGCTGGTATGGTAATACTTCACTGGCACAAAGACATAGAATAAATAGACTAATTAAAAAAGCATCGTACATTACTCAAGTACTGCTACCATCTCTTAAAGAGCTTTTCCAAGAAAGATGTCTTTCCAAATCACTCACTATTCTTAAAGACAACCTGCACCCATTAAACAACTGTTACATAAGATCTGAACGAAGTGGTCGTCTCATTTCAAAGACTAAAACTGAAAGATTTAAAAACTCCTTTGTCCCACTTTCGGTCAAAGTGTTACAAGGTCAGCTGAGATGTACATAGAAGTCGAAATCATAAAGCGCTGGTTGTGAATGTGTATGTGTGTTCGTATGTGAAATTGTGAATGTTGTTAGAATTTTTTCATCAGTATTGTTTTTGTACAGTAGTTACGCTGAGATTGTCAATTGTAATCAAACTGAATTTCCATTAAAAAAAAAAGTTCCCCTTTCAGACCTTGTGGTCTATAGGGCAGATGATGTAAAGGTCATCTGATTCTGTGGCCCACGGTTTACGAGGGTGTCATGTGGCCAGCACAACGACCAACCCCAACTAATGTCAGGTACCCATTAGAGCTGGGTGGACTCAAGGGCGCCCGAAAATCCCGAAATAAAAATCCCAGTCTTCACCAGGATTCGAACCCGGGACCTCCAGTACGGAAGCCAAGCGCTTTACCGCTCAACCACCGCGCCCTCCATTAGATTGGATCAATAAAAATTATCTTATCTTCTTACATAATTTTCTTTTCAATATTTCTTTGTAACACTAATGTTTGAGATGCGAGCAGCTAGATCTATATATCTAGACAGAATACTAGCCCTAGATCATGCCTAGATCTATGTCGCCTGCGTAGTGTGTAAACCAAAGGCACATATTGTGACATATGCGTGTTCCCACGGTTAATGTTTGTAAACACAATTTTAAATGCGTCATATCCACTATAATCCAGCTCAGTGGGCACATCTTTGAAGGTAACTAACTCTGTAGTCTCCGTTACAAACCAATAGTTATCTACCTTTTCTAGTGCCTTAAAATAGGTTATTGATCTTCTTTCATAAAGAGTGTCGCCCGGATGTTTGTAAACAATAAGTACATCGGGCTAAAAATATCTTCGACTGCTGCAATTTTCTAAGTCAGTTTTCAGTCTAGGACTAGGAATCCATAGATTTTAGATCTAGATTTCTAGATCCATTAACTTTCTTTACAATTACAAGGGATTGTAAAATAATAAGACTAAATCAATCCCTAACTTTATTGCTGTGTCAACTGTGTGATTATAGCATCAACTTAAATTAAACGCCCACTCGACATTCTACTTCTACATTTCAATTTTTCATTTGATATTTTTATTTATCTAGAATTAAGACAATTTAGTCTTCCAACTTTTTCGAGTCTTTGGACTTGGTAAGTGAAGAAAATCAATTCAATGTGAATTCAGTGAAGCCTGAGTGAAGAGTGATTGCTTGAGTGTCGAGAAAAAGTAACCAACCAAGATAAAAAGTGTGTGTGAATAATGAAGATTCAATGAGATTGAGAAATAAAAAATCTAATGATCTAATTCTAGAATCTAGATTTAGATCTATCATCTATCACTATGTAGTACTACTACTACTAGCTACTAGTGACTACTAGATCTAGATTAGTATAGTAGATTCTAGTTACTTCTAGATCTAGCTAAGTCTAGTACCTTATAGATCTACTAAGTTATACTATAAGTTTGAACTTATAAGTTATACTGACTTTTAGTAGTTGTAGTAATTCTAATTAGATCTAAAAATGATAGTAATTTTAGTAAATGGCTAAAATGGTCCTACTCCTTGATCTAGTCCTGTATTATATAATAACTAGTCGACCGGCGGCATAGCATACGCCGCTATTGTGCAGGGCAGGCCTTAGGCACTGCAACATATGCGACCACAGTAGGTCACGCACTTTCTTTGGACCCGTGCTAAATTTTAGGGTATAAATTATAAATTGAACCATTTTATAACATATAACAGATTTCCCGAGGCCTCTTGATTTACCAGGACCCCTTGGAAATCTCCTGAAATGTTATTAAATGCTATGCCGCCGGTCGAAAAAGTCCTGGAAATTTCCGGACATTATTAAAATCTTTTTAAAGTAAAAAAAAATATGCTATGCTATTTTGTGAATGAAAATAGTGCGGATTTGGATATATTATTTCCCATTCACACCATGCTGCGCCATGAGATCTTCCCATTTACTTGTTATAAGTAAAGCGAATGCGTGAATTCATGAATAAAAAATTCTATGAATGGAGCTAAAAATGGCTAATTGACCTTAATTTACGCGATATTAAGAATAGAGTTGCACTCATGTAACAATGCTTTAGAAAAACATATTTGAATGTTAATTTGATTAAACTATGAAATGAATGGGCTATAATTAGTATGTTCATGTGCTAAAGCATGAAACTATCTTTGCGAAGAGAAGTTCTATAATGTTAGAGTCGAATTTGAGTTCTAGATCTAGATCTTGATCTAGAAATAGAGAGATGAGTTACCTTTCGTAATCATGTCTAATGAATGAATGTGCGTAATTAAAGTACTTTCTAAAGTGAAACCTGAGAGTATACTCTATCTGTGTATTGTTGTTCTAGTTTCAATAGTCTTACGACACAAAAATCTGGAAATACTTTTAATATTATGACAAAAATTGAGAAGAAGAGAATTATATAAACACCACTTTCATTCACAAAATAGTGCGGATTGGGATGCACCAATTTCCATTCACATTCAATAGTAGATATAGATATATACATGTTTTCAAGTTACAGGAAGTTACTTCCTTTTTCCAGTCTATATTTATTTATGTCTATGCTATTTTGTGAATGAAAATAGTGCTAATTGGGATGCACCATTTTTCATTCACACCATGGTGCCCCATGGGATCTTCCCATTTACTTGTTTGACCTTTTACTCGTTTGAACTTGTCTTTTGAGAAATATATATAGTGATAGATACTTCTAAAGTCAAACCTGAGAGTAATATCTATCTGTGTATTGTCGTTCTAGTTTCAAGAGTCTTAGGACACAATATAATCTCTTACAGCTTCCACTTTTGTAACCTCCCTTCCATTCACTTCACAAATTCATAAGAGAGTTTTATGAAACAAAAATTTGTGCATTGCAATTGTGTGTACTTTATTTTATGTCTATAAATTGTGTTTAAGACTGAAGATCATGCAATTTTTAAATTTTTCATAATTTTGGAAATCAGAATTCAATAGTAGATATATATACATGTTTTCAAGTTACATGAAGTTACTTCCTTTTTCTTTTACTTCTATGTGTCTATGCTATTTTGTGAATGAAAATAGTGCGGATCGGGATGCACCAGTTTCCATTCACACATTTCACACCGTGCTGCGCCATGGGATCTTCCCATTTACTTGTTGCTTGTTTGACCTTTTACTTTGAGGATTATATATATAGATATATATATATATATATCTCGATCTTGTATTTATTTGGACCAAAACAGATACATTGGTCACCTTTTGCTTTCCTTTGAGTTCATGACATGGCTTTGTTTTTATGCTTTAAAATTGTAGCCTAGTGACATCAAGGCTAAGAACTTCTTGTAGAGTGCTTTCATTCCTTTAATATGCCCTTTTCTTTGTCTTTCTTCTGCCTTGTAGTATGGATATCTGGTGGAGTACATCTTTTTCAGGACAGGGGTCGAGATGAGTGAAATTATCGGACCTGGCATTTAAATACCATTTGGCCCACCAATTCATTGCCATACAACATACATCTATTGTTACCTGATGTCAAAATAAAGTTTTGATAATGCCATGAAGGCTGAACTCAAGCATGTGAAAAATTGTCCTAATTTTACATATAGATATAGTATGTCTATAAACAGATAGACTTAGAATAGCTAGAAACTAAAGGCAATCTCAATTTGTACAAACTATTGTACTATTGCGTCATTAATTAGTTTGAATAGAATAGTTTGAAAAGAATACTTTATATGATTTTGAAACTATTTGATATAATTAGAAGAATGAAGTATAGTAATTGAAAAGGGAGCAACATCAAAGCTCTAGCAATGCATTAATTTATATAGAATAAAAAAAAAATCCCCCATCATCAAACTTTATCAACAGCCTTAAACATGAAACCTTGCAAGTGTTCTTGTGTCAAGATGCCTTTAAGCCTATTCTTTAAACATCTCAACATTTTTTTTCACAAGTTACTTTTATAATCCATTACTCAAAAGCCAGGCTGATGATTACAAAACTTGCCCCTGTAAATAAATTGTAATCTTAAAAAAAAAATTCAGTTGAATAGTTATTACAAGATAACTCTACTTGCTATCACCTCCATTGCTCACAATAGTCAGCGTCTAAACAATTCTCTATCCCTAATGGCATAAAATTCATAGAAGAGAAATCCTGTGATCTTGTGATGAACCAACACAATAATATAATGCACATTTGACTAGACACACTCTATTTGAGTCATTTTTTGGTAGCAGTGTATCTAAAGATTACTCATAACTCTATACAAGAATACCCATTATAACAATAAATTTGTTACTAATTTATAAGCTCAGGATTTCGTCATAATTTCACTGAAGTATGTTTAAACCAATGCATTTGCTACATTTTCTACATAAAATAAGGAATGGCAAGTTCCGATATGGTTTGTGGTCAGCGGTGTTCCAGGCTCTGCCAGAGTGTAGCATTGAGTACTGCAAACTGCCTACAGGTGGATTGCTCCTGATTTTTTCTCAGGGTTCAGTTTAGCTGCACAGCAGCAGAATTTTGAATTCAGATTCTTCCTTCTCCTAGGTGGGTAGCCAGAAATCACTATCGAGCCCTTCCTGCCTGAAGCTTATTGATTTAGGTGCCAGTTATTATTATTATTATTGCTTTCATATAGCGCTACTTTCATGCTTATAGCATGCTCAGAGCGCTTTGGTCCAATCTCATTTGTGGACCAGTGGGGGGGAGGGGGTATCTAGGAGTTTGTTTTCCGTGCTGCCTTTAGGTGCTCGGTAAACACAACTCTGCCCGAGTCGGGTGTCGAACCTCGAGCCCCCTTCTAGGTAGCCAAGCCAAGCCAAGTTCAAGCGCCTCTTAGCCTCTCGACCACGCTTCCCACAGTTACTTGCCTTCGTTCCTTCTTCTGTTAGTGAAAACAGTTCCACACATGACAATTTACTGTTAAATACTACTTGAAGACTTTGTCATTTCAAAACTTATTTTAGGGGTAAAATTTGTCTAAAAAAAATTTTTTAAATGATGACTATTTACTAGAATTTATAAAGGAATCATTCAGCAAAGTCTCAGTAAAAAAAAATATGGGAAAAAGATAAAGATTGAGGATTGTTACCTGTTCATGTTGTATACATCCAAGACTGGTGTCATGATACTTCTTGTTTAAAATCTGCTGCTGCCCGGCAGGATATTTGAGCCAGTACATAATAATTTTAATTTCTGGTGAAAGAATTCAATTTCTCAGAATAGTGCATTGCAAAGATTCATTGTAGCGTAATGCTCTTTTGGTAACAAAAGAGATTATAAGGGAATTAATTTTTACTGTAAGTAATATCTAATACTATTTATATAATTTTGTCATATAAATACTAGTTATGTTTTTTATCAAACTAAATATAGGTTGTAATATGTCATATACTAGTTTTGTTTGGTTAGGGTTCCTGCATCAGCTGCTATTCAAGTCTTTGAGAAAGGTCGAGTGTTAAGACCACCTTAGAACATGATAGCTGATTGAACGCAATGCTATAATAATGTTTCCTCTGACACCAAGCATGGCATGATTCTCTATGTGTTTCTTTGGTCGATGGTTAAGGCCAGTGACATTTTACCATCACCCGACCCACCACCCTTATGTTCCTATTTTTTTCGTCAGGTACCCACTTGAGTTTGTTTGAACCTAGGGCCATTCTATATTGATATTTTAAAAAAATCCTAGTTTCCTTTTTGATTTTAACTCAAGGCCCTCATTATATCACACATGTGCATTATTACTTGACAACCATACCACCTGGTTCAAATGTTTTACTTGTAATCATGGCCTCATGTTGTTTTGTGTTTACAGTCTTGTGAAGTAGTGCCGCTCATATCCCATCAAGTAGACTCTTCCCACCACACAATTTGTGTGCAGTTGATGGCCAAACAAGAAGATAAACAAAAATAAACAGTTTCTTTTTGGAATGACTTTTTGTTAATACTACACCATTGACCTTGTTTTACATAGGTAATGCATTGTGATGTTCACACATAGCCTTGTCATCTATGGCTTTAGCATTGAAGCCATTTCAAAGGCTCTAGAAGGCAAAGTATCTCAATAAAAACTCTATCTTTTACTTTCATCATCTTGAGTTTTGAGCATTGAAACTCTTGTTTACAAATACAGCTGTTCTGGTCGATAGGGCACAGCTGTAATCGGATTAAGGGAAAAAATCTATACCTGACATGGACATATTGAATTATGCAGTTATACAAACTTCATGATCTATTAAGTTGAATTTTAATGTATTAAAGAATATTTAATTAGATAAAATGTAAGGCTTAGGTTCTAGAAGACTTTGAAATATTTTTACATGTTTGAATAGCTTTTTACTTTTCTCATTGGACTTCATTAACTTTAAAACAAGTTTTTCTTAATGTTAGAAAAAGAACTTTTTGGAGCAGTGCAAGAATATTGTTTTGAGATTAGACAAATGAAATAAGTTTAGTCTAAATTATTTATAATGTTATTTAATGACCAATATTATAAATGGCCACATTAATTGATATCAATTATGTCAATCAGCTTTAGAAACTCCTTGGATGCTACAAGTATGGGTTATATGCAGGTTGAGAAGCACACAGAAACTCAGCTTCGACTTCTCAGAGAACCAACTTTTCTATCAAAAGCTGTCTTTGTAGGTCAGTGCTTTTATAAGGAAAGATTGTAATGAGCTATTTTTAAATGTAAAAATATAAATTTTTTTTATTTGAAGTAAAATTTTATATCAGCAAACTATAAATATGAACATAACATTCACTATTAAGGCTTGTCATTTGTAAATATAACATGCAATTAGATAAGATGCCTTTATTTTTAGATTGTAACATAAATCTTATATTTTCTTTTTTTTTTTTTTCAGGATTTTTTGTTGGTATTCTAGGGATATTTTTCTTTGGGTCAGGTAGGTGGAAAACAATAGTATCATTCACACATTTATCTAGGTATAAAGACAATTCAAACGCATCTAATACTCCTTTCAGACCTTGCAATATATAAGGCATCCATTTCTTTGGACAGTGGCCAACACAACAACCAACTGCCTTTACTTTCCCTAGGGACTCAGGGGTGCCTTTAAAAAAATCCCAAAAATCAAAATCCCAGTCAAATCCTTGACCCCAGAATTTAGCCCCATTAAATATTTATTTGGCAATTATGCTTTTATGTGTGAAAGAGACTGTAAGTTTTTTTTCCTTAGAAGCAACAACTCATGGGACAAGTAAGCATGATTTGGTCTGTGAAGAATTTAAACTTTTGAAAAAAAAAAAGGGGGGGGGGACTTACAGATTGTTACCTAGGTAGACAAAGCAAAGGTATTATGGGCTACAACTGAAGGATCTTAAGGGCTGCAATTGGTGGGCTAAAAAAGAGTGTGTGAAGGGGGCAGATATTTGTGGCTAAGGGGGGTGCATATTACATTGTTTCTTGAAAGGAGCAAAGAAAGATATACTAGATTTCATTGGTCAAAGAAGTGTGTGAGAGAGGGATCAAGAGTGTGAGAGAGGGATCAAGTGTGTGGGAGAGGGATCAAGTGTGTGGGATAATGGATCATAATGTGGCCTGTTCCATTGGAGACTGAAACAAAAAGCTCAAAAAAAAATATTTCCAGCCCAAGGAATATTTTTATAATAACTTTAAAGCTATCAATTTCCTTTCACTTTGTATGAAATAAAATAGCTATACACACAGAGTATCAGATAGTAGATAAATGCTGTTCTGTAGTTTATAAATAATTTACCACTTTAACTCTTTTAAGCCATGGTCTATTTCAACTGAGCATAAATATTTTTTTTTAAGTTTGAGTTAAAATTTAATAGTTAAATAATTAAAAATAAATAATTTAATTTACTTTGTCAACTTCTTGCCTCCATTTTAAGTAGCTTTCACTTTATTGCATTTTTTGTTTTTATTTTGTTGCTGTTGAAAAACAATTTTTGACAACAAATATCAACCATAAATATATATATTTTATATGTTCATGCATTTTTTGTGAAATTTTGTTTTAGAGTCTTTCATCTTCAAAGCTCTCATAGGATTATGTGCAACTGGTCTTAGCTGTTTAATAGTTGACAACTATGAGGTACATGAAATTTAGCTTAGAATTAGTATATATTGTGTTTTTTTTTTATTTATGAGATACATATTTTGCTCATGAGTAGATTTAAAAGTTATTCAATTAAATGTATTCTAAATAATAGATTTGTGAATTTGACAAAACTGCTAATGAAGTTAGAATGACTCGCCTCCATTGGTGCCAGTATATCTTGAACAAGATGGTATCGCTGGGATCACCACCTTATGGTATGTATCCCTTTGATATATTGTTGGCATGCTTTTAGTCTGTCAGTTTGTGCTCTTACACTTTTGATTTGATTTGATGTGTTTTGTTGTATATCAAATATTTAGAATGCTTAGAATATAATCCAAAGAACTTATCTGTAAAATAACTATGTTAAAATGCAGTAGTTGTCAAAGGACTAATTCATTATCAATTCATCATATATAAATTAAAGAACAGTACTTAATAAGTCTTCCAGCTCATCATCCAATAGCAACTGGCTTCCTTAATTTTTCATTACTGCCTAATTTTGTCTATTTATCTCATTTACACTATATCATAAGATTGAAGGACTCCCATTGTTTTTTTTTTCCAATCAGTCTTAATAGGTTGATGTGCCCCCATTTAGTTCTATACTATTGAAAGGGTTGAAGGACCACTTTTGTCTTCTTTTCTTTTCAACCATAAGGTTGATATTTTTCAATAAACAAGAAGATTTAATTGTCTTAATGGCCTGACATGATCCACTATCAATAAGATGTGTATCAACTCTTTGTCCTTATATCAATGGCCCTTAGAAATCGGGACTTGAAGTGGGGCAGCCCAGATTTAAAATGATATGTGATGTTTTGATGCAGCCATTTTGGTGCTAGCAGTTCTGCTGTGATGTTTTAGAAAAAAAAAGTTATAATAAGCATTTGTTTCTGTATAAAACAAGGCCTGAATATTTAAATGTTGCATTATTCAACTATTTCATGAGCAAGGTCAACTATAACATATATGATTCCTACCTGAAAACTCAATAAATGGGCAAGCCCCTCCCCACTAAATTTTAGTTCCAATGGTCATCTTTGGATGAAGAACAATAGTATTCCAATCCTGGCATGGCACCTCCCAGGCCTGTACAGTGGTGTCACATTACAACTTAAGTCAAGATCCAATCAGTGGTTGACCTGACCTACATGTCCTCATCTTTTATTTGAATAGTTTATTAGTGAGACCAGCCACCATAAATTTAAAAAATTACTTTGATACTGACAAAAGTAGAAAGTGAAAACATATTATGGAAGCCATTGTCTTTGATATCTGATGTTGTGTGATTGATTGTATGCAGTGCATTTGTATTTAGAAATAAATGTTTCCTGTAGTATTTATTTGAAGTTTGAAACATTTAGTTTGAGATAAAATAAATAAGAAATAAGAAAACATTTTTTGTTTTGAAAAAAAAATTGCATTGATTTTTATTTATACCATTGTTTCACTTTACTTTTGTTTGTAAATTGGTATAATTAAAATGTTAAAAATACTAAATATTTTGAAGAAAAAATCCACTAGATTTACCTGTATTAAAAAAAAAAAACATTTTTTTTTCAGACTAATTAGAAAAAATGAATACAAACACCCTAAAAAGCCACATTCTTTAAATGACATACAAAATTAGGAGCTGTAATAATTTCATTGAATAGAAAAACTTTCTAAAAGAATGTTCTTCATATATTTGGAGTCCAACAGCAGCACCAAAATGTTCTGCTTCTGATAACAAAGGTTTCAAAGATGAGGTTGACTAGCTTTACAAAATTAAAAGAAATTTGATTCCAAATTCTTTAATAATAAAATGTTACTAATCTTGTTTAATTTACTAATCTGTTAAAAAATATTTTCTTCGTTCAATTGCTTATCTATTCCATGAAAATGGTTATAGTAAGGAGAATTCTCTTCTGTTCCATTAGTTAAAGCCAGACTTGAAGACATCAGAGATATTCGTGTAGAAGAGCAAGGCGGACCGAATGGTGGTCATGCTTACCAGGTGATACTCTCCCTTGATAGTGGTATCCAGTTAGGTGTGACTGAGGTATTCACTACGGATGATATCAGGTCAGTGATTGTATCAGATTATCTTTCGTTTAAATTGTTCACTTTATTTAGATCATTCTTTATTAGAGTATTGAAAAATATAAAAGTTTCTGACATTATTTCAGTGAGCATGAGAACGTGGCCAGACTTATCAGTTCCTTCCTGGGTGATCTACCAGGCACACAGATTGACGAGGAAGCAGATGATGAAGAGGATGAGGCTAGCTCTTCAGACGATGACTTTGAGCAAATCACCAAAGCTGAGCTAGTAGATTTAGAACAAGGGGATAAAGAAGAAACAGAGAAAGGAGCTGGTGGAGATGAGGTCAGCGTTGAACCCCATGTTGAGACTCAACCAGAAGAGGAAGGCAATGCTGTGTGCCCTGCAGACATTCAGTCGTCTAGTTAACATACATACAGACTTTTGTGCTTTTGAGGGGCTATAATTATGGATTTGAAGTGACGCTGATATCTTACAATTCGGACTTGTGCAGGGAATATGTTTAGAGATAATTATATCCTTTTATTATTTTTAAATGAAGTCTAACTCCACAGCTATATTTAAACTTTTTTTTTCTCTGCTGAGTATAAAAATATACTATCATTTTGTGTTTGTCAATGCTGTCCCTATTGCTATCAGTAACTATAAAAAAATCCAGCTATGATCACTTTGAAGCGCCACAAGATGTATTTTTAATATTACTCCACAATGTTTTAGATTAGATGTGTTACAATTTGCTGCTTTCAGTTTCCTTGTTGCTGTAGTCTTTGTGATAGGCTAGAATACAATGTCTTCTAAAGGCTTTGATTTTAAGCAATAACTTGCTGAACTTAATTATTCTATAAAAAAATGTTACATCTTTAAAAAAATATATATACATAATTTTTGTTTTAACTCCACAAGAATTGTAAAAGTTTGTACAGTGTTTCATTCGGGAAGTTTTTTTTTTTGGTTTTTTTTTGGTTTTACTACCCAAATTATTCAAAATGTTAAAAACAAAAATCAAATTTTTCTCGAGTCTGTGATACATCTAATAGTAAGTAGCACATTAATGTTTTCTTTTATCAGTGGTTTCAAAGCTCATTTTTAAGTGAATGACATGCAGCTGCGCAGGTACCGTGTGCATTTCAATGAATACAAAAAGTTGAACTTCTTGTCCTCTAGCTTCTGGGCTTTTGCTTCCCAGCAAGTCCTCATTGTACTATGTGTCATTATTTTTTGTGTTTTTCTCTCTTTTTCTTTTCATTTGACCTTGCAGCACAAAGTGATGTGTACAATTTTGGAAGTCAATCCTTTGGTGTGTACTATTCAATGTACCAATGTTGTGCTGTTATTTGTCATTTTTTTTTCCCCCACTCTCAATTTTATTACATATGTATTTCTTTGTATAATCTCTATGTACATGCAGATATTTATATATCAACACCGTGAGTCAACTGGTCTATTGTATTGACAGAAGCTTTTTTTTTTAAAGCTTTTGAATATAAATATGACTAAGTAAATATTTTATTTGATATTATTAATCATATTTTTTTGGGGGGTGGGGGGCCATTAGTAAAGGAATTTGACTTTGAATAGTACCCACAATTTTTTTTTCTTCACACTAAATAGGGAATTAGATGTTAAAAAATTGTTTTTTGTTTTTTTTTACATTTTTTAATAATTTTTTTTTTAAATATTACTTGTTGGTAATGTTAAAGTAAATCAAGCTATTAAAATAGAATAATAAAATCATATGATTAAATTTAATAATTGGTTTTAAAAAAAAAGTTGTTTTAATTTTTCTACTGTACTTAAGTAAAGCAAACCATGATAATAGAATTATGAAAACATAATTAATTTTAAAGTATGGTTAAAAAAAAAAAAAGCTGTCTATTTTTTGTGTACTCCATTAAAACTAGTCAAGTGTTTTAAAAAAAAACAATTGAATGTCTCATTATTACATGTCACTTTTTGCCTTAAAGTGTGTCACTAGTAGAGCTACTTCACTGGAATTATGTTTACAGGTTTCTGAATGACTTTGTTTTTGTTTTCCCACTTAGGTAATACTATGGGAAAGTGAAACATCGCCTGTGTCATCATTTGTTGTGAGCTCTTCTTTTTTTTAGCTATAATCTAGCTTCATCCTCAGATCATGTTTACACAAAGGTCAAGGTCATAATTGAATCCTTTCTTGTATTTTTGTTTTAAAACTCTGGCACAAAGAAGAAACTTCTAGCTGAGCCAATAACTTGTACATTAAACAAGATAACAACTTGCTAGCACAGACGTTTGTTCTCTTTATTTGACAGACAGTTCTGATTAGTTCTCATTTGTCGGTTGTTGTTTAATTTTGTTTTTTAGCTTTATTTGTGAATTAAATTGTGTACACTTTCTAATATACTCTTCAAATGAATAGTTGTATTTACTCTAGACTTTTATTTATTCTGTTGATTTGAGATTTTTCATTTATGACATCTGCACAGAGAGAGGGGCTCAGGAGTTGGACTTGGTCTGATGACTGACTGGGTTTTGTGAAACTAAAACGAACCAAATCATTGATGCAAACATTAGGACATTTTTGTTTTTGCTTTTAAAAGTGAATTTGGAAGGCAGTTAACTGAGGCAGAAATCTGTTTGAACTGGTTTCCATTTTGTTTTCTTATTTAGCTGGTTAGGCCAAATAAATATCCTAACTAGATGATAAGTTTGTGGGTTAACTAATTGTAAACAAACATAAGGCAAATCTAATGTTTATTTTTAGAATGTTTTCAAAAATGTTTATTGAAGGCCACAATTTTATAACTGTTGCTACCACAATGTTTTCTACTTTTTCTTTCTGTTGGCTGAAACAGAAATCATTTGTGAAACCCAACATTACATTTAATAGCAGACAGAGATATGATAGCCTGAGATGCTTGTGTTACATTTGTTAGACACAGAGTCTTGTAGTCTAGTTGTGAGATGCTTGTGTTACATTTGTTAGTGTAAAGATTTTGTGTCTATTTGTAAGATACAAGGGACATTTCTATTTGGCTCTGAGCTAAGTAAACAGAGTCCTCTTGACCAAGTTGGGTATCAAACATCTGTTGGGAAAACTAAGTTGACCAGTGACCATCTTTAAAAATGTACCTAGAAATGGAAACATTGCTTACACTACATCATTCAGCCTTGTTTTTTTTTTAACAATAGCCCATTTTAAACTAAGAGTTTGATACCAAATTTTAAACTAAGAGTTTGATACCAGATTTCAAACCAAGAGTTCGATACCAAATTGTAAACCAAGAGTTTGATACCAAATTTCACTATGCACTGCTAGTAAGAGGATACTATTAAATGGGAAGTATAATAAGAATGAGGAGGGACTAGACTTATTTAGATGTGTGTGTTGGGGAGGGGGGGGGTAATAAAAAGTAAATTTTTTCCAGATGTCATAAATGGATGCTCCTCTACTCAAAGCAATATTGTGTAAAAAAAAAATCATATCATTTCTGTTAATTGGTAAGGAATTTTGTATTCTAAAAAATAAGCTTGTTGAGATCAAAATTTGTTACTTTTAAAATTGCAGACAAGTTAACAAAAACTTATAAAACAAATCTCAAACATTTTTTTACCCCAATTTGCATGAAATATTTGTTGTCAAATTTTGTTTTTAAGAAAGCAAAAATCTCAAAATTTAAAAGAAAAAATAGCACATTTCTGTCACTTTTTTTTTTTACAATTGATATTATATTGTCTTTCAAACATAAAAGAAAAACAACTTTGTTGGGTTACATTTTGTTTTGTTAATTGCAAAGTGATTCTCACCTCTGACCCTTGCCAACTATGGAATTCATTTTAGTGTGTACAAAAGTAAAGGTTGGTTTGAATTAGCTTGTTAAAGTTACAATCTTTAGTGAAGTATCTTCTACATTTGTTGAATTTTTTTAGTCTATTTTATAAAAGTCTAGAAAAAGAATCAGCAGCCATGTCAGTATGACAGTACTTAATAAAGATTCAACACATCACATTTTAGAGTTTATAATATTCGTTTTTTTTTCCTCTTGCAAACCAATAGTATATATATATATATATTTGTTATATAGAGGGGGCAGTGATATCATCTGGTAGCAGTTTCACACCAGGCTATGTCAGCCTTAAACGTCATTACATCAGTCTTGCTCTGTGTTACATCAGTTCTGCTCTGTGATACATCAGTCCTGCTCTGTGTTACATTAGTCTTACTCTGTGTTACATCAGTTCTGCTCTGTGTTACATCAGTCCTGCTCTGTGTTATATCAGTCCTTTTCTATGTTACATCAGTACTGCTCTGTGTTATATCAGTCCTTTTCTATGTTACATCAGTCCTGCTCTGTGT
>JADKLZ010003886.1:35744827-35778981 GCA_021533235.1 Biomphalaria straminea
ACACGTTATTTCTCCCAAACAAGGTGTACACGTTATTTCTCCCAAACGCAGTCTAGGATTGGCTGAAATTTCGCACCCATTTTTTGCCAGACAAAACAAGAATCAATGAAAAATAAATTAACCAATTAGAAAATTAGTAATGGGAATTAAATATTTTGTTAGGTATCTCGAACAAGGGAAAGAAATTGCACTTGACTGATGTGGTTGTAATAGTATTTATTTCTAGTTTGACACTAACAATAGATAACTATAAAACCTTCTATTTTCATAAGCACTTCTCTGGTACTGCGGTTACCATACCAGCATGAGAGGCTTGGAGAGGCTAGAGGTAGTTTCAATTCAATGTGACTAATTCAGCTTATACCACCAATTCTGTCAAGTATAATTTCTTTCCCTTGTTCTATACCAAACAAAATAGTTAATTACCAGTAGTTCATTAACTGATTGGTTATTTTTTTTTACATTAATTCCTGTTTTGTAAACTATAAGGAATAGGCTAATAGCGCCTAATTTCAGCTTGATCCGAAACTTCCAGACAGAGTCAATATAAGCGTGGTAAAAACAACATAAAAAAACAACAAGGGAAGAAAACGAAAGTAACAAGAAAAAAATAAATAGAAACACGAAATGTTAAACATTCTGAAATACAGAAATATGTAATTGTTGACATCTCATTACAGTTATTTAAATAGAAAATATGTAGGTTATGTCTATTAATATTTGAATTGTCAACAAACAATATTAAAAAGTGTGTGGATGTTTTAATTTGTGTATGCATGTGTGCGAATAAGTTTATATGTATGCGCATGTTTATTTCAGATGAGTAGAGGGGGGGTATAAAGGACGAAGCCTTCTCATATAAGGACCGTGTATCAGTAACGGATCTTTAAAATCACTTTTTTTTCAAACAGTATGTTCTGTACAAAACAAGTAAAACAGCTAGTTGTTTAGTAAAGAGACATAATTCTTGTAAAAGTACTGCAGCTAAAATACAACTTGCCTAGGGCAATACATTCTTTGGTCATACAGACATTGTCTTTCTTGTCTGCATTACTTCCACTGGTTGCTGAAATAAAAATTTGTGTAAATTTTGTTAAGTCGCGACCTTGACAATCAAAAATTCGGTTAAATATACGAATGTTTTTAAAATAGTCTTATTCTGTGGCACGAGCCTCTGTTATTGAATAGTATACATTCAAGGCTAGTAACCCTTTTACCCTTGGAAAGTCTACAGTCGGCAAAGAAAACCCAGTGAATGTCTGAATCTAGTTTTAATGAGACTATGATATTTCCGTTGCCCCTCCCAAAAAATGAACATCAAAAATAAAATATTTTTAACTTAACGGAACATTAATTGCAATGATTCGACTTGTGTCGAGATAAAGTTAGGTCGTCAAGGTCAGGTTGTTTTGGTAAACTTAAAATGAACACTAGGAGACATGCTAAGTCATTTTCGCTTGGGTGATCTTTTGAATGATCCAGGATTAGTGAATGGAAAGCCTGTGGCTGTGACGTACGGAGGGGCCAGGCACCAGGGACAGCAAGGCCTGTCGGGGCCTCCTACCGCCCAAATAGTGAACGCCAGGTTTTCTCAAACTTTTACCATCTGCGCCCCACTAGTTGAAAAAAAAAATCATAGCATATTCCCCGCTCCGTTATTTTAGCCAGCTATAGGCTCTCACATTTAGGTACGAGAGGGTCTTTAAAATGGGATGGGAAAAGGAGGAACCAAGGTGGGTGGGCGGAGAAATGATCTCAAAAACGGCTCTAACAAAGTTTATTGTTTAGAAAAGAATTACTAGCCCTTTGGCCACACGGGGAAAACTCTAGTTTGAGCGTTATAATTTTTCAAAGTAAAAACTAAATAAATGTAAATTTGGCTGGAGACTAAGCCTAAGTCTGGAGCCAAACATAACGTGGTCAGCCGTATTACCGTAGATTTAATTACTGAGTAAATTCAAAGTTCCTTTCATGTTGTCGAGGTTTATAAGCTTTGCTTGTATTTTTACGTAAATCTATTAATAATAATATCTAGATTATAAAACGTCCTAATTAAAAGATGAGACGTCTTTTAGTTCAAATATTTTCATTTCGTTAACGTTGGTAATAATTTCATTTTACTTATTAATGATCCAACATAAATTTGTTGTCCCTTCGCTCCCCTACCCCATTCAGGTAGTCGCGCCTCGTTCCCTCTTGTACGGATGTTAGTAGGCCCTATTGTTGGGGGGAGGGGGGTGGTTTGACCCACAGTTTGAGAAACGCTGGCGACGTTATCTGTATTTGCATAAGTACAGTTACTAAGCATTACAAAGCGTACATATAACTTGTACATAAATGTAAACGAAGTTAATGAATGAATAACTGTAGCAACGGTCACATTGTCTTGCAGAAGTACCCGCAGAGTTATCAATGACATATTCAAAGTTTCGACCAGCTCCTAGCAATGTCAAGTCAGACAAATGCTTCTGTACCATTGAACCTCTCAAACAAGTTAAACTTAAAAGGGAGTCAAGTGATGTTTTATGCAGTGTTTTGTCACCTGTTTTGGCACAAGCTGTACATATTTATTATGCTCCACCTTAGCATAGATTGAAAAGACAGCATATACTATAATAAGTGAAGGAAAAATATTCATTATCGAACTACCAGATGTAATATCATGTAATTAATGGATAAGAGCCAGTAGTTTTCTATAATTACTATCTAAATTTTTAAAACTTTGTACAAATTATAGACTTGAGAAAGAAAGAGAAATACCTGAAGGAAAGTGACTAAAGAAGAACTACAGAAAGAAAGAGAGAGAGATATCTTAAGGATAGTGACTAGAGGAAGAGAGTGTGAGAAAGAATAACCTCAATGAAAACATGAAATAGAAAGACCTTAAGGAGAAAGACCAAAAATATGTAGAGAAAGAGACCCTAAGAGAATAGAGACAGAAGGAGAGAGACTTGAAAATGAGAGCACCCTGGAAGAAAGAAAGAAAAGAATAGTACGAGCGATGTTAGCACCTACCATTCGCTGTCACTTGCTTGCCACTCGATCGAGCTAAGAAAACTGCTTGCAAAATAATCGCAGCAATGGTCAGGGTTAGTAGAAAAACTAAAGATGCCAAGGAAACAATTAGACATCGCTTGGAAACGCTAGTTACAGAAAAGGGAAAAGAAAACATTGCAAAAAAATTAGTTCCTTGATTTTTTTTTCTTATCAGAACTAAAGGTAAATAAAAAGTAAGCCCAAAACTCTAGATAAAAAGAAAAAAAAGTAAAGTTTTCCTTTCAGACCTTGTGATCTATGGGGCAGATGATATAAAGGTTATCTGTTTCTGTGGCCCACTGCTAACGAGGGTGTCTTGTGATTATCAAGCACAACGTCCAACCGCCTTTACTTTTCCCCAACTAATGGCAGGTACCCATTACAGCTTGGTGCCCAATTATCGAAGGCCGGCTATGACTTAATGATATAGCTTAATCTCCAAGCCTAGGTTCCTATATTCTCTATATTTTTTCCATTTCAGTTTGTCCTTAATTTATGAGACAGTGTAAGGCGACGTCAGTAATGGTAGCGGTTTTTTTAAATCAATAAACAGCAGATCAGGGCGATTAAAATCTATCGTTTTGTCTTTTTTATCATTATTATTATTAATATTAATATTATTATTATTATTATTTATCCGTATCTTTAAATATGGTAGAAATAATTTAGATTACTTGTTATTTTATCTCTTGAGTTTGTGTTTGTAATGTTATCACAGCGCCCTGAGCCTACATTTTCTTTGTTAACAACGATTTATAAATAAATTCTTATTCTTCTTATTATTAATGTTGTGTTACCTCTTTCGATGGTAAAAAAACGAAATGATCTTTTCAGAATCCTGCAAGCTCTCTTTTTCACTAAAAATAAAACTTTGTAGTTGTAAAAATCTAAATACAACATGATTCCTATAGTCTCAAGATTTGGCCCTCTTTCCCCTCTTTTTACATGTAAAAGAAGGTTTTATAATCTCTTTACCATCATTCTATTTCTGTATGGAGAAGTGTTGACATGGAAAGACGGACGAGATTTGGGAATAGACAAGATAATGTATGCCTAAGTATGAGTATTTTTTTTTAATGTTTCACAATTAGTTTCAATACAGAACTGAACATTCAAACTCTCACAAGCTATGTCAATCTTCCGATGACATAATGCAGTTATAATCCTTGTTTCTTTATGTGAGCATGCGAGTGAAAAAAAACAACAACAACAAGCAAATAACTTATCGATTTGAAAATTAAATAAATAAAAGGACATTGCCTACTAAAATTTCATTGCTTAAATGATTTTTTTTTTTGGAAACCCAAGAACAGGAAGACTTTTTTTTTATGTAAGCACTGTTTCTGTAAAATAGTTTTTTTTTTTTTTCAAATAAATTTTTGGCTTATATTGTTCCTATGACTTCATGTTATTTTATATCGAGAAGGCTAAGCTCGAGCTTTAAAACTCGTCCATGACCTTTGCTCTGAAATTATTCGATTGCATTGAATAATATTTTTTGTCATATTTCTTTCTATAACAAAGTAAATCAACTAGGTTCAATATGCTTTTAGATTACATTACAACTTACGATTTTGGTTTTCTAGACATTGGTAATGTAACCTTTTATTCTGTTCACTGCGTAAGGTTACAACAGACAGTACTGACGTAATCCTACTACTTGTAGCCTGCTATTACACCAAATGTAGGGCTCAAAGTTTCAGTAAGAGGCTAGTAAAGTAAATATGTCTACTTTTGCAATGACGGGATGACGCGATGAAAAACTCGTCTGCAATTGAAATAGAAGGCGCACTGAAATCAGATATTAACCCTATCCCCCGCGGTTCTTAAAGTGTGATTAAAAAAAATTGTTTTATCTAAATTCAAACTTAAACTACACAAAGTAGTTTCTATTTATCAGCAATATACCTTTAGGAAAACAATTATAAATACTAATACCATTTCGAAGTGTCTTTAGATCGGACTATAAAATATAGAACAACATCTGACATTCGTGGTCCAATTATGCTGTCATTCATATCACCAACATTTGAGAATCCTTTTCTTCTGCTATGTCACTTCGGGGGAGTGGGTATGTCAGACCGACACTAATTATTTTTCAATTCTACCTCTGGTCCATGCGTCTGTTAGGTGACGTCTCAGAAGTTATACAACGCATTAAGCGTAAAAGTCGATAGACAGTGATAAATTCTTCTCTATGGATACGTATTGCATATACTTAAAAACAACTTGAGTTAAACAACAACCCCAACTGGGTAACAGAAGTGGAGATCAAAGCAAGACGGTTAACAACATGAGCAAAAGACGCATGGGAGGTTCGAAGTAAAAATATGTCATGCGTTTGAAAACATGAACTTTATTTTACGTCATAAAATATGAAATTTTAAATTAACACAAAATGAAGAGCAAACTAGAACTGAACTGCAATAAACTATCAAGTCTTGCAATGAAAAATGTTTGAGAAAATAAATTAAAAACGAAACAAGTAATAGGCCTAATAAGCTTTTGGATCACAGGCGGATCAATTAGGGATGGGGTATTAAGGGACGATCTCATATTCCGCCCCCGACCCTTATAGTCTTTGAACGAATTTTTATAGACAAATCGCACAATTTGTGTAAACAATTATTTTATTAGTTTATTTAATAAGGTTTAATAGGTTTTCTTTGAATGAAAGTTCAGACCTATCTGGGAGCAGAAGTTAACGAGAAAGCTACTTTAGAAGTATTTTAGGTACAACCATGGGCGTAGCCAAGATTTTCTTTTCGGGGGGGGGGGGGTTCTTCCTCCCCCGCGCCATATATAGGCCTATAAGAAAATTTCGGAGGGGGGGGGTAAAATCAAAATCCCCCATAGCTATATATATAATATGCTTTTGGAATTCGGAGATTGTCGTTTCCATAATTTTGTGTGTGTGTTATAGAAGGTGGGTGACCGCAAGACCCTCTGGAAGAAGGGAAAGAGATTGTTTTAATAGTAAAATCTCATCTAAAATAAACAAAATCAAAGCACATAAGGTTACAAAGACAGTTTGTTTGGAAATACAAGCTCAAAAAAAAACGGCCCCCTAAGTGGTCTGCCCAGGCAGGTAAAAAGGCAGGTTTTAATATTTTCAAAAAGAATATCAGAATGAAATTATATCGTAGGCAAATGACAGAGAAGAATGGAGAAAGAAGGTTGACATGTCTTGTGTGGTGCCCCACTTGAGTAGGGTTCCCGCCAACTGCGGTAGGCTGGCTAGGGTAGTTTAGAGCACGCATCCTACTAAATCGGCTCATGCAACACATAGAACATGGTCTACTACCAGAAAGTCAGTGCGGCTTCAGAAAAGAGCGTGGAACCATTGACATGATCTTTGCGGCAAGGCAGCTCCAGGAAAAATGCCAAGAACAAAATGCTGACCTCTTCTCAATATATGTCGACCTAACGAAGGCATTCGACACTGTCAGCAGGGAAGGTCTCTGGAAGATTATGTCAAAGTATGGCTGTCCACGAAAATTCATTACCATGGTGAGACTATTCCACGATGGCATGAAGGCCCGTGTCCAAGAAAGTGGTGAACCATCAGAGCCCTTCGAAGTATCAAACGGGGTAAAACAAGGCTGTGTCCTAGCACCTACACTGTTCAGTATCATGTTCTCCGCTATGCTGACAGATGCATTCACGGATAGAGAAAAAACAAAGGAATAAATATAACATACAGATTTGATGGTGGCCTATTCAACCCGAGGCGGCTCAAAACAAAATCAAAAACAAATTCAGCAGTAATCAGAGACTTGCTATTTGCTGACGACTGCGCCCTAAATGCCTGCTCTGAAGACGATCTACAAAGCATCGTCAGTGACTTCTCAAGAGCATGCTCAGACTTTGGCCTTACCATTAACACAAATAAGACTGAAGTCTTATATTTACCTGCTCCTGGGAAAGCCTACTCGGATCCAAGCATCACTATAAATGGGCACGATATAAATGCAGTGGACAAATTCACATATCTTGGCAGCACACTCTCCAGAAATGGAAATATCGATAACGAAATCAACCTTCGCATCGCCAAGGCCAGTGCAGCATATGGCAGACTATCAAACAATGTTTGGAACAGACGTGGCATCACCACAAACACTAAGCTAGGGGTCTACCGAGCCGTCATCCTACCTACATTGCTCTATGCCTCAGAAACATGGACAGTATACAGAAGACATGCCAAGAAACTAAATCACTTTCACATGACATGTCTAAGAACAATACTAAATGTCAAATGGCAGGACAGAATGCCAGATACTGAAGTCCTTCAAAGAGCTGGTTTGAAAAGCATCCACACAATCCTGATGCAGTCCCAGCTGCGATGGGCAGGACACGTGTGCAGGATGGAGGACCACCGCATCCCAAAACGTCTCATGTATGGCCAATTAAGAGAAGGCAAGCGCTCGCAAGGTGGTCAAAAAAAGCGCTACAAAGACACCCTCAAAGCTTCTCTAAAGGAGTTTAACATTGACCCAGGCACCTGGGAGACAGAGGCACATGACAGAGTATCATGGCGCCGCGCTGTGAGATCCGGCGCACAGGTTGCTGAGGAAAAAAGAACAACGCTTGCAAAAGAAAAACGCCAGAGAAGGAAAGCAAGGCAAACGACACTAGCTCCAGCTGGAATTACCTGCCCAGAGTGCGGCCGAACATTCCGGGCTCGCATAGGTCTCACCAGCCACATGAGGAGGCATAAAACCCCAGTGCAAAGCCCTCAGCCCACTGGATGACAAAGTGGTCATCATCGAACCACGATGGACGAACTATATATGGTGCCCCAACGGTCCAGCATACCAAGGGATACGTCAAAGTGAAGGAGATGTTAGATATGAGCCTCGCCTATTGTCATATTATGGTAATTTAATTGATCTTGATCTAATTGTTATGTAAAGGGTCAATCTCCTATTCAAGGCCTCAAGAAAAAAAAATTTTCGTAACAAAAATGTGTCTCCTTTCTTCTTTATTTTGTATATATAGCGTTGCGATAATATGAAAAAATACTTATTAATTGTTGTCTTAAATTACATTCCACTTGTGTGCATATTAAATAGATTTTTCATTTAATAATAAAAGTAAACATTTTTTAAAATGTAGTAGTTAATACGACAGAACTTGTTTAACTTAGCAATACAATGACAAAAAAAACAAAACAAAACGTTCGCATAAATGTGTTACAAATATGGTATATATTTGTTACCCTTGCTGAATTGCCTCGTAAGTTTACCACTAGTAATAATGAATAGTTGTAAAAATGGTGTATTTTTATGAAAAAAAAAACTGCTTCTATGTTCATTTAAAAAATTAAATTTTTCACTTTCAGAAAAGAACAAAAGTAGCCGTGGCATCAGAGCTTTAATTGTTCTAAACTATCATGATGTCGGATTTTCACTACCCCGGCCAGACAAGCAAGCACTGTGGTGAGAATATCCAATCTGGATCCCATGCTATAAACAGTTACATTTATTTATTCGATTTATTTTCATCTAACGCTGAAAACTATAAATGGCTTGCTTTTTTCTTTGTATCCGGTGTTGTTTAAAATGATAATTTTTTGCGCTATTTACAGTGGCTTGACCTATTTAAAGATCCCTGCATTTTGACATAATGCCATGAGAAAATGGCGTAATATTTAATGTAAATATTAATTTCGGTTTTCATTTAGGGGACCCCTCAAGTGGGGGCCCAGGGAGATTTCCAAATTTTAAATCACCCCACCTTAGCTACACACCCTTTCTATTTAGCAGTGCAGAATCAAATGGACCTCATTCACCATTCGGAAATAAACAAAATTTAACCACGCGATTCTATATATCTTCTAAACAAATTATGTGATCCATAAAGGCTGTCACGTGATACGAATTTTTCATTGTTTTATCAATATTATGACGTGGCTAAATGTGTTTATTTACGATTGGTGAATGAGGTCCATTCTCAATTTGTTTTCTTTGGCAATATTGAAGTTCAAGTTATTGTAATTTAACATTGTTTTGTTGCTCATGAGCATCTCTTGTCGCAGCCTGTGTTTCGCCAAATGTTCTTCGCATTGACTCAATAATTTGCGTGTCCAATTTTTGTGTTACATGACGCCAAGTTTAGAGACGCACGTTTAGCAGATGTTTGAATCGAATGCTCCTTTCATGTACTGCGACCTTCGGCGTGATCGTCACTCTTACCCAATCGAGTGTTATTTCATTATGTCGATCTTGAGATGGCAGTTGTTCAGACATATGCCCTGCTCTTCTAGTCATTACCGGTATAAAGAAACGAGTGAAGATGTTTGCTCCGGGGCGCTTTAAGAGGCTCGCGGTTTATAACTTTCACATTCGTTTTAGCAAAAGCCGAACACATAAAAAAGATAGTGCGCCCTTTAGTGAAAAGTGTCATCTGAAGTAGACGTTCTATGTACCATTGTATTACACAAGGACTTTTAAATTGGACGCTGTAATGAATAGAGCCTGCGATGAAAGAGAGCTATGTGGTAAGAATGGTTAGAGTAAAGTGGTAGGCCGAATCTATTGAAAAGAATACATTCAAGTAGTTGTGTGTAAAAAAAATGTTTAATGACGCAAGAGGTGGAAAAAAAAGTATCCGTCTTGATATACATTCTATTTGACAAGAATTGCATTCGTCAGCCTTAACAAAATAAAGGAAAGAAAGTTTTCAGCGCTTAGTTTATTTATTACATAATTTATCTGGGAATCGTACGGTAGATCTGTTCTTCCCTTTCTGGTTTAAACATGGTTTAAAGATGAAAAAATTATACTTTTTAAAATATGTAATTTATGATGTTATGTTATCAGACCTTAAAAATAATGCATTTACGAATTATAGGCCTAATGAGTAATTATAGCCCAAAAATTTAATTACCCGTATAGGTGGTTCATAAGCTGCATCATCTTAATTTAAAAATACAGATTTCACTTTTATGGAACTGATCAAGAAGGATTCGTAAGAATTACTAACACACGAACTTGGGGCCTGGTTTAACAACAAATAACACCTAGATTAACATTAAACAAGACCTAGTCGAGACATTATTTACTTTTCATGATATTTGTTGAAAAGAAAAAATAAGGCACGATCTTAAAATTGTACCTTCATCTTCGGAAAATAGTATTAGGCCTACTAATTAGAAAATAGATATATATTTTTCTAAAGTAAATCAAGTTATTCCTTGCCTTTTTGGTTTGAAAGGGCTTGTGCCTCACCTCTTTATTGGACACACCGATTACCCTGCTATTATGTTCTTTCTTCCTTGAGCGAAAAAGTTTGTATAATTACCTGTGTTACAACCTAGCGATGTTTATCTACCGTATCTGTAGGTTTCAATATTGGTCATCGTTTTGCAACACTAGCAAACACTAGATACCGGTATGTTAGGTATTTTTTAGCGGCCCCCGTAAGGGGAAAAGCCTCTATTAGGTTTGTGCAAAATGTCCGTCTGTCACACTCAGGGC
Organism: Biomphalaria straminea; assembly: GCA_021533235.1. NCBI lineage: Eukaryota > Metazoa > Mollusca > Gastropoda > Planorbidae > Biomphalaria > Biomphalaria straminea. The sequence goes on from JADKLZ010003886.1 coordinate 35,755,342, forward strand.
GCCAAAACTAGAAGAGATACGAAAAATATTATTTCACCATTAAATGCGGCTTGAAAAGTTAAGTTGCAACGGCTACTTTTAATTTTCTAAAAGCAAACCGTTTAATTTATAAAATTAATTATGCAAGCGATTTTTTAATAATAAAACACCAATTCTAAAACAATTACGTAAATGTAAGGGAGGAAAAAATATTACTATAAGAAATGCAAATAATACTTGCATTTTTTAATACAGCGACTTTCATGTACTAGCGTAAAGCCCGGCAATGACATGATTCTAAATTAATTTCTTAAGCTTTTTTTGAAAATCAGATTTTTTTAAACAGATTGTTCAGTGCCCCCATTAGAATGAAAGAAGCATATTTTTGTGCGTTTTGTCTGTTGGTTGGTCTGTCCGTCACGGTTAGATAACCGATTTAACCTTTACTGTTCTTTCAGAAATATTGCGATAGTTTAAGGATGGGAGCATGCAGGAATTGAGCCAGGGACCAACGATAAATCCGAACTACAGTCTAGTGCGCAAACATCAAAGAAGGCAGTTTTATACCTTGCTCGCCATCCTCCGTCGTCCAGCGAGAAGTTAATTATTTTCAACTTAGAAGGAACATCCGAAACATCTTGCGAATAGGCGGATCTGACAGGGATCCGACTCCGACGGGGGCCGCCTCTGAGTTTGTGTATCACACAAACTCTCTTTGTAATCTTGTTTGTTTCTGCTTTTGGTTCGTGACGAATGCATAAAAGTTATAGATGTCCCTCCCCTGTCTCTCATCAATGACACACAGGCACGTGATTTCTGATTGCTAACCCTTAGATATTAGGGACGAAGATAATCTGTGATTATGGGCTAGGATATAGATCTAATTATCTTGATTTGGGACACCAGATACTATGTGCTAGTATGCAATTACGGTATCATCAAATCTGAAGGAACATCCGATATTTTAGAAACATACAAATTAACAAGGTAAATGTTAAAAATCATTTTGAAAAAGACAAAGCTTATCTAAGGAAAAGAACTCAGTACTTTCTACTATACATCTTAGTAATGAAGAAGGCATTTCCCTTAAATGAAATTAAAAAAATAAATTAACTTGACTAACTTGTTAAGCCTTAAAATGATCATGGTTTGTTAGGTATATAAATACTTGTTTAAAGTTTTAACTAGATCCAAGAATGGATGTGGGAGAAATAACTTAGTCAATTATCTAAAAGAACTAAACACTACATATTTAGTCGTTTGTGTGAATATTGATTTCTCTTTTTGGTACAAAAAATAATTATTCGCTTAGTAAGTAATGTCACAGACCAGTTTTAGAACCCCTGTGACATGAAGTGACATATGGTCACTTATCAAGTATTCCGTGTTTTCAGCACGAGAAAAAGTTTTGGGGACTCTTGAGTAAGGGTCGATGTTAATCAGTTAGTGTAGAACTCCAGCAGAGAGCAGTCCCAATGTAATTTTCTCTGTAATAGATCTGTGTACCCGGTACTTTAATAAATTTCATTGGATATATATTGGTAATTACATTATTTCACACATTGGATTTATGTGGCAAAGTTTATAAGCTGCCATTATTTTATTGTTACCTATATTGTATAAATAAATATTCGTCTGCAGCAACGGAGTTCCTTTATTCATATATATTATTATATATGTATGTGTTGAAGTCATAGCACTTAGTAATATTACGCGACGGCCAAAGTGGCCAGGACAATATATTTCATAAAGTTCAAGACCAGAAAAGGTCTCATCACATAGCCAGTCATTCGCAACATCAGCCTGACAAGTAATAAAGTAACTGACTATTGGTTTATTCTTATTTATTTATTCATGTCGTGTTTTTGCTGTTTATGTGAATACTTGAGGTTAATTTCCTGTGTTGGTATAAAACAAAATAATTACCGGTATTCACTAGTAATTAATTGACCATTGGTTAATTTTTTGTTTATTCATGTCTTTTTTTTTTTTTTGTGCCAATAAATAATTTGGAACTTGATCCGTGAATAGGTGTGGGAGAAATATACTATACAAACTTTTGACCAGACAGACAGGGTGAGTTGATAGCTTTGGAAAAGGTTCCCGTATAGACTTTGTGGTTCTTGGAGCATAAACGTAAAGCGCATGTGTTTCTATGTTCCCCTTTCAGACCATGAGGTCTATAGGGCAGATGACGTAAAGTTTATAATTCTGTGGCCCACAGTTAACAAGGCTGATATGTGGCCAGCCCAGTGACCAACTTCTTAAGTTTTTTCCAACTAATTTCAGGTACGGTACCCAATAGAACTGGGTAAAGGCCAACTATAGAACAGAAATTAAAAAATCTCAGTCTTCACCAGGATTTGAACCAAGGACTCACAGTTCAACCACTCAGCCATTGTGCCTTCTCTGTTTCCATAGCTGAGGTTTAAAAAGGGTGTTATCGCCCAGCCGTCTTTACTTTCCCAAAGTAATGTTTGAAACAGAAATGAAACATTCCAATGTGACTTACTGTTGTTTTAAATAATAACTAAGATTCCAGTGTTATCTTCTTGTTAACATTTTCATTGATGGTATATCATTAAAGCAGGTTGCTTTGTGAGGCAGCTTTTCACACATCATCAGCAGAAACACTACCATTGAATATTATATTCAGAGCAATATTATTAACTGTTACTTTATAAAATCATATGACATGTAGATAACATTGGCACCCTTGTGTCAAGCCAATAAAAAATCCCATATGTACATACCAGTACAGTGCTTTTTTTGTGACGGTACTCACCAGTACAACATATCCTTTTGAATGTGTGGGAAAAATTTTTTTACTTTTCTTGTATGTTAACATTTATTATAATTTATTAGTAGTTAAAAGGCAGTCCATCACTGAGTACTGGCACCTATATTTTTACAATTAAATGCATTGTTTTTGTCTATGTTTATTAGATATACAAATCAGCAAATACTTGGCTGTTAAATATATATATATAAAAAAACATGTTACAATAAAATGTTCAAACAATAAGTAGAAGTACTTCTAATACATCTAAAAGAATTGATTGATATTCTTTTCATAAGGCAAAATTAGGTACCAGTATTTGTGTGGTTAACACAAATAAGATATCATTAATGGAGAGAGCAGTTGGGAGACAAAAGGGAAGGAAATCAAGTCTTTTACTTCAAAACAAACAAATAAGCATTTAAGCAAGATTATATAGGGCAGCAGATTATCTCCCTTAATTTTGTTCAACTAATCTAGACTTCAATGGACTTTTTTTTCACTGCAAGGAAAGATGAACGTCAATAATTAAAAAGATTATTTCAAACTATACGAAAAAAATGTATCACACAATGTAGTTGAATTAAAAATTAATAACATTTCTTTAAAAAAAAATATTAAAAAAAAATACTATAACAGATCATTAACTGTAAACTATTTCATTTTAATGTGAGAATTTTATAACTTGCCTATGATACAAGGTAACTGAAATATGAACTGTACTGCTAGAACATACATTTCTTTAAACATTTCATAACAAGAGAAATGTACAAGTTTATGAATACAAATAAGTGGTCAAGAAACAATAACAATGCATTAATTCAAGGCATATTTTTTATCAACTCCTGAATACGGGCAAGTATAATTTCATTAGTGCCAAGGCAACTCTCTGGAGTATAAGGTGGGTGAATAGTGAGAGCATCAGCCACAGTGATGACGTCTCTAGACACTGATACTGGAATGCGATTCTGTTCTAACCAGGACTGAAGGCGTATGAATTTAGACTGCATTTCCTTTTCAGTCAAAGCATCGCCCCTGGATGGTCGAAACAGCTTCTCAAAAAACTGACTGTCCAGACTGGAACCTTGGGCCACAACCTCCACATTTTTTATGGAGGGGCCCATCAGCAACTTTACAGAAACATTAGTTGGGTTTTCTGCAGAGAAGTTGTTGAGGAGCACAATACTCTCAGAGACAGGATCCACGGTGTACACGTAGCCACTATGCTTTTGATCATCTTCGGTGGTTACCTCAACTTGGTTATTCACAAAGGCTAACCAATCTCCAGGATCCTTAGTAAAGATTGGATGCATACTGTCAGGTCCACACCCTTCCTCATCATTTAGTTTCATTTTACTTGCCACAATGGTTTTGTTCTATCTGAAACAATTTCACTAGATCCAGTTAAATAACCAATTAAAATGTCAATGTTTACTTTCACATAAGTGTTCAACTTAAGTTACCCCCTGAAATGTCACTATTGTTTTTCACACTGAGTGGGAAACTGTTGCCCGTCTTGTAGTCTGCCAAAAGTTTTGTTTTAGTCAGAAGCTGCTGATGTAAGATAGATTTGACCCTTAGCTGTTCCTCTTGACTGTGCTGTGTACCTGGCAGTTTGTCAATGCACTCTCTGGCTTTCTGAAACTGAGACTTCAATTCTGTCATCTTTTGACCAACAGTCACATCATTGGTGTCTTTTTCAATGCTGAAAACAAACAAGGAATGACAATGATAATAAAGAAACCAGACAGCGGAATGCAGATTATTTGACAAAGCATAAAAAAAAAATCAAAAGTTTTTCTTAATTTGAATTGCCTCTATTTTTGGGTTTTCCCCCTTTTTTTTTTTTGCCCTTGTGAAAAACAAAACAAAAGGATGTTAAACAAGGTCAGTAATGCCTGGTTTTGGATAATTTGAAAACAAAAACAAAAAAAAAAAAACAACACTTTTGTAGTTATATAATGCTGTAAATGTTCTTCACCCAGGCATAAAAAGCCAGCAGACATATAATTACTTTGATGAAGTGCAAAAGCCATTCCTTGCTCTATAAATATTTTGTAAGTTCTTAACAGAATGGTATCATCTAATTCTTTGATGAGATAAGTTCAAACATAAAGATGAAATAATTTAGGTTTGAAGACCAAACCATACAATTCATTTATTTCCCTTTTTTGAAATGTTATTCAACTCATCTCTAGTTCAAAGTCCCTCCATGTTCTGTTCCCTTCAATTTTAAATTAAGCACAGTGTAACTACTTGAGAATGTGTTCACATCATTTTTTGATCAAACAGGTCCAATTAGAAACCATCATGGTCTCAAATACTGAGTCTGTCACAAACATTGCACTGTTAGACTTGTGGGGTCAATTATAACATTACAAAAATTACATGATTACAATAAAGCAGAGAGTAGAGAAAGGAGAAATTAAAGTGAGAAAAGTAACACAAGACAAACCTGTCTGTCTAGACTAGTTAGAGTTAGAGTAAAAAGAAACTTCTTGTGTAAAAAAAAAATTGAAGATAATATTGTAATGACTCTGACTTGCACACCATCATTCAGGCTAGTGCACAGGTGCGCACCTCTAGTGAACGAACTAGAACAGGATATTGACATTGTGAGAATAACGACTTCCGCCCACGTTGAGAGTCAAGATGAAGAGACAGTGCTAAATGAAGATGTTGTTTAGTGTTACTGTCATGTCATGTAAATAAACATCTATGTCCTCGTTGAGTTGCCTTCTTTGAAGTTATTACAATATTTTTAAATATAATCTACTATCTAGTAGCTATGTGAAATCCCGCAAATTCTCGCGTCCAAAAATACCGTAAAATCTTGAGAGGGGGGTTTCCTTACTTCTAACATAGGTCTTGGTTTGAAATCGATTATGCTCAGTATATGCAAAGATATCATTGCCTAAAGAAGTGAATCCGATTACTTTTGATGATGAAGAACATTTTTGTTTATGAAAATTTTTTGAAAAATAAAATATTTATATTAATATTTTGCATTGAAAGTATATACATTTTTATTTTTACTGATACTCATTATTGGTAAGTCGTCAAGTGTTGAAATTTTTCCTGCTAATAGTACATGTGTCTGGCTATATTCGTACCAATTTTCAGATCGATCTATCGCTAGCATCGTCCAAACTAAAAAAAATAAATATTGCACTGACCCCAATGGACTTTTCCCGTTTTTATTTTTTTTCATAGAAGATATCGTGATTCAACAAGAAGTGAAATTATAATCTTGTAGCAGATATTATTAGCTATATATTTAGATACGTTTTAAAGATTTTGTACCTTGCGATTTTTTTTAAAACGCATTTGAAAAAAAATTGTTTCAGGCGATTTTGATCCCACTTTTAAAATATTTTGTTTTTTTTTTGCCATCACATCGCCGCCATTTTATCCACGCCTCTCTAACATTACTTGTAGATCTAGACCCGATCATTTGTTTATTTCATCGATATTTGCATTTTAAACAACTAAAGTTCATAAATATAAATTAAATTCGATTTGTGAGCTAGAAATTTACTACGAATGCGAGATCAACTATTAAATTTCTTATTTAATAAGTAGATTTTTTCCTCCACGAAACTCAATTCCAATTTTTTACTTTTTAAGCGGTGGGTCACAGTGGGCGTGTCTTGTCAGTTCTCGCGAAAGCCCTCTTGTATCAGTTCGTCTGTGACAACCAGTGTTAGTGAAAAACGACACAAAAAAATTCATAACTTTCTAACTGTTAAACATACAGTCATAATTTATATACCATTGGAAAGTTCTTTTAAAGTATTTTAAGGATGTACTAACGAAAAATTGTTTTTTCAAAGATAAATATTTTTTTTCACCTCCCTAATAATCTAGATAGTAAATAACAAAAAAAAATACAAAGTTTAAAATTGTTTAAAAAGTTTTAAAAGGCACTTTGGGTGGCAGTCTGAGTCTGCAGTCTGGGCTGGCTGACTTTTTACTCGTCTCACTCATCACTGACAGTGTCATCAGTCGACTCACAGAGTCAGAGAGTGACACTCACACTGTCACTGTGACTGACGAAGTTCAAGTTTACAACTTTACAGTGTCTCACTCTCAGTAGTCTCTTTTCTGTCACTCACAGAGCCCCTACGACGAGAATCAAGGGAAAGATGATACTACAAATTATAAAAACTATTACTAATTAAATGTTACTTAGATCTACCTCTTTATAACTTCGTATACGTAAGGTAATATGTTCAACTCGTTATCGGCTGCGGCAGATGCGGCCATTATGTAAAGTATTTTTAACTTCACTTTAGAAGATTGCTCTGGTAGTTAGAAATTTCAAGAAAATATCTAAACAAATCCCAAGATTAAAAAAAAAAAAATACTCTTAGAACTGCTTATGAAAGCTTTTGACATAATCTAGATCTAGACTGGTAAAAAAAAAAAGATTACTAAAGTTGTAACAATTGTCTCACTTTCCTTGGTCTTTTATAAATATGAACCTTTAGTTAAACATACCTTTTTATTGTAAGAAATTTCTGCACCCCCCCCTTTTTTTCCTCCTACTTATCAGTCATGTGACTACCAAAATGGCTACCTACGAATGGTAATATTACTAATATTTACTTTACAAATAATTTACAACAATCGTTAAAATGTATTCTTTTCATTAATTATTATTTTTTTTAATAGGGTTCCAAGGACTCGCAACTATGCAGCTGAAATAAAAAGTTTTGAAGTGACTTCAGTAGCAGCTACATCACATCCTCTCAAAGCAATTACGGTAATTACTAGCCTAGACTCAGGCCTTTAACTTTAGTAGACTTTACTATTTAGAATTAAGTCTTTACTCTTTAGACTTTAGTACTTTACTTACTTAGAGTTAGGACTAGGGTCACTAGACACTTCACTTTCGGTTTCATTCGTGACTTTTACTAGATTATTATATTATAATATATATATAATATTGACTCAATATGAATATTATATTCAATATATATTATATATAATAATTATATAAGTCATTACCAGTGTAACTATAGTATAAACTCAAAGGCAGTGGCATCACTAGGTGACTAGGGCTAGGGATGGTGCTGTCCGCACAGGTCACAGGTGACACCCAAGACCAAGTCAAATGCACTTTCATGATTTTGGGCTTGGGAATAACTGACAATTTAAAAAAAAAATCTAAACAGAAAGAAAACTTAATTGAAATTGTCAAAAAAAAAAATAAAGAAACTTAGACAGAAATTAAACACTATCTTAAAATTAAAGACTTAACCCAAAAACTCGTCCTAGCTATAGCCTAGCTAGTATAGCTGAAGAGTAAAAACATAAACAATGTAATCTTTAAGTTAAGGATAACAATAAAATCTAAAGTCTAACATTATATTAAAGAAAATAGGAACAACTTCCTTTTAAAAAGTGATGATAACTTAACACAAAATGATAATGAAACTTTAAAGCAAACATCCTAAATCAATACTTTACATCAACCTTCTCAGCCCCAAAAGATAAAGACATTACTTATTTTAAACCTGATGTTATGCCAGCAGGATTTCTCAGAATTAAGCAACAAACTTAGACCAGTAAGACATTTTTTAGCTAATGTTTCAAAGGTTTTTCTATTAATTGTTATCTGTAAAATGAATAGATTGTAAAATTATTTAATGTTATAGGTCACAGAAGTGAAGAAAGTCGGAGACAAAAAAGATGCAAGTAAATCTTCAGCATCAGCACCATCAAAGTCCACTGTCATTGACCCTCTATCTTCTTCTGATCCACTTAGTGTTGGGATCAATGCAGAGTTTGATGGACTTGATCCCCTCTCACGAATAATGAAAGGAGATTCTGCACCTGCAGCAAAGTCAAATAGATCAGATAGACTTAAAGTAATTTTGCTCTTTTAAATTATTTTGATCTTTTTTTTAAATTTAATTATTTGTTGTTTGTGCTGTTTAATTGTTAAAAATCATATAATGGCTTATTTATTACTTATCAATTATATATTAATTCAACATAAGTTTTATCGTATCCTAAATACATTTAGACAGTAAGGACTGTTCCAATATGTGTTTGCCAAATTGTTAAAGTTTCAATTCTCTGCAAGGCTGATAAAATGGAATACACTCTTTACAACAGCATTGAGTTTTGAGCTGTCAGCTTATCAGTTAACTAAGTCAACTACTTAACTTTCCTCATTACCTAAACTAATTCATGGCCTCTAAGTATATATCTTTGTTGCTAGTGGAATTGAATTATTTCTTATTGACAGCTCTAGTGATCTACCATAGAATCCTTCAAGTTTATAGTGGTGGCTGAGTGGTCAAGCGATTAGCCCCTGTGCTCATCCAACTCTGTACTTGACATTAGTTGGGAGAAAGTAAAGGCAGTTGGTTGTTGTGCTGGTCACATGACACCCTGCTTGTTAACCATTGGCCAAAGAAACAGATGACCTTAACATCATCTGCCCTATAGATCGCAGTGTCTGAAAGGAGAACTTTACTTTTTTACTGTGGATTCAAAGTTGTTAAAAAAGGAATGACTGTGGTATGCCCTTTGTACTGTCACCAGGATAGTCTTAAGCTTGCACCCTGTGTGATACCACCCTTTGCTAATCTGGGACCAGGACCGGTCCTAGCAATTGCAGGGCCCTATGCGAAACTGATTGCGCGGGGCCTAGTCTGTATGGGAATAAGGATAATAAGTGGAAATTAAGTTTTTTATACAAAAAAAAAATTCGACTTTGAATTTTATTCATTCTTTACTAAGTTAAAAAATGAGATCTGTACTATACGAACCGTGTAATCAATGGAATATTACATTTTATTACATGTAAGCTGACAATGCCTTTGTTTTCTTTTATCGCGCATTGGATTGGCGGTTTCTGCAATGAATGACAGCCACAAATGACAATTTTGTCTATTTTTCTGGAGATTTTAATAAAGTCAGGAGATTTCCAGGAATTTTGTGTATATATTTTGCAATTTTATAATTACACCTTGAATTAGTGCAGGGCCTATGAAAGCGCGGGGCCCACTGCGACAGCATAGGCTGCAGTGGCCTAAGACTGGCCCTGTCTGGGACTGGGCTAGTATGTAAGTAAATGTCTGAAGTACTGCCAGAAACCTATAAAACAAAACAAATATGGTGACAGGTATTTTTACAACACAAAAAAATAGAATTAAAATCCAAACCTTTTTTAGTTGAGAGAGATGTGCAACAATACCAGTTATAAAATGTAATTTAATCTCTCAAGTTCATAGACCAGATATAAAGCTAGATGCTAAAAGAATGAAAGCATTCCTATGTCTCCTATTTCAGTATCATGCCTTGCATGCTTCAGTAAAGTGTACATATGTAACAATGTAAAAACACAAACACTCTAACTATATTTTATTTTCGAAGCAGGCTCAAAGTGTAGATGAAACTGATGGTGGTGACAATTTGGGTGAAACATTTGAGCCCTGGTCATTGAAAAAAGCTGGTATCCTCTCAGTTTACACAACGTCAGAGAAGTTGTCCATAACCACTAGCTTCTTATCTCCCACAGATCAAGAAAATGGTAATAAGGAGTTTGTTGTCATGATATATTTTGTTTTTAGCCCTTTGATTACATTGCAATAAACATTTTTACCTTTGAAAAATCACATTTTCATTTCTTATTAGCGTTACACTTTAAAAATACTTGATGTAATTCTTTTGTATAACAAAACTTCCATTAAAAACATTTAGTGCTGCTTCACCTTTCTGTCAGCGAGGGCATTAAGTTAATTAGCTATCACAAGGATTAATAGTCCATTCTTCATCAGTGGTAAGTGCAAGAATTACTTATGGGTCTAATGGTCCTTTTAATGACAGTCATGTCCAGTACAATAACACAGGATCCTTAACTCCCTAGATGATAACATCTTCCAATTGAAGTTTTTTATTCTTTGTCAGTTGCTCTATTATTGGTCACCTCATTGCTAATTAACTTATGCTACATTTGTTGAGATAAAAGCTTTTTTACTGTAAATAATTCTTTAACTTAATTTTAAGGGTATGGAGAGGACAGATGTTGGTTTATTATATCTCTTTGGGTTTTATTCTGACATTCATTAAGGTTCTTACTGAAAATGATTCATACAATTAAAATATTTCATTATAACAATTATTGTGTTGTGTTTTCTTTCCGTATGTAGTGGTGATCAAAACTCAGACACAGTCAACTGGCACTGTTAGTGATAAAGTCAAAAATAGATTAGAACAACTGGATGACTTTGAAGAGGTTAGCTTTCTGGAGAACATTTTCATCTGCTGAACTAGTGTATGCACAGCCTAGATGTAACAACATCAATTTTTTTTTTTTTCTCTACTCACTTTTTAACAAAAGTTGATTATGTATTTCAGGGCTCTGTTAAAGAAATGTTAAATCTTAGTCAGCAGGATTATGTCAAGAGAATTGAGGAACTGAATGAAGCTCTTAAAACAGCCTGGGACAGTGATCATAGGGTGAAGGCTTTGAAGATTGCAATACAGGTAATAATAATAAAATCCAAACAAAGTTTAGTTAACTAGTCATATGTGATTGACTATATTTGTTTTAAAGTTATGATATAGTTGTTAATGTAAAAAAAGTAAAGTTCCCCTTTCAGACCTTGTGGTCTATAGGGCAGATGATGTAAAGGTCATCTGTTTCTGTGGCTTACGGTTAACGAGGGTGTCATATGGCCCGCACAATGACCAAGCGTCTTTACTTTTCCCCAACTAATGTCAGGTACCCATTAGAGCTGGTGGACTCAGAGGCGCTTAAAGAAAATTAAAATCTTCATCAGGATTGGAACCTGGGACCCCAGGTTCAGAAGCCAAGCACTTTACTGTTCAGCCACCATGCCTCCCTAGTTGTTAATGTAATTATCATTTAAGTTGTGAGCTGTTAAATATTTTCACACAATTTATAATATAAAGGAGTTATCAATACTTTGATGAAATCAACTTTACCTTTAAAAAAAAGTTTTGCAAAATTCAGTCAGTAAATAATGTTTTCAACTTTCATCTGAACATGGCAGTCTTCTTTAAGCTGAAAGCTGTATGACAGCCAATGCAGAAAATTTTTTTCATAACCTTTTTGTTTTCCTTTATATAATAAAAATCTGTGTTGCTTAAATCTAAGCCCTTTTATTTCAAATGTCTTTCAGTGTTCCAAATTACTGGCTGATATCTCAGTGATTCCATTTTACCCCAGCAAGTTTGTGCTCATCACAGATATTCTGGATACTTTTGGTAAAATCAATATTCTTATTTTGTAATTGATACTGGCTTTTGTTTTGATACATTATTATATGTTTGTTTTTGTCTTTTTGTTTCATCAAATAAACAATTATTAATATTTTGAATATGGGCTAAAGAATAAATTTAAATGCTTGTATTTAATAAGTGAGATGACTGCCTATGAAAGTGATTGATATATATTTACAAATGTGAAGCTAAGGGCTGAAACAATGAATGATGCATACATATTACATTTATAAAGGCATTACTAGGGACTCAATTTCTAATGAGAGAAGATAGTGAATTAAATATTGTTGTAATCCTACCTTGCACCAGTGCTTGTGGTGCGCCCGAGCACACTAGTGAACAAAGACTAGGAGAGAGGAAAGAAGAGTGCATCAGTGATTGAAGAGTCTACATTTGAGCTGCCTGAAGGCTGTGGAAGGTACCTGGAGCAAGGCTGGGAAAGCTCTCGTTGGTCCACGTTCAGGTTGCTGGTGAGAGGACTGTTATAACTACTAGAAAGACTCTTGGAAGGCTGACGCCTGTTACGTGTTTGCACTGTTAATAAAGACTAGTTCATTGTTAACTACTGCCTTTCGTTGAGTGCCTACCTAAGTCATTACAATATAATGAAAATAAGGGGTGGTAATTGCATGCATGCGGTATGCCTTGGGAACAGAACAATGTTGTTTTGTAAATCTCTATACTCTAGAGCAGTGTTTTCCAAACTTTTTCCTTAACCAAACACTTTACTTATTTTTCTGAAAAATTAATTCACGTGGTGGCCTACTAGCTAATTACTCCAGCCATTCGTGGAACACATATTCAGGTCTTGCAGAACCCTATTACACAGTTTAGGAAACACTGGTCTAGAGGTTAGCATTGCTTAGTAATGCTTTACTGCTAGGTGTTGTCATATTGGGGGTCATTGGTTCATGCCCTGGTAGACGCAGCCCCTTATTTTTTGTTGTATTTAATTCATTACCTTCTGTCATAAAATTTTGGTCTTCAGTACTGCCTTTATAAATGTAGTATGCATGCATCATTGAATGGTTAAGTTTGTAGATGATTTTTAACTGTTTTTCTTCTAAAGTTTGTTTTTAAATTATATTTATCAGAGCATGTGGTTTATGATCGGTTGTTAAATTCTCCATTTAAAGTTTGTTGTTAATTTTATATTTCTCAGGGCGTTTGGTGTACGATCGTTTGTTAGACAAAGCACAGTCTTCATTGCCTGGAAGATCACTAAAACTTTCTGGTTAGTGTACAAAGTTTTAGGGTTACATTAAGAATAACAATGCTATTCATTGTAATTAATTGAATTAAAAACAAAGAAAAATAGTTAGAACTTAAAGGAATTAATATGTTTATCATTGACTTTGTATAAAGTCATAGTTTTGTATCCTCTCAGCTAATTTTACGTCTGATGAAGTTCCTGAGGCAGCCAAAGAAACTTGTAGAAATTGGTTCTTCAAAATTGCTTCTATCAGAGAGCTAATCCCAAGACTTTATGTGGAGGCTGCCCTCCTCAAGTCATACAATTTCCTGAACACAAAGTAACAAATGTTTTGCTTTTATTGACTCAAACTGTTTGAAAGAACAACAAATTATTGAATTTGTTTGAACTTTTCTGTAATGAAAGAAAACATCTTTTTTTTTTTTAATCTAACAACCTAGTGAGTACTCTGATGCACTACGAAGACTAGCTCTTATGGTGAGAGGCATTGGGGATCCTCTTGTTGCTGTCTATGCAAGATGCTATTTGTGCAGGGTGAGTCATACTGTTAATATTTATTTTTTCAAGGTATTAATTATAACCAAGTGTTTTCTTTAGACATTATTTATAAACAGATTCTTGAATGGAAAAAATGACCATCTTTAAAAAAATTAGATTTAATTTTTGAATGTTAAGAAAATCATTGAAATACTGTTGCATTGAAGAACACATTTTAAAAGGTGTGTTTGTTGTTTTTGTTTTTTTCTCAAATTTATATAGTAAAATTAAAACATTTGTTTCAATTAAAAAAATTTTAAGACTTGCTTTTCTTAAGGTTGGAATGATCATTGCTCCGAAATTCAAAGATCATATTCCACGATGTTTTGAAGATTTCATCACCACATTCCCCCAGGTTTGTTTTTTTTTTTCTTTGACTCTTTCAAGACAGTAAAAAAAAGTGACAGTTCCATTAATAAGAAAGATGATGCAAAATAAAACTTTGAATTAATACATTTCCCAAAGCTAATAACCATTGCGTGTTTGTGTGTTTACTGTGCAGGTGCAAGGGGAAAGTGTTCAGAATATTTTGGCAGTCCAGAAGCTTGACATGCCTCGCTACTTGACACTCTTTTCTCCTGCTCTGGACTGGATCTTACAGTGCCTAGCTCACAATGCTTCAGAGACTCTCCTGAATGAGACACTGGAACGCTGCAAAGAACAATGTAACAAGTGAGTTCAGTTTTTCTTTCAATAGAGACCAGTTTTGTTTTTACATACATACTTAGTTGCGAAGCTCTGAAACACCTTCCTTCACTTGCAGGGTATTTGTTCTTTTATTGTGCATTTCTATTCCAGTGCTCTGATGATCAACTCAATCATGTCTGCCTTCCAGCCTCAGTACATTGCCAACAGAGCTTTGGTATTCACAGAAATGATCAGAGACTGTGAAGGAACTGGACTACCAAAAGTATGTGCTCATTTTTCTTTTTTGAAAAAAAAAATGGTATAGACAGTAGCATGTATATTTCTCTTCAAAGGTTTTTGTGGGCTGTATGTTTAATTGGCCTGTGTTTGTTTCAGTACTTGTTACACAGAACACTTGGGTTGTGCTTAGTTGTAGCAGAAACACCAGAGGACCAGCGGCTGCCAGTTTTGAATGAAGTTTGGAAAGCTGTAGTAAAACTGAAGAATCCCTCAGTAAGAGATTTAATTACATTTTTGTTTGTTTTAAGTTTTTGTTTTGTATTGGTTTGCAAAGCTTAACTTATGAAACATATATTTGCAGGAATATATTGGTTGTGCTGAAATATGGATTGAATTTGTTGTGAAACATTGTGGGGTAAGGTAGTCTTAATTTTACAGTACCTAGTTTCTATTGTTAATTCTAATTTTAAAAAAATAATTTTTTGCTTCTTATGTGAGCTTTTCAAGATGGTTGATGTTAATAACACATTGTTTTTGTTCAAAGAAACGTGAGATCAATACATTCCTTGGAGACATCATCAAACACATGACACCAGATCGAGCCTATGAAGACTTCTATCCCCAGCTTCAGTCTGTGGTTATAAAGATACTAGCCCATCAACATGATTTCTCTCTGCTCTTCTCTCTCGTAAGTTATAAAGATACTAGCCCATCAAAATGATTTCTCTCTGCTTTTCTCTCTCATAAGTTATAAAGATACTAGCCCATCAACATGATTTCTCTCTGCTTTTCTCTCTCATAAGTTATAAAGATACTAGCCCATCAACATGATTTCTCTCTGCTCTCCTCTCTCGTAAGTTATACAAATATATATCTGAACCATCAAATTCAGATAAGTACTCTTCCTTTCCAAGTGTCCTTAGACCATCCAATGGGTATGGTGCATCAGCTTGGAAAACATTTGACTTTACAGAGTTATAGTCTTTAATTGACATGAATGCCTAGGTTAGCTCATGGTTATGCATAGGGCATAATAATCTGGTTTATGATTTATATGAGCCATATTTTTTTCTCTTGTAAATTGTCAAGGTACTTGTTCATTGACTTTGTTTCCTCTGCTTTTTTTTTCTTTCTTGTAAGCCCCAACTTCAGAACAAGCTTAAGCACTCTTTGCTTTACTTAACTGTTGTTAGAACCACAGATGTGTATAGTCTCTATCATAAGTTCCTAAAAGAAAAATATTTGTTTCTGATCAGGACAAGTTCATGACCTTTGTTGACATGTTTCAAAAAGAGGCTGTGAAAGTGGAAGTTTGTAAAAACATTTTTGAATCTTTTAACAAGTGAGTAATATTTGCTAACACATTTTCATTAGATGTAAACATTTTCAATGATTTAATAGAGTCATTGATGTCCATTGATTGATGAATAATGTTTCTTTCTTGATTTGCTGGGTTTTGGAAAAGAATGACCCTGTGATATCATCCACTTAATCAAGAAAGACTCAATCTCTTGTTGGTCAGTGTCTAAAACTTAGTCTGATGTTTATAATTGTATAACTTTGTTTACTGCTCAGCCACCGTGCCTCCAAAAAGGTAGCAGAAACAAGGTTTAAATCCAGCCAGCTTTTTAGGGTATTTCATATGGTGTGAAAAATAAAATGGTATACATGTTAATAAATAGCAGCAGATAAAGATTATCTTTAAAAAAATCTTTAAAAAAAATAAGTTTTAATGTCCTGTAGAAATTTTTGTTTCAAAAGGATTTTTAGTGGCTTCAAATGGAGCGTCTGTACAAATATAGAGAATTTTCACTAATTTCAGACATAAAAATCCACTTTTTTTTTTCAGTTCTGCTAATAATTTATGTGTGTTTAAGTTTTGGAAATATTTTTTTTAAAAAGAAAATCCTGAAATTTGTTATAGCTGGAAAGTTTTTATTTTATATAATGAGAAACATTTCTAAACATTTTGTTGAAGTCCAATATCATTTTCCTTTTCTAGACATCAAACAACATCTGTCAGTGATCCAGTAGTCATCAACGCCATGATGTTCTTAGGAAAAATAATGCATGACTCTGTAGAGTAAGTGGCTCTTAATTAGCCTACCTTGGAAATGTTATTTTACTTATTGTTAATAAACATTTTTGTTAGTTTAATTCAGGTATTCTTTTTCAAATGTTACTATTTCATTCAATAACATGAGTTGAAAGGAAACATTTTAATGGCATTTTCAAAATCAATGCATTTGAAATTTTGAAAAAATTAAACTAATACCATGTCACACTTTTGTTCTGAGTGTTTTATATTTTTTTCTCTGTTCAGTGCCCTGACACTTGAGGATGAAAAGAGACAGATTGGTCAGCTACTGTGTGGATTTATTCGATTGGTCCAATTTGGAAGAGATTTTGAACAGCAGCTGAGTTTCTATGTTGAGTCTCGGGCTTATTTCAGCAATCTGGACTCAGTTCTTATCACATTAATTCATGTAAGGGAAATCAAACCAAATATGTTAATCTATATGCATTTTTAGTTCTTGTAAAGTTTATTCAGTGTATCAATCAGCCAAAATGGATCTTTTAAAAAATAGTTGTGCTATGCTACTTATTAATGTCAGAATGTTTTATTTCCTTGTTTATTTTGTGCAGTCTGTGAACAATCTTGCTGTAGAGACTCGAAGAATTGTTCGTGGAAGTCATACTAGTAAAACAGCTGCGTTTGTCAGAGTAAGCAAATATCGAATTTCATATTTTATGGAGCTCCATAATAATAATTCTTTTATTTTAAAAATTTTGTACAATGAAATTATAAAATGCTAGGCTTTCAAATTGAACAACCTTTGTTTTTACTTTGCACACATTTTTAAGTAGTTGAAAAAAAAGTTTACAAATCCTTTTCTGCCTAACATTAGTAAAGCTTTTTTTTTATTGGTAGCTATTTATTAGTTGCTAATATGCAATAACAAACAAGAGTATACTGCTGGTCGAGCGTTTTGCGCGCTGGACTCGTTCAGGTTTATCGATGGTCCAGGGTTCAAACCCTGCCCGCTCCCATCCTCCGTCGTCCTGCGGGAGGTTTGGACTAGGAAGTGATTATCTTCAACTCTGAAGGAACATCCGAAACATGTAAAACATTTTTACAAACATTTTTGCAACATTTCATTGATCAACCTTCAATAACTATCATATTCCAACTGGATTTTTTACTTTATTTTTAGTACCGGTAGTTATTACATTTTCAGTTTGTTTTTCCTTTCCCTCATGCATATATTTTCCATCCATCTTGAGCCAAGTTATCTAAACCATTTCATTCAACATGTACCTGTTTCATAAAAGTCATTGATATTGTTGGAAAATATAGATTTTATCTTCCAAATAATTTGTTTGTGTTGTATTTTTTTTTCGGTAACATTATTGACATATTTTTTTCTGCTCTCTAGGCCTGTGCTGCTTACTGTTTCATCACCATTCCATCTTTACAGTCAATCTACTCCCAGCTTCAGCTCTATCTTCTCTCTGGACAAGTGGCTTTACTTAACCAGTGCTATTCACAAGGTATTAGTACAGCTAGTACTCTAAGGTCTCAAAGGCAGTGTCACATATGCCATTCTAGGTTTATCTGTATATTTCATACTTTGTAAGAGCTTGTGTGCAAATAGAAATCTAGGTTTTTAACTGTACTTCAGGATTTACCCGAGACCTATTTATAACTTGTTGGCAAACACATGTTTCAAATCTATTGGTTAGTTTAAAATAAAAAGACATTTTGAAAGGCTTAGCGCCAAGAGTTCGCGGGCAAAAAAGTCCCGACTAAAAATCAGTTGATGCAGATTTGTTCTTGTGAGCAGACGTGTTTTAATAGCTCTGTATTTTTATAAGAAAGATGCCTATGTTCTACTTTTCATTTTATTGAATCAGATCTTGTACATAGCTGTACTTATGTTAAGTTTGAATAAAGTTCCTGTATTTTGTTTCAACGAAGTATTATTCATTTTGAATCCTAGATCGTCTTAATTCAAAATACATGTAAATCAAGATAGAATCCCCGGCACCACAACAATAACCCAGTTGTGACAGGCAGATTAGGGTAGACCAGCTGAAAATCCAGAATTGTTAAAAAAAAAATAGCATTAAGAAACTATCCAGGGGCCGAAGAGCATAGGGCTTGGATGTGATGGATAAAACTTGAGACCAACAAGTCCTGATTTAAGTGTAGTGCTTTTCAAAGAGTTAATTTCTCCTACCCTGTAGTAGTAATGGGCACCACCAGGGATTGGTTAACCATTTCCCTTTATTCATGTTTTCTGCCTTTCTTAAAGGCTCATTGATTTTGTCTCCACATTGTTTTTTGCATTTCTCTTTTTGTTCCAGTACTGGCCATACCACTTGAATATTCTTATTTGCAATGGTCAAGAGGTCACCAATAAGATATTTTTCTATCCCATTGTGCTCTTTTCTGTTGGAATTACTGACATTTTTAATCAAAGAATGTGATTTTTTTGTGTAATAATAGTTTTGAAATGACAAACCTATCCCAACAGGTGATGCCTTCTTCAAAGCCTCAATTTCACTGATCCCAGAAATGCCCAAAACATTGGATGGAGATGCCAAGTCTAAGTCATCAGAACCTTACTTGCTGGAATACCTGTACAGTTTTGTTGCCACTCTTCTTGTTACACCTGTGAGTATAATTTGACATCAGTTGGTATAAATCTTAGAGGCGCAGTGGCTGAGCGGTAAAGTGCTTGGCTGCTGAACCTGGGGTCCCGAGTTCGAATCCTGATGAAGACTGGGATTTTTATTTCGAGATCCTTGGGCGCCTCTGAGTCTACCCAGCTCTAATGGGTACCTGACATCAGTTGGGGAAAAGTAAAGGCGGTTGGTCATTGCGCTGGCCACATGACACCCTCGTTAACTGTAGGCCACAGAATCAGATGATCTTAACATCATCTGCCCTATAGACCACAAGGTCTGAAAGGGAACGTTTGTATAAATCTTAACAAAATGTATCTATATCCTTTGTTGAGGAAGAAACATATGGTTTTGAAAAACTCATCCACTTATTAAAGTTTTCTGGTATTTTAAGGTTAAGGCTCTACGGGAGGACAAGTCCTTCCAGCCTTGCTACCAACTGGAGATCATCTCAGGCATTGCAAGATCAAAGGTCTTTATCTTGTGTCAATTTTTTTTCAACTTGTCGTTACTGTCACAAGGTCAATTCAATGTTGAATGATGTAATGTCCTTGTGATGCCGGGGATTTAAATCTTCTATTAAAATAATTGAATTAATGTCGAACTAGAATTCACTGTAAAAGATTCTTTGTAGAAAATGAAACTCCGGAACTTTATTTGAATAAAACGTAAGTACAGCTTATGTACAATAGTAGATCAACAAGATGAAAATAATAACATAATATAGGCTTCTTTCTTAATAAAACTTAGAGATGTTAGAATTACACAACCTTCCAGTAAGACATTCAAGCACCCACTGAAAATCTCACGCAATTACAGACTCTGGGCGGAAGTTATCATGTGACTGATGCAACTTCTAGCCTCGCTGGCGTTCAATCAACCAATAGATTTTAATTTCTATCAAGACAAAGAAAAGCTAAAAATAACTCTCGTGTAATCAACCCATAATGGCATATGTGACAGTTACCAAGAGAGAACACACATAGGCATAATTATGAGATTTAGATCGACTTAATACTATTTGACATTTGCAGCTGATGTATGTAGTATGTAATGGGTTTGATTTTTTTAAGATTGTCTTCATGTCAAGCAAGTTACTGATCATGAGGAGAAATTTAAATATACATCTCAAAGACTGATCTGAGACAGAAAGAGAAATTAAATATACATCTCAAAGACTGATCTGAGACGGAATGAGAAATTTAAATATACATCTCAAAGACTGATCTGAGACAGAAAGAGAAATTAAATATACATCTCAAAGACTGATCTGAGACAGAATGAGAAATTTAAACATACATCTCAAAGACTGATCTGAGACAGAATGAGAAATTTAAATATACATCTCAAAGACTGATCTGAGACAGAATGAGAAATAAAAAAAAAACAACATAAGGACTGGCTTTGCAACAACTCCCCCTCATATCATATATTGTCCTTCAAGTTGTGAATTGTCGTCTTTAAAAAAGACTCATAAATCTAACAGTTGACATTAAAACAAATTGTCTTCCACGCAGGACAATCCTGAAATGGGTGTAATGTACCTACTACGAGGTTTGCTGAATGTGCTGCAAGACTACACATGGGAACCTAACAGTGATGCTCGTATCCTTGTGTACACACGTGTACTAGCCATGCTTTCAGCTGCATATCAGGAGGAGTATCCATACCATATAGATAAAGGTTTGTAGTGAATTTCTAAAAACATCAATAATAAAATAATAACTGGCTGGTAACAAACAAAATGTAGGGTTTTTACATAGTGAAAAAAAAAATTATTCTTAAAGCAAATTAAAATAACATTGTAGATTTTCCATGAATTGTAAGCTTTTTTTTTATGTATCAGGTGTACCAATACAGAAGTAAAAATTATCAATGTATTTTAATAAAAAGTTGAATAAGTTTCTTGAAAACGTTTGAGAACCTCTGGTTTAAAAGACATTAATGGGATATTAAAATCAAAGTATAAACAAATAGCAAATAATTGTGATTAACTTTTGGTGTGATAATCTGCAATATCATAGTAATTATGTTTGAGCACTGCTAGGAGTTTTTGATTAACCTATATAGTACAATAATTATCTGTATATATTTTTTTAAAACTTTTAACATTTATTCTCTGATACAGTTGGCAATTCATTTTTTTAATCAGAAGAGATTTTTGTATTTTTCTTACTAACTCAATTCCATGTAATACTTTCAGTGGATTCCAATGACTCCATGTATGGCAATGACCCCAAGTATTTATCTGAGGTAAAAAATATGGCAAATACACTCATTTCAGAGATTTTGTCTCACCTCAAAAGTATTGCAACACCAGATGTAAGTATTTTATCATACATAAGTCTTCATTTTTTTTTGTTGCAATTTTAGTGAAAGTTTGCATTTATCATTAGTTATTTTTAGCAATACACATGATACAAATTACATTATTAAACTTATAGACATCATTTTTTGTTAATTCACAAATTCTGCACAATAGTGTTAGTTGGCTTAGTAAATATTTGTAAGTTAGACTAGTGTGAAACTAATCAATGCTACTACTATTTCAGAATGCCAAACGTCAGAGTTCTCTAGTAATGGAGATACTTTCAGTGCTGTTAACAACTTGTGATTTTAGTCAACCCTCAGTATCAACATTGACTGTCAATTTATGGAATTTAGCACAGAAAAATGGACAAGCAGATGTCAAAACATTGGTACAATAGCACATTCTTTTGATTGTTGCTTTTATAATCCCTTTTTTTTTTTACATTTTTTAGCTTAAAACTGAATAATTTCAATGAATAGCAAATGTAATGGAATCTCAATTAGTATTTGTGTTATAAAAACTGTTAAATGACTATTGCTTGACTGGTCATGTGATAAATGCTCTGGACTGTCATTTCGATGGTCCTAAGTTTGAATCCCGCCTGCTGCCACCCTCCACTGTCCTGCTGGAGGGCTGGACTAGGATGTAATAATCTTCAGAACTGAAGCAATATTCGAAACATGTCAAATAATAGATAATAATAGCATGAAAAAAAAAAGTGCAGGCTTTGCAGGAACCATAATTAGCCCTTCCATAGCACTTTAGTTGATTTTGTCATGAACTGAAATGAATTTTTTTTTTAGATTTAAATAATGGTCTGTACATTTGTGCAGTACACAAAATACAGAAACTTCTATTGTAATAATGAAGATGCTGGTGAAACCAGATTTGTGAATAGTAGGGCTTTAAATATTAGAGATACGAAGGTGGAAGGCAATTAATAGAACAAAAAGACATCTCTTCCTCAGAGGAACTAACAAAAATGATTTTGATACTCAGTGTTATTGATAAAATTGAACATATTTGATTTATTTTAAAACTAATGAAGTATGCAACCTTGCTTTTCAATACAAATGATTTTATATTTCAGAAGAAACTGATAGACCTTGTCAAATCAAAGGCGTCTTCAGGATCCTCTGCATTTCAGTCACTTCTTCCAAGGCTTGTTATCAATACTGCTTGAAGTCATAGTCTTCTCAGTTTTATAGTATAATTATATTTATTCTCTAAGCATGTATGTGTTGTTAGGTTCTGAATTGTATCTATGCATTAGCTATGCTGAGTTCACGCATTTAAAATTAAGATTGTGTATTTTGAAAAGACCCAGGGCTTTTTGAGTTATGGGACCCCTTTATATGTCCAGAAATTATATATGTCAGTGGTAAATTTTTCTTGGGGGACCCTAAGCTACTGCTTGTGTTGCCTACAGGTAAATCCTCCCAGGGTGTGGCTTCACTAGAACACTGATGTGATTGAGTTTTTAACATCCGGGTGTGGCTTCACTAGAACACTGATGTGATTGAGTCTTTAACATCCTTCTTTTTTTTTTTTTCTCTTTTAGTAATGTAGAAAAAAAGGGGAAGTAACTTTTCTTTAATGAACCATATAGTGTTACTAATTAGACTAGATCACCTTATTTAGTCATTAAATCATATTCCTAGCTTAATAACCACCCTACGGATGTTGCTCTATAGTTCCTGGTTACCAATGATAAATGTGGCGTACAGTTATAAGGGAACTTCACTTTAAGTCATTGTGCAATAAATGTTTGCGACACCCAACAGTTTTCTTTACTTCCCCAAAACTTATGACATTTAATTAGAGCTAGATGCATTCATCTTAAGACTCATTCATTTGGAAGCCAAGCACTATACCGCTTGGCCAGCATGTTCCCATGTTAATTGTACATATTCTCTTGTTACTTATGTTGATTTATTTATTGAAGTTCAGCAGGTATTTTTTTAAAGATTTATCGTTTCTCTTGATTAATCTGGAGCCCTAGCA
>JADKLZ010003886.1:35783981-35796779 GCA_021533235.1 Biomphalaria straminea
TTTGGAAAGCTAAAGGCATGAAAAGGCGCTAAACAAAACAGTTGTTAAAAGTATTTCTAATCCCACAGGATTACCAATAACCTATCCAAACTAATACCGGTACGGTACAATTACACTTAATGTAACTTTAAAAAAATAAAAGAATTGTTTTGTTTTTTGTTGGAGAAGCAGCATTACGATAACACAAACATCAACCGGTACCCTAATATGACCTGTGTAAAAAAAAAAAGGTTGGAAAGTGTTTGGAGGGGGGGGGGGGTTGTATCACACTTGACAGTCAAGAAACGAATTTTTATTTATCGGTTGTGCAGAGCAAGTAGGTTTTATTGGCATTCGCACCAATAAGCGTCTTTATTTGAACTATCAAATAAATGTGCCGGTACAGGTAGTCTACAAGAGTTTGCATTAAATAGTTCAAGCTTGCAGGTCTAGTGTTTCACACTATTTCGTACGGTACTTGAGAGATGGATTTACAGTTGAAGACACCACATCAATAATT
Source organism: Biomphalaria straminea (assembly GCA_021533235.1). Classification (NCBI taxonomy): domain Eukaryota; kingdom Metazoa; phylum Mollusca; class Gastropoda; family Planorbidae; genus Biomphalaria; species Biomphalaria straminea. The sequence goes on from JADKLZ010003886.1 coordinate 35,784,481, forward strand.
TGTTTAACTGACTTGGATGGCTGTCTGGTCGTGTGAAATGCGTTATTGGTTGTTGTCTATGTGGTCCCGGGTTCAAACCCTGCTTGTTTGACTAATGCTGGAATCATGCCATGGCAAATATATTCTTATTGTAAAATGAAAAGGAGCACGTGTATAGCTAAGTAAAATAAACACAACGCTTTCGTAGCTGTGTAGTATCGAAACAAGCATGCATTTAGTCATAATACGACACTCGCAAGCTATTCTTGCCATTTTCACATCACGAGCAGGCGATGTAAGATAATGAAGCATTATTGGATATTGAAACAAATGGGGGAGTTTTTTTTATTATAACCTGGGTATTTAAAATCATTTTGAACACACAATACCGGTATTTAAAAAAATATGTGCTCTCATAGTTACAGTTCAGAGTAGTACTTTTAAGTGACCTTTGTCTTGTGTTGAAGATTTATTTATTGTTTTAAATACCCGGTACTGGTCTTAAGCCTTTGTTTTACATTTCCTGGATAACCTCTTTCATCCATTTTTAATGGTTTCACTAATCTTTATTGATGTATAGACCTACTATGTACTCTACTGACATAAAGACCTAGCTCATGTTAGCAAGTATATCATCCGTGACCCTCGGATGTCTTATAACACGGTGTCTCTACAACTGCAATGCTGAGAAATAGTTTTAAGACTTAGAAGTACTAGATCTATAAGTAATAATAGATTTATAATGGGCATAATGATTTACACAAAATGTAGAAATATGGTCTTAAACGAATAGGGGGGGGGGGAAGTCTCAACTCCATGACATACAAAATATTCACGTAAGCTGGTGGTTTGTAAATATTTTTGGCTATCCTATCACTCAATGGTAAAAGACTCAAGCATTTTACATTCTCTAAGAACAATATTTTTCTTAACTGATGATTAATAAGAAAGGGATAATGTTTGTTTAGTGTTGGCATTGATGTCTCACTTCATGATACTGAAAAAAAAATTCACCTAAGACTTGCACTAGCAGTTTCAAAACAATCATCTTTTTAATAAAATATTTTCAACAATCTATTTACATACAAAAACGAACATCTACTATTAAAAATTGTTAACAAACAATAAATTTAACTTGTCTTAAATCACAGACAATTGTATTTAGTCATTGGTTCTCAATCCAGTATCATGACCCCACTTGTAGATGCAAACTTCTTGAACCTACAAATATTCATAGCCTACATAGTAACCCTATGGTGGGACCACTTTTATAACATGGGGTCATGATTCAAGAAAAATTGAGAGCCTCTGTATAATAATAAAAAAGCATGGGGGTGATAAGTCATTTCTTAAAAACTGTAAATAGCAGAACCTGTTGTTTTTTTTAATAAAAGAAAAAATAATTTTGTTATTGTACCAAAAGTCATTCTTTAGAAATATAATCAGAAAATAAAGAAATTGAACTGGGAATAAAGACCTCTAAAAATATTTGGATAGAATTTATCATGAATTCTATAAGCAAGAATTTAAAAGAGATTGTTCTGAACAAAATATAACTTAGGGTCAATCACAAACAAAAACAAAATGTTTGTTAACTGAAAAACAAGTCATTAAAGGTACATATATACTTGACTGATTTTTGGCTTAACATAAGCACTAACTGGCAGTGTTTATACAGTATTTATAGACAAGAATTAATGCCATTTTGGTTTCTAAATACACAAATACAACATCTATGAGATGGAGATAAATGCATTTTTGATATGGATACAAATTATGTCTTAGGACCTAGAAAAATGGAGCTTGGGTCACTGTACTGGCCACATCGACCATAATGGTCAACTGCACGGACAGAGAAATGGTACCTGTTGCCTTCTTGAAATTGAGTAAGAGTGCAAGCCATAGGCAGAGGGAGTGCTTTCACGTCACCAACCTAACAGAAAAAGAGAAGTAAGTATGCATAAATATTTCTAATCTACATATTGTCATAAGAGACAATCCATAGCAATGAAAAATTAAGTTACCTTTTTCCACAGGCTAGATTTGGGAACAGAATTTTCATTTTCTTGGTAGGCAAAAAGTTGGTAAGATGCAATCTTTTCAACATTTTCCAATATAGGCATATTCCAAGACAGTACAATGCCTACAATTAGAATTACAAACAAACATTATGTAGGCCTTTAAATCAGTCTAAATAAAATAATGTGTGAGTTATATACTAATGGTAAGAAGAGCATGTTTACCTTGAGATACTCTTGATATTTTGAGACCAGGCTTCGGAGGTCGATTTTTAGCAGTTGGTGGAGCATTTCCTGTATCTTGATTATGTGGAAGTGGTGCAGGGTGCTTAGCCTATAAGCATAGATGATGTGTATGATAATTAAAGTTTATGCTAATAAGCAACCAAAATGAGTACCACACCATTCAGTAAACTCCCGAAAAAGTATAATCTCATGTGCAGATTGTGGTTGAGCGTACTTACTTTCATTAGGCAGAGGAGAATTACTATTAAAAATAAATGAGCATTAAAAAATATATAACTTTTTCAGCGAGGAAGCCATATAAATTATTGACACTTGTCACAGGCAGTTGCATTTTTTTTCTTTTGATTTAGAATGCAGATTTCCTCCATTGTGGGCAGAGATGATATGGCCCACAAGTCACTGAACTATTTGATTTAATAAATGTAAAAGGAAGTTTTATGGAGTAGTCAGAGAAAAAAAACAATGCATAGTATGTGCCATACTTACACTGATTAGAAAAGACTGTGGCAATGCAATAGTTGTTGACTTGGTCACCACTGGGTTCATGTTTGTGCTAGGGGTAGTAGCCGCAGCAGGTAAGTTCCTTGGACTTGTGGTGTTCTGGCTAGAAATACTACTAGGTGGTCTTGGTCCTGAAAGCAAGGCAAGTATTGGAGCTTTGTTAGATTGGGCATTGTTGCTTATAGGGATCATTTGAAATTGAGCTCCTGATGATCCAGGTTGTCCGCTGATTAAATGAGTATTCTGAACCTGGGCCATTGGAACTTGATTAGGAGTCATCAAAATGGCTGAAGTTCCAGTGGGTAAAGGAAGAGAGGTACTATAACCATTAACAGGCAGATTCAATTGTTTATTATTTAAAACTGGTCTGGAAACAGAACCTTGCAAATGTAATGCTTTCTTACTCCTAGTGATGTCATCTTCATCTGTTAAGTCTATAAGAGTTGAGTCCATTGAACTGTTTCCCTGAGAAGATAATGGAGCTTTTGCATTTTGTTGTTGCTGCACCCTGTTATTTGGCCCAGAAGTCTGTCTTGGGGACGGTATGCTTTTCTGGGCAGGGGGTGCTGGAGACTGAGCAACCATCTTCTTTGGAGCTAATGAAACATTTTGGGACATAGTTTTTGCATGATTCTTATTGAGTCCTTGGTTGGTATTATAATTTTGAACCTGAAAAATAAAAATAAACGCAATTTGGTAGAGGTAGATCTATATTGTTTTAATTACAATCAATTTGTATTCATTAAGACGCACATATATATATCTTAACTTTTAGATTACAGACATTACTTCGAAAAAAGAGGATATACTTATATACACATAAGAATATATATATATATATATATATGTATATTACTAGACACAAACCTGAGTTTTAGCTGGCTGATTTTGAGTTGGACCATTCACAGGAGATGAAGTGAACAATCCTACAGGGGGTGTTGTGTCTACTCTTTTAATGGTAGAAGGCTACATAATATGTAATAAAAAATTTTATTTTACGTTTAATGTACATTATTTTCTTAAGCTTCAAATCATCTAATGAATAACAGTAAAAATGTAGTCACTGTAAATGTCAATTATATTTACATGAGTAAATTACTCACTGATGTAATAAAACTTACTAGAGTAACAACATTTAAAAAAAAATCAAAAAGACATTACATACACTTTGGACTTGAGCCTGGTTTGAAGATTTCGCCTGATTTTCAGGTATATGTACTTGAATGCCAATACTTTTGTTTGCCAAATTCTACCATAGAAAATATTATTAAGCTAATGGTATTACTGATTCCAACAATTTCATTTTAGTATTTCACAACAAAGAAAACTAAACTTTTTACACATAATTAAAGTGTTGAAATAAATTGTATTAAATTTTGATAAAACAACAGGTATACCAGTGTAAACAAACATTATAACATAATGTTGGCTCATAGCACATATAAGACAGATATGAGAATTAAAAGGGTAAAAGATTTTTTTTTTAAACTTGAACAAGAAAGTCTTCATTTTCTTCTTGAATAGAGAAAGATTGTGGTGTGGTTTCCAAACTTTTGAAGGAAAAAATATGACACAAAAAGAACTGAGTCCATGCAGTGCAATAATCTCTGAAGGATGTATAGAGTGATCAATTCAATAAATTAAAAAAACATATCATTATAGATGTACTGATGACAAGTGTGGCCACCTTGTAATTGATTCTTGCACTCAGAAAGAATCAATAGAATGTATGCAGGAGAGCAGTAGCAGAAGTATGAAAACCACAACATGCTTTTTGTTGACTGTCAAAATACGGTTGGATCTGGCTTAATATATATACAGCATCAGAGATGACCAATTGTGCATTGAAAGACTTAGTTGAGTCACAGAAAACTCCAAAGATTGCAAACTGTATTAAGTAAGTGCACCTGTCAGTAAATGAATCTGTATTCCATTTTAGTAATAATAAATAGTGCCAATTCAACTTATCTTTGTTCATTTTGAGTTGAATCATTCATGTATAAATACAAGTAGTTAAGACACTTTTTACTTAAGTGATACCAGCAAAAATAAACATGATTATACTTATTCAAAGTTAAGTCAATCTATTAAGGCAATGTTTTCAGAAAACAGAAATGTTATTGCAGCTTCACAATTTGAGATTTTAGAAAAACACAAAATAATAAAACCAAACCTTTAATGTGTTTGCATGTGCTTTACGCTTGTCCAATTTTTTGGTCATTATTGTAAGGTCTAAGACAGACTTCTCTAAATGTTTGGCTGTTTCTTTCCATAAGTTGGTAGTTGACTGCATTATCCTTGTCTTTCTGTTTAATTTCTCTGTGTTGATTAGTTTTTGGTTTTTCATTAATGTTTTGAAATGAACAGCTATAAAAGCTTGCAGTACCTGCAGACATATGGTTGTTGATTCTTATTTTTAGTGTAGCTAGATAAATACTTATCACTTAAATGTTTTGTCTTTTTTTTTAAGACTAAAATCTATGTAATAATTCATTTTATTACTAAAGTCAAAATGAATAACTTTAAGTGTGAGTAAAAGACATCTTTCATTGCTTAAATGTGTTAGACATTTTAAAACATTTTAGAGGCTCCTATATAAATATTATCTAACAAGTTGAAAATTTTTTTTTGTCTAGATAAGTAAGGCAGAATTCTAAATTATTTCTTTCTTGACCTACAACATAAATAAGTTTGCTAATCTAAAACACAGATTCAAACCCAGGAAAAGAAAAATTTAATTAAAAGTACAAGTACCTCAGTTGTAGTTTGAAAAGTAAGCTGACTTTCTTCTTTTTTTTCTGCCCCTATCTCTGCAACCCTCTTTTTGTCTTCTTCAGCAGAACCTGCATTGTTGTCCTTTACATCACTAACATTAGTGTCTATTTTAGCACGTTTTGAAGTATTACTTGAAAATTCTTCCATAGAATACCTCTTTCTATTTTCACTTTTTAAATTGTCTTCTGCGCTAACAAGATCCTCTGCTTTGTTATCACTTTCTTTTCCTTCACGAATTGTCTCATTTGTTTTACTATCGTCTATACACATGCTGGACACTGAAGAGGGCTTTTTAAGAACATTTGTAGAAGAAATGGATTCAGTCTTCTCAGTGGTGGGGCTGGTGTGTGGTGTGTCAAAGTCATCCAGCAAAACAATGTCATCATCCATGTCCATAGCTTCATTTGTTGCAGTGCTAGTGTTCAGTAATAAGTCATTTTTGTTTGATGATGCTTCAGTGTTGTGGCTGACATCCACTTTGTTAGCTGGCATTTTATCTACACTTTTGGGTGAATCATTCTTTGGAGAGTTAATTGTATCACTATCTACATTTGATGTTGATTCTGTCATTCTTGAGTCTTCCGTTTTATTTTCTTTGCTAGATAAGCAATTATTATCTTTATCTGCATCATCTACAGAGCCAGACTCTACTATGACTAAATCTAGGTCTGTGTCTTTATCTTCTAACTCACCATCACTTATAACCAATTCATCTATACCACTATCAGCTTTGTTGGGGGGAACTAGAGTATTTACAGCAACAGGAGATGCTACACCACTGGTAGTGTTTGAAGAATTATCTTCACAAGTAGCATTTAAGGAGTCAGTGCCATTTGTGATATTGGCAGAAACAACATCTTCTAGACTTGAAGATGCTACACCTATAGTAGTTTTTGAAGTGCCACTGATAGAAGCATTGTGAGAAGTAACAGCACATTCTGAGTTGGGAGAAGCTACAGCAGTGTCTGCAGCTGGGGAAGGAATATCAATAGCAGCATTGGAATAACTAAGAACACTAGGGGAACTCTCATCTATCTTTTCTTCACTATTCCCATTAAATACATTTTTGTCTCTCAAATCATTCACATAGTCACTGTCTGTTATACTCAGACTTTCACCAATTTTAATCTCAGACATTTCCATCTCTTCAACTCTCAGGTCAGGACTGTCTTCACACAATCTATCCTCTTGGTCGCCAGTCACATCAATGTACAGATCCTCTTCAGAGGAATTAAGTCTCTCCTGGACATCAGAGTTAGTTGGCTCTTTCATTAGGCTATCTTCTATAGGGCTCTTATCAACAGACAGGCATGCAAGCGCTGAAACAAACGTGAAAAAAAAAAATTATATACTATTCAAGTAGCAATAATTTATCATGAGTTATGGTGTTGATAAAATGATCTAGAGATCTTTATAATTAACAATAATAAAAAGACAAAAATATTACATAATTATATGTTGTTTATTTTTTTTTTTTTACTGTTTATTTACTTCAGCTCATTTGATCAGGTCTAGTTATGTAAAATTGTGTTTAGTAGGTTAAAGTTCAATAACATAAATTATAAAACAGAACTTAGTAATAAATTACTAAACAATTCTTATCAGTTATCATTTGTAACCAAATGTGACAAAATGTTATCATTTGAAAGATATTCACATTTTTTTTAAAACTAGTAAAACAATTAAAAATTACTTTAAAAATTAAAATTTTATGAGGATATCTCCATTCTAATGAAAGTAACCTTCAAATTAAAGAGGATGCTGTGATAATCTAAGAACAAAGTATCAACAATAAAAACAAGTATTGTTTTTTTTTAAATTGGAAATTAAGTCTATATTTTATTGAACAAATCATGATAGAACAAAATATATTTAAAAATCCATAAAAATTAGGGTGGGGAAGCCACAAGTTTTCCTCCACTTCAAGGTTTTTAATAATCTGATATGGTGCTGCTAACATTGACAACCATTTTGTCACATGGAAAGATGTTCATGTTAACTAATTTAGTTAAAAAATGTGTTTTGATTTCAGTATATGTGTGAAAAAGATGCTTACAACAAACAAGCAGACCCTTCAAATGGCTAATGGCAGAAATTTAATCCAAAATATGAATAGTTGGCATATATTGAAAAAACAAAAGGGTTTGAGGAAATAAAGCATTTTTTAAAATGAAGAATAAATAGCATCTGCTTATATTTTGCAAGTTCTTTTCTCACCTTTATTATTTTTGCTGTAGGTGTCCAAGTCTTCTACATGATTGGACAAACATGAGCTAGTTGTATGTGAAGAATTATTTGTTAAAACTGCCAATTGATCCCCAGTGGAGTTATAAAAGTCAATATCTTTGACCTCAGAGCATAAATCACCTGAAGGAGACTCTGATATGTGACCAGAAGCATTATGGGCTGTTTCTGCTGCAATTGTATTTTCTAATAAATTAGAGTTGTGTTCTGTATCAATTAACATACTACTTGAGTTATCAACCAAACTTGCCTGATCATTATGATCACAATTAACTTTAGCAACAAGCTCAACTACTTCATCAGACTTTTTTAGTCTACATTCATTTGATGTTTCAAAATCAGGTTTTTCCTGGACACATTCATTTGAAACTTCCATTTCTTCAGTTGTAATGTCATGTTTTTCTAGCTCACATGAATATGCAACTTCCTTGTCTACTGCTATACTGTTAGGTTTTTCTTGGACACATACATTTGAAGCTTCCATAACTTCTTCTAAACTGTCTGGTTTTTCATCTGAAGTCTCCAATATTTCATCTACTTTGTTGGATTTTTTCTGTACACATTCATCTGAAAATTCTAATAAGCTTACTTCTCCTATGCTGTCAGGGTTTTGTTGATTACATTCATTATTGATTTCACAATCTTCTATTTTATCAGGACTTTTCTGATCCAATTCTTTTGAATCTTCTCTAACTTCTGTTACACTCTCATCAATTTCCAGATCACATTCCCTCAAACTCTCCAACACTTTTATGCTGTCAGAATTTGCCTGAGCACATGTCTTTGAAGTCTTTAAAGCTTCTTCAATATTGTCAGGTTTTTCATGACTAAGTTCAATTGAAGTTTCTAGCACTTGTGACATGTTTTGCAATGTTGTGACACTTCCTTTAGGTTCTAAATTATTTACATTAGAGGAGTATGAATGTGGTGTAGGTACCATCTTGGGAATTATGTCTTCAATATTTTCACTACACTCAACAGAATGTAATTCTAAAGAAGATACTGAGGAGTCATTGTATTCTCTAGAAGAAACAGAATGACACAGTGATTTATCTACTTCAAAGTTTGAATTGTCTTTATTATCTAAAGTTATTGAACAATTATTTCTTAAAACATTAATATGTGAATTTATTGTGTCCCTTTGTCCTTCTACAAGGGTGATCTCTGCCATACTGCAAAAGTTTTGAACAAATAATAAATTAATTTGTTCAGATAGTTTGAATTTCCTTACTGTCTGTGAAAGAGAATTAATTTAATTTAAATATATTAGGTTTTAACAACAAAAATGTTATCATTTTATAAAGATTTTCAAATAAAACATTTTTAGTTTTATATGAAAAGCTTATAAAACTTAAAATGATGAGTATGTTATAAATAAACAATTAATTACAAGCTCAACATAAAACATGTATAAATTCAATTGCAAATCTTTTTAGGCCCTACCAAAAAATAGGATTTTATTAGTGATGTCATTTAAAATTTAAATGTTAGATTTTCAAATAATTTATTACATTGTTATTTATATATAAAAACATTTTTTTGAAATCTCAAAATTAATGAGTAGAATGTTATAAATTATTTTTTTTACAAAACATGGATCAAGTGAAAAAAAAAATCTAAATAATAGTCTATTTTATGTAATTTTTGAGAATAGATTGTATAATTATACAAATTTTCAATTAAAATAACCATCTAATTGTTAGTCTAGATCTAGATGGAGAGAAGACAATATTGTCAATATTATATCAAGTAGTTAATTTTAATTAGTCTTAAAGTTATTAGATCTAGACCTAGCTTATACATCTATTTCTATTAAAATAAATCTGAGTCTATGTGTGATGCTACTCAAAGCTTTACTAGACTAGATCTAGAATATATTCTTGAATTGTGATAAATAGCATCACAAAAGAGATACAAAACACTGATAGACAAACAGACACAAAAACCTCTTTTGTTCCACTGGCAATCAAATCATTAAATAGAAAATCTGATATATAAACTTTTCACATGTGTACATTATGAGTGAGTCTGGTGTGAATGTACATTTTTTTTTATAGTTATGTTTGGTGTAATGCACCTAACGGACAATTAGATTATTATTAATTATATATTTAAATATATCTATCTAGATTAGAATGAATAGATTTAAAATTATAAGAATATCTAGACAAGTCACTAGATTAACTAGATACTAGAACACTACTAACCCTACATATATATAGAATTTAATCTAGATGACAGTAGATGCTAGATAGTATAAGTATAGACAGTTACAGGAGACTCAGAGCAGACCACACTTATTACACTAGAAATTATAGTAAGCCTAAAAACTTGTCAAATGTCACAGAAAATGGTCTTTTATTTAAAACGTAAAAAGCTTTAGCTATCATTTGTAACTAGATATAATACTAATACCATATTCATAATTAATAAGATTATAATTATTTGGTTAGAAAACTAGATCTAAAAATACATCTCTAGATCTTATATGATCTAGTCTAGAATTTAGATTCTAATTGTAACTAAAATTATAAATAATTTAAAAAAAACTTATTTTTAAAATGTAAATAGTAAATTACAAATATTGTAAAACTAAATCTAGATTAGATTATAGATAAAGACTATGATTATTTAGATCTAGATCTATATTTAGTATACATTGAGAATCTACATCTGAATGATCTGATCTTTATTTTATAATTATAAGAATATATAGATCTAAGTAAGATAAGTCAGAGTCTATATTTATAATTATATCACATTATTATTATAATATCTAGATCTATATATTATCTAAGTCTTAGTTAAGCTTGACAACTTTCTAGATAGTAGAGTCTAAATAGATCTAGAAGTCTAGTAAATATCTAGAAATCTAGATCTAATTAATATTTAATTATATTATCACTATATATAATCATCTAGACCTAGATCTAGACTTAGATTCTTAGATCTAGATCTATTTAAAATAATTTAGATCTAAATCTATTACAAATATTTTTTTCATAAAATCAATTCAATGAGGGCATGAATCTAAAAAAATAATTAAACACACATATCACGAAAGTAAATGAATATAGATCAAGACTAGATTGATTTAAATATTTAGAGATAGCATCTAAAGTATATCAAGATCTAGATCTAGATCTAATTAATGGACCTTGCTTGTCCCGGCCAAATTGCACGGTAACGGTACATTTTCTAAATTTAGTAACAGTAATGGTGCGGAATACAATTTAACCATGGGACTATACTAATGATTTAACCATTGATTTCAGCCTCGACCTAGATAGCTCTAGAGTAAACTAGATCCCTAGACAAAGACCAATTTTTATATTATAAATTAATTTTGATTTATAATTATAACTCTGAAACTTGTTAGAGAAATAGATCTATAATAAGTAGAAAGTCCGTAGTAAAATAGAATAATCTAATCCAGATTTAATCTAGATATATACTAAGATAATGATTCGAATTCTAGTGTTGATCAGAATGAGAAAAGTCTAGACAATTTTCAAATTTAGGCCCACAAAAAAAAAAATAGATCGAAATGGATAATAGCGAAATCGACCGAATTCGAACACTAAGGAGGCTCAAGCGTGTATGATAAAACGGTTACAATTCATTTCACAAATAATATAATCTATATGTAAATCCAGCGTTAAAAAAAAAAGAGGGGGGGGGGAGACGAGTATTTGCGCGCGAGGAACTACGAGATGTGTTTGACTTGACCTAGATCTAATTTTGGACCAAGCATCATGGGTAGATCAACTGCGACTACAAACACAACTAGATATATCTATGACAGTGCAGCGGAGTGGCATACATAAAAGGTGGACCCCAAGTAAACTTTCGGCTTTTGGGAACAAATAACGTAGTTTAGTTTCCAATGGTTTGATATACCATGACCATTGTCTCGCGAACTGAGCGTCGCCGCCATTTTATAGATATCATATCAACGAATACAAATAAATGCATTATCAAAGACAAATAATAGGGGAAGTAAATAAAACAAAAAGAGGATTTCTAAAATATAAATTCGGGAGAAAAAAAAACGTATAGCTTAGGCTTAGTTCGAAAGCAAATCAGTGATTTTCTAAAGAGAAGGATGCTTTATTTTTTAAGTCAATATGTCAATATTTAATCAGCATACAAGAAAGGGGCTTTCGTTAACTCAAATTGACCTCATTCGCCAAACGTAAACTAACAACATTTTCTCTATATGTTCTATACAAATTACGCAATATGTAAGGCTGTCATGTGATACGTATTATTCACTATTTTATCAATATTATGACGTGGCTAAATGTGTTTATTTACAATTGGTAAAGGATGTCCTTTACATCTTTAAAAATTTACATCCCTCTATATTTTGTTCGTTTTGTAAATTAAGAAATATAAATTAAACGGCCCGTATACGATTATTAGAGAATGGCCGTTCAAAAGAGGATTTATATTATTATTTAATCAAAAGAAAAAAAATGTCATGCACTTTCACCAGAACAACCCTTCGCATAATAGTATACCATGTTTTTTTTT
>JADKLZ010003886.1:35801547-35822139 GCA_021533235.1 Biomphalaria straminea
AAAAAAAACTTGACACCTCCTACGTCACTGGCTTACATCCGTTCACTAAAGCATTTCTTTGCAACAAGTTTTATCGCGTTTGAATGAATAGACACAACTAGATATTTGCGCACCGTAGTTGAAGGTTTAAAACAGTGAACATCAATCAAGCACGTGGTTATCTGAAGACGCTCAAGTGCTTCCAAGTGTTTCTACAAATTAATCGCTTGATCCCTTTATTATAAGGCACGTTAAAATAAGAATTTGATTAATTGTATATTTTTAATTAGCTATAATGTAGGCCGAAAAGAAAGATATGGACGCCGAATCTGGAATCTGGATGTCTGCCTGGTCGAGCGGTTTGCACGCTGGACTGTCGTTTGGATTTATCGATGGTCCCGGGTTCAAACCCTGCCCGCTCCCATCCCCCGTCGTCCTGCGGGAGGTTTGGACTAGGAAGTAACTATCTTCAATTCTGAAGGAACATCCGAAACATGTAAAACAACAAACAAACAATCTACGTCTAGATCTAGGTCTTGATTCTAGACTTACAACTAGATTCTCAGTTCTCCGTCGAAAAAACCGCCATGTTGCTCGCCGTTATTCTTCCCTAATAGCAGGAGGTTTGCGGCGTTGAAGAGATCTAATAATAATCTAATAGGTTTTCTGTTGTAATTTCTAGAAGAAAAGATGTTCACAACTTTTCAGGAAAACAAATAGATCTAGACGTCTACGTCTGAGCTATAGGATTTCAGCCAGATTTCAATCGCTTTTTTTCCTAGACTATATCTAGATGTAACAGCATTGCCAATTCCACTCTAAATTTATAGAAGACAAATATTTTATAATTTTGTTCGATCTAAATCTTTGTTTTTTTTTTAGAAGGTCTTTTATATAGATTCATTTAGACAAACATTATTTATATAAACATAATAATTTTATTATTATTATTATTATTATTATTGACGTGAAGTTAATATTTTATTGACATAACGTTATTATTCGTAAATGCAATCATTAGTAATATCGTTAAGCTAGAAAATTCTGAGGAGCGTTTAAGGAAACTTGAGGATCTGCGACTTCGAGCTTCACATCGACTCGAAAAGGAAACCAACACACAATATTCTAAGCGGTCAACGAGTTTGCGTACGCTGCAGCCACTTTTGATTTAACTATAAACCTTAGTAAAAAACATGGGGTTAGGGTGTGGTGACGAAAGGCCTAGAAGATATCTGAATGGAGGGATGTGTAAAAGCAGGCCATATCCTTCCATGGGCTGTAGCACCAGTAGCACCACTGGGATAGATGGATGGCAAAAGCCGGTATGAACTTCTTATGGTCTGACAGTCTTAGTGTTCTGTTTGTTCTATATGTAATTGTACATGGCGATTAAATATCAAGTCTCTTAAGTCCTCCTACAGTCTAGACAGCGTAAAACTATCGTAAAACTATCGTAGGCCTACTATTATTGGCTTGTAAGAAAGTCTTTGAAGTTTTCCCCAATAACGTAGAAATTTGCGTCACTCGATGTTTCGTACTAAAGCCATAATTGAATATACTAATTCCAAAATTAAATGTCTGAACGTACCAATTTACATATAGAACAAACAGAATACTAAAGAAATTTTTCGAATTAGTAGTCTTTATCCAATCGTTCATTTTCGTAATTATAAAAAAAAAAAATCCAAAAATGACTTCGGGTATATGAAATTATTTAACCGAGCAAGGCTCGGCCACCTGATATTATATATATATTTGAAGCCATCGAATAAAAGGCATGGAGTAAAGCCCAGTTTAAAACAAAGTATTCTCTTATTTGAATCACCCCTTGCATCCTAACAAATAATAATTCATCCTCACTACACAAACCTTTTTACCCGTAAATTATAGAAGTAGGCCCTACAAGTAAATAATTTGTTGAAGCTTTAATTTACTCTTCCTGCGAAACAGTTTGAAAGAAGAAACATCACTAGTCGCTATATACTTAGTCCACACTTAACATGTATTTTTTTTTTATTTTGCCAGTCATATATTTGGAGTTAGAGACGCTCTGTGCCATAGATGTTGTTAACTAATTTTTACCAATCGCAACTTCTCGAATGGCCGCTTTGCTGAACTGTTACAGGCGAAATAAGAAATAGCATGCGTGCTGTGACAATGTTCGGAAAACTTGATAAAAAAAAAAGAAACAGCCAAATCTCGACTTGATATGTCTCTATGCAAGACTTCTTTGAAAGACTGCCTCTCTGAACAATATTATTTGGTATTTGGTAATATCATCTGGGTTGATTGATTGATTTGATTTTAGGCACATCGGCACAATGTAAGCCATGTCGTTGTCAGATGAGGCTAAAAGCATGGTGGCATCATATAGGCCTAACTCTTTGTTATTAGAAGTCGCTGTAGCTGAGTGGTAAAACCCCTGGCTTTCGAACCGGGTGTCCCGGGTTCGAATCTTGGTGAAGACAGTGATTTTTAATTTTGAGATCTTCAGGGTGCCGCTGAGTCCACCCAGCTCTAATGGGTAGCCTACCTGTCATTAGTTGGGGAAAAGTAAATGTGGTTGGTCGTTGTGCTGTCCACATGACACCCTCATTAACCGTGCGTCACAGAAACAGATGACGTTTACATCATCTGCCCTATAGACCGCATGATCTGAAAGGGGAACTTTAATTTACTTTGTTATTAGCACTTGAAATGAAAATGGGTATTAAGTTATTAACGTGTGAGCCACGTTGACATTTTTTTATGCCCATGAAATCTGAGATGTAATGAGAACAATGACACCGTTCAGTAAAACACACGATTTTGAAAGTTTTCTCTGCATATTAAGTTTTCACTTCAAAGTAGTATGCTTATCATGTTGCCTTTTAACTTTCCGCAACAGCGGGGGGGGGGGGGGGCGCAAAATATTGGATGAACACCGCAAGATGAGCTATTTAACCACAGAGTCAGTCATTTGTATTGTTCAATGTGCTCCCTGGCTACTTCATTTGCCTTTGTAAGCCGTTCACGTTGCCTGCATGTTGTGGCAAGGCCGTCACCACCAACGCACATTGTGATTGGGGCTAGCCACCATAACAATAAAAAAAACGCAAAATACCTAGGTGTTATAATAAATGAAAAAAATTGTCATGGAATCCCCATATTAATGAAACTATCAAAAAAATCAAACAAAACATTTGGATTTATCAAAAGAAATCTATATAAATCAAATAAGAACATAAAACTAAAATGCTATTTAACCTTGGTTAGGCCAATGCTACAATATGCATCCTCTGTTTGGTACCCAAGAAAACATTAAGAAACTGGAACAGACACAAAATAGAGCAGTGAGATTCCTAACTAACGAATATTCATATTTGACTAGTAAAATCACTAAATTTAGAAAGCCTTCAGTACAGAAGACTTAAAAGTAAAGTAGCAATTATAGTATTATACACAAGACACTGAACCATAATCTTCAAATACAAAAACAAAATTTAATATAATACTCAGAGAGACACAAAGATAAAAGCACATTCCTCATTCCATATGCTAGGACAAATTTGTGCAAAAGCTCCTTCTTCCCTAGTACTATTAGTCATTAGAGCATGGAATGGGTTGTCAGAATTTAACTTAAGTCATCGGTTAATATGCATGACTGAATGCATGACGCGTAGGAAGTAATCATCTTCTTTTTTGAAATAACGTCTGTATTATATAAGATAAGAAGAAAAGAATAAAACACGATTAATATATGGTAAACAGACTCTTGCTGAAATCACGGGGCAACGCTTTGAAGTTAATATAAAGTTTAGGATAGTTTGAGGTAACTATTTTTTCCACTTTGATGTCATCCACCAAGGGCTCAGGTGGGTCACAATAGGTAATGAACCATAGGCTCAAGCGCAAGTTATGGTTGTTATGAAAAAAGGCAGGACCCTGGTGAACCAAACCCCTTAGCGCAAAGGATGCTATGGCATTGGAGTGACGAAACGAGGTACCCATGGGCCCGGGTTCTAAAATATTTTGGTGCCCCACCCACTTTCCAAGATATTCAGTGTGTGACCAACAAAAAAAACAACAAATAGTCTGTGTATCAATACATTCACCAAAAGACATTCTAATGCAAGCAGTGTGTGACCAACAAAAAAACAACAAATAGTCTGTGTATCAATACATTTACCAAAAGACATTCTAATGCAAACAGTATACTTTTTTTTTTGTGTGTAAGTAACATTGTCATTAAATTTGCTTCAGCCAGTATTCCGTACAACTAATAGTTGCGTAAAACTCAACAAACAAATGTTTAAGTACGGTAGTTCTTTTTTCCCATTATATCAATTTACATTCCAAAAATATATCTGTGGTAAAAACTATAATCGAGTTCTATGTTCATTCACAAAATATCATTTGTTTCTAATTTACCTTTAAGTGCTGCAGCTTCTTTTTTTCTTTGCGGAACACAAAGTAATTTGAGAACATCTTTAGAACAAAAAGATATTTGAATCTCATTGCTTTTAGAGCACCAATACTTGATGACCTTTTGTAGATCACAATTTGGTAGTGTCCTATGAACTATGCTTTGATTAGTTGTGAGAAAAAAAAATACTCATAAATGATTTGTACTAACTAAAATAAATCTGCATCTTCTAATACTCATAAACGTTTGTACTAAGTAAAATAAATCTGCATCTTCTTGAACATAGCTGTCGGAATCATTTAAGACCAAACTGAAGTGATTTGTGCATTGAACTAAATGCGCAATAGGATGCTTTTGCTGAACTGATTTTGTCTTTCAAATGGTCAGTGGTAGGCTCATCAATTAGTTCTTTAACTTTACGCAACCGCGTAGGTATAGTCATATGGGAAGCACCATCATAGCATGGCCTCAAAATGTATTTAAAGATAAATGGTGATTTGATAATTTTCTAGAAGTATTTATTTCAGCCAATTCTGCAGACTTCCGGTTCTCACAGAGACGTAAGAAATGACTTTCTGATTGCTATTTCTTTGAGTTTCCCTTTTTCAGAGATTACGAAACAAATATTGCGAAATTATGTTAATCTGCTTTTACAAAAAAAAAAAAATATTTTTTTCCACTTTGGTGTTACTCCCAAGAGTTTATGTGGGCTCAAATTGGTCATGACCCATGGGCCCACGCGCTACGAAACCCTACGCACTATGGTTGCTACCACACGGGGTGTGGGCCCATAATGGTTGTAGGCCCAAGTTCAATGAGCTCCTTCGAGCCATGGATTCTACGCCACTATATCAAACATGAAAACTTCGTGTCCAAAACAGCTTATCGTAGTTGCGACTATGTGCTGTGAGAAGTGGTATTCCACAATCTTGTAGTGATTCGCCCAAATCACGTGATGTACTTTTCTTAGCTGAGGTGGAAAGAGTTTAGTGGTTTGGTGAGGCGGAATTATTTAGTTCATTGCTATGAAGCATAGGTCTATAAAAGTCAGGGAAAGATTTTCAGCACTGTAGACATTCAGCTTTGTTGAATCCTCTCCTTGACCATACTTGAGTTAACCAAAAGCGGCACTAGCACTACCTCATCATCTAATTTGGCATTTATTGATATGAAGCTTCTCAATTAGATAGACCTAAATCTTTTCGCTTTGCTAGTTTCTTAGATTCCATATTTACTGTGTTAGGATAAGGTAGGAATAGAACGTCAGACCAAAAATATTTGCAAAGCCTTGACGAAGAGGGATGTACATTTGTGACGTTCTGCTTCATTTAGGGCACATAGTATTTGACTAACCTAGTGCAGGCCTAGAAAGTAACTTAAATTGAGCGATTCTTCCTCTACCAGGAAACTTTCTCAACTTACAACATTGTGTCCAGATAACATCAACATGAATTAAAAAAAAAGGGGGGGGCGGGTAAGGAGCAGCCATAAAGGAAACAAAGAACCGACGATGAGAGCCGAATGGAACAAAGTTCATAATACATGAGATTAGAAGAGACATGATTCTAAACATAAACAAGCAAAATATTTTTATAAACCTGGTGGTGGCACAGATGGGGGTAGTTATATGTGTGAAGTCAGCCAACGCAAATCGCCCCAGGCCAGCGCTAGACGAGCGGTCAAGCGTGACGAGTTACATCTCAACATGACGGTTCGGGAAGGATCGGCGTCGTGAACACAGCTCAGGAGCGCCAAGAGGGATGTAGTCATGTGACGAAAGGCCAGAAGGGACCCTATATAAAGAGCGGAGGTGTCGCAGTCAAGATGGTTCACGACAGAAGGTCCACTACAGCCCGGTTCAATACAGTCCGGTCGACTACAGCACAATTCAGCGGTGTGGTTCTGTACGGAGCATTACGACGGTTCAGTGCGCGGAGTACTGTCAAGTACAGTCAAGAGGAACGGCTTCTTGATCTTGATCTGTGATCGAGTCCGACACAACGAGCTCAAGTGTGTGGAGTCAGTCCTGAACAGTTGAACCCAGTGCAAGCCCGGAGCGAGACGGAGAGGCTAGTGCAAGAGTTGATACGGCGATACGCTGTTTACGAAGAACTATTTGCACAGTGTGTGTTACGTGTTGCCAATTGTACAGTATTGGCTGTTATTTAATGGGCATTAAACCTTTACGTTATTTTGGAGCCAGGAGTTGTCAAGTTCTTTAAGTTGGTGGTGTATGGTGCAGTTTGCAGAGAGCCTGGATAGTGAGATTCGTAACAATATAAACAACAACAAAAAACTTTAAAAAAAAAAAGCGGATAAAAAGGGAAAGAACCACATAATTACTGTCACATAACAATACTGCAGGATCTATCTCCCCTTTCTATACCAAACAAAATTAATTAATTGCCACTAATTAATTAACTTTTTTTTTCATTCATTCATGTATTGTCTTGGACAGTGAATACTTGTGCAAACATTCAACTTGATCCAAGAAGGGGAGGGTGGGAGATATAACATGTACAAAATGTGTACCAACATTGATATCGGCTTTGTAAAAAAAAAAAAAAAAGCATGATTACGAAAGAAAACATCAAGCAAATCCTCTTAAAAAACAATCAGATATTTCCACCTTTTGAAATAGTAAAGCTTACCGGTAGTACCCACCATACGAAACAAAGTGTTTTTGTGTGTGTTTAAATTCACCAGGATTCTTAATCCAACTAGTTAGAATGTCTGAGATATCTTATATGTTACAGTTGTTACTTCAAAAAAGAAGATGATTACGTCCTACGCGTCATTTATTTAGTTATGCATATTAACCAATGACCTAAACTCTGTTAAGTCACTAGTTTTTCTGGCAACTCATTCCATGCTCTAATAACGTTAGGGAATAAGGAGCTTTTGTACAAATTTGTCCTAGCATATGGAACGAGGAAAGTGCCTTTATCTTGTGTCTCTCTGAGTATTTGATTAAATTTGTTTTTGTATTTGAAGATTATGGTTCAGTGTTTTATGTATAATTGCTACTTAACTTTTGAGTCTTCTATCCTGAATGCTTTCTAAATTTAGTGATCTTACTAAAGGTGTTACTCTAGTCAAATATGAATATTCGTTTGTTATGAATCTCACTGCTCTATTTTGTGTCTGTTCCAGTTTCTTAATGTTTTATTGAATTGAGGGGTCCCAAACAGAGGATGCATATTCTATTATTGGCCTAACCAAGGTTAAATGACATTTTAGTTTTATGTTCTTATTTGATTTCTAGAAATGTCTTTTTAATAAACCCTTATGGTTTGTTTGATTTTTAGATAGTTTCATTAATGGGGATTCCATGACAGTCTTGCATTAATTATAAGTATTTTGCGTTTTTAGTCTGTGTTACTGGTTTACCATGAATAAGATAAGTGGAATTAATTTGTTTTAGTTTTTTTGTTACTCTTAATAACTGACATTTTTCTGGGTGGAAAGACATACTCCAATTTGATTCACATTCTGCAAATCATCTAATTCTCTTTGTAAAATGTCTGTATCTTGTGTTGTTTTTGTTCTATATATTATCCAATCGTCTGCAAATAAAAAAAGGTAAAAACATGTCTTGACTGAAGATAAAAAGATGTAACAGTTAGTAGAACACATCTTGAAACTGACTTCCTCCTGAGGCCAAGGATATGAGGCTAGTTATAATGGTAAGGCAAGCTGCATTTTGAATGTAAGTAAGGAAAGTCCCCCTTGCAGACCTTGAGATCTTTTGAACAGATGATGCAAAGGTCATCTGTTTCTGTAGCTCACATTTAATGAGAATTTTATGTGGCCAGCACAACGACCAACCGCTTTTACTTTCCCCTGACTAATGTCGGGTACCCATTAGAGCTGGGTGGACTTAGAGGTGCCCAAGGAAATAAAAATCCAAGTCTTCACCAAGATTTTGGCCCAGGACCCTTGTTCAGAAGCCAAGTGCTTCACAGCTCAGCCATAGTGCCTCATAAACTAGTACCACATGCCAACTAAGTTTTAAAAAAAAATTTAATCTATTAAAACCTTTATTTAATAAAATGCTCAGTGATAAAATCAACATTTTAAGAATCTTGGAATCTCTTTGATCTCAAGTTGGAACAGTGTATATCATACCGGTATATTTAAAGCTGCAGACACAGGAGCTGGGTCAGATGATTATCTTGATTGTGTTGTCATAAGTTTATGTTGTTTCAAAGTAGTTTTTTTCTTATGAATTTCAAACTCTTATTTGTTAAATATTTGATTAGCTAAATATTTATCCACCAGAAAAATAAATACAAAACTTTACATACATTTAGAGAGCTTAGTATATTTTGTGAAATATATTTGAGAAGCAACAATTTTCTAGCATAAAATTTAAGTAACAAGAAAATATTAAGAAACTAGAACAGACACAAAATAGAGCAGTCCAATTCATTACAAACGAATATTCACATTTGGTTAGAGTAACCCCTTTAGTAACATAATTAAACCCTTCAGGATAGAATAAAAATTAAAGTAGCAGTTATACATAAAACACTGAACCATAATCTTCAAATACAAAAACAAAACAAAATGCTAGGACAAATTTGTACAAATACTCCTGTTCTTACCTAGTGCTATTAGAGCATGGAATAAGCTGTTTGAGTCAGCCAAGAAAATGAGTGACTTTGCAGAGTTTAAGTCATTGATTAATATGCATGACTAGATTAACCTAGAGACATGTATAGGACATAATCTTCTTTTTTGAAGTACTGTGTACAGTTTAGAAGATAAGAACACCAATTCTGAAATATCAACTGGAATTATTTGTCAAATTTTTAGTACTTAACCTAGAGCATAAGAACTACGGGTACAATCGAGTGCTAAATTTTTGTACATTAACTTAAAATACTAGAAAAGACCCATATAAATGATAATAAGCTTATTTTATGCAGCATGACAATTTTCTCTAAGATACCACCCTTCCCTGCTTGTCTTAGAAAGATACTGGGCCATAGTGCACTGACATTCTATAGCAGGGGTGGCCAACCTTTTCCTTCTCAACAATTTTTTCACTAGTAACTAGCTTCAGCAAAGTTTTGAACATTTTGCTTTGCTTTCGCCTAATCTGTAATTTTATGAAATAATTTTGTGACCTCGGTTTGCTTGTGATTATTTTCATGAATGAAAATGATCCACTCAGTTATCTTCTATAAAATGTTAACATGACAATGATCATCAAATTTAATATGCATTTGTTACAGTATTAAGGAAAATTCATCAAACTCCTATTAAAAAATTAAACTTTTTTTCAAATCAATAGTTCCATTTGTAAGGAATCTTCAGAATATTTTGCTCAGTAACTGAGAATCTGATTATAAATGCAAGCATGCAGTACTCATCAGCAAAATCATTATTTGTATTTTGTACAACTGACTTGATCTTCAATACTTTGTTCTTTTAAATGTGAGAATCAACTCAAAAATATATTTTTTTAATGAAAGATAAGCTGTTTTAATTTCATTTTCAATCAGTGATTATCATTACAAAGCTAGAAATCAATGTGTCCTTTCTCCTTGCCATGAAGTTTAACTCACCCGCAATAAAAGAATTTTACAAATTACAATTTTCTCTGAATTCTCTATTGTTTTATCCTATTTTTCCTCATTTTATTGAAACATCTTACAACTGATATCCATAACACACTGTAAGTGTCCCACACACAGCCTCTTGATGTATAAAGCAATTTTAGTTTGTCTTCTTCTGAGAAAGTATTGCTTTATACATCAAGAAAAGACAATCTAAAATTCTTTTAATCAAGATTACAGTTCCAGTAACTCTACCAGTCATTTAAAGTTTAGTTTAGTTAATTGATGATTTTCTAGACATGACATTACTTCCACAAATATTTTTAACTGTCTGGTCTTTCCTTTGAGGAACTTGAGGCCAATAAGTTATTCATAAATTATGAAATAATCATTTTCTTTTTCTAATAATGAAAAGCTTAAATAGGTAACATAAAAATCTCCAATGCTAATGAACAGAATGATCATACATATATCGGGAAACAGATGGAAACAATTACATGTAATCAAAGTGTTATGTATTTCTGCTCTGATTAGTTTTATAAACATTTAATTCAATTTGTGGATCTTATACCAGCTAGAAAATATATTTCCTATAAAACTTTTTTTTTTTTTTTTTTTAGAAAAAGGTTATCTTTTTTTTTCTAAAACCTTTTTTTTTTTTTTTTTTCTTGATTTTTTTTCTATTTTTAGCAATTGGTTGGCCACCCCTGTTCTTTAGCTTTTGGCAATATTTCCTGAGACACACTTTTTTTTTTACCTCAGCAATCTCATCACTCCATAACCGACATCTGTAGAAACATTGGTAGCATTTACTCATTTTTATTTCACATGCAATTTCTTTTGCTAATAAGAAATTATTTACAATGACCTGTATTAAACTTCATGTCTGATATCTTTAAAACTATTTTTAATTCACTGTTAGAAAAAGGGCAATAACCTGTTAAAACTTGTTCATTCAAGCAAGAACAATAACGCTTGATCTATTTCATTACAGATATGGATAAAAATGTAGAAAAGGATAGGAAAAAGTTTTCCTTTTTATATTAAACTACTCTATTAGAGTAGCAGGATTTAAAGAATTCATTTTAAAGCAAAGAATCATTACCCATGACAGTGTTCATTCAAAACATTCATTTAAAAGTTAACTCCCCCCCCCTTGACTTTCCAAAATATAACAATTAGGAAAAAAAAAACAATCTAAATGACTGGCCCCACAAATCTTCCTGGATCTCTAAAGCTGGGGTTGGACACAACTTTGACCCTGGCCTCTTGAATAATTCTGTTGATCACTTTAAAGTCTGTATAGGAATGTCTTTTGGACAAGTGGCTCTCTAACTCGGAGATATTCATAAAATAGGCTGAGCACTTGGGGCAGAACCTCATTGTTACCTGAAATTAGAAGAAGAAATGAAGAAAAAAAAAAAAATTTATATTTTTTGAATTTCTTTCATTGAGAAATCTCTTGTTAGAAGAAAATTGTTACAAATGAATAAAGGTGATTTTAAGTGTTTAATAATATTATTATTTCTTTTTTTGTTTTACATGTTTTAGACTTAAGATTGGAAGTTTATAACATCCAAGCCAAAACTGTCTGCAGGATGACGGGGGATGGTGAGCAGGGTTTGAACCCAGATCCACTGAGATGACAGACCAGAGCACATACCACATGTATAGGCAGCTATACAATTCATAGACTATTTTTTTTTACTCTTTTTTTGAACTGCTGAGGTCAAGTAAAAGCTTTCAGTATTAAGTACATTTTACTGGGACAAATGTATTACCAAATTCAAAGCATTGTTTTTTGTTTTTTTTAAACTATGTTTATAAATCAATTATTCTGACTTCTTTCAGCAAATAGTGCAATTAGTATGAAATAAATACAGGGTATAGATCTTAATACTAGTGGATAAAAGATATTTGCTGCCTGAATATCATATTTTTATTGAATAGAGGAGCATGTTATAAGCATGAAAGTAGCGCTATATAAAAGCTATGATAATAATAATAATAATTTTGGAAAAAAAAAACAACAACTTGGTATTGATCAAGATTTTCACAGCACCATGTTTTATATAATAAATTTTGATTTAACAAAAAAAAAATTCATATAATCCAGTTTTCAACAGAACATTAACAAGGGTTCTCACGTTTGGTTTATGAAAAATCTCCCAGTGGTCCATGAAAGAAGCAGCAGTTTTGAAAAACTTTGTTGCTGGGCAGCACTGGACAGGACATTGCCTATTATTAAAGTAGCCAAGCTGGATGAAGTACTGAGAGGGTAACACTGTGTTTCTGGCCACCATCTGATTGTATTCAGTCTCAGAATAAATGACACACTCATTTGTAGAACTGTAACAAAGAAAAACAAAATATTCAAAAATGATTTTAAGCTTGCATCTATCAAACAACAATTAATCTATAGTATAGTATCTCACACTTATGATTGAAAAATGTAATAAGCGTTCATGTGGGAAGGGGGGGTATTATTTTGTGAAAGAAAGTTTCCTATCAAGATGTTCAATTAGTTTTTTTTAAAAAGCAAAAGTTTATCTTCATGGGCTAGAAACAAATGAACACAAATTGAATAAGACTTTTATCTATAAAAAAGAAATAGGTTACAGACTCAAACATGGAATGGAGGACATGAAAATGGAGGCATTTTATTATTATGAGCTACATTTCATGGGCAAGACAAGTGTATGGGCGTGATCTTTTCAGTGTTTCATAGGAGGAGACAAAGCAACACAAATATTTTATCCTTATCAGCACAAAGGAATGGCTAAACAGAATCAAGTAAGGGGGAGAACCTTATTAAACAACTGTTTGGGGGGTAGGGGGAATTGATGATAGAACTGCACCATATTTACTGATTCAATCTCCACAGTAGAGGACAGTGCATGGTTTGGAAAGCTTGAGAAGCTCCTAGCAGCAGCTAAATGGATATAATTTTATACTGTTGGGTGCCCCCCACCCCAATGTAATCTGGTCAGCCATGTGTGCAAACTGCATTTAAACAGCACTTGTAAATGATGGGCTGTATACATATGAAAGTAAGCAATCCTTGGCTGACAACTGATTGATGACACTTTGGTATGAGAGTGGGGGCTGCTTCTGACAAGAGCGTGGGCTGGGTGTGAAAATGTGTGTGTGTGAGAACTTTGAAGAACAAAATTTATATACCTGTTC
The DNA here is from genome assembly GCA_021533235.1 of Biomphalaria straminea. Classification (NCBI taxonomy): domain Eukaryota; kingdom Metazoa; phylum Mollusca; class Gastropoda; family Planorbidae; genus Biomphalaria; species Biomphalaria straminea. The sequence goes on from JADKLZ010003886.1 coordinate 35,814,682, forward strand.
AAAATTACTTACTTTTCTGATGTAGAACTAGATTGCGACTTCTGCAAAGGGAAAGTGAATCATTAAGTTTTATGGTTAAAGCTAATGCACTAGATTATATTAAAATATAAAGGATAACAAAACAAATCATCATAAACGTTCTTATTAAATATGAAAAGCTTGAAAAATACCTTTTGATAGGTTTCTAGTTTATTTTTCTCACTGTTTTTGTCTGTGTCTTCTGATGTGCTTTCTTTATTTAAAGTTTCTTGCGGTGTTTCCTCTTGTGTCTCTTGTATTTCCTGTTTCAGTTCTTCTGTTTTTACATCTGGGAATATTAACTTCTTTAGTTCTTCCCTCTTTTTGGCTTCCTCTTCTTCTTTTAGCCTTTCCTCTCTTGCACGAAGCATTCGCTGTGCCTCTTGTTTAGAGCTGTCCCCTGAAGGTGAGCCCCCAGTTAGTTTTGCTTCTTCTATGATTTTCCTTGCCCAGTTCAGCTTGGATTTCTTTTCCTCCCCAGATTTAGTCTTCAGCTGGTCCTGCTCTCTCAAGCGCTTAATGTTTTCTTCCTTCTGTCGAGACTCCTCATCGGCCTCGTCTATCATCTTCTGGATGTCCTCCATCTCCTTCAGCTGCTTCATCATCCTCTTTTCCTCTTCCTGTTTCTTCTTTCTCCTCTTGGAAAGTCTTTCTTGCTGATCAGAAGAGCTATCGCTGTCCAAAGTATCAGAAGGTCCTACTGTCCAAGGATCTAAAGATGAGCTTGTCTTTACAGACTGACTCAGTGATTGATGAAGGGAGGCTATTTGTGTCTGCATCTGAAACACATGGCTCAAAATAATACAAAGAGTAAATGAAATTTATTTAAAAAAAACAACACCAAACAAAACATTTACTGAAATAAAATCCTTACCATTGAGATATTGAACTAAAATGTACAGTTTCACTTACTTCTAATATTTTTAGTACATCAGGATTGTTTGTGCATCCTTACCATTGAGATATTGAACTAAAATGTACAGATTCACTTACTTCTAATATTTTTAGTACATCAGGATTGTTGGTGCCCAGTTTCTTTAACTTGTTGAGTGACTCAAGCATACCAGAGCAGACATCTAGCGTCATACTGGAGATGTCAGCGTCTGCATCTTGTGTGTTTTTTCCAGACAAACTGGAACTAACACAAACATATACTGATTCAATTAATAAGTATAATATTTACATTGGATGCTGATTGCAGTGGTTCCTGTATGATAAAATAGGATCACAGTAGGATTTTTAGCAGATCTACATATAAGCTTCTTATATATATATATATATATTAGGGACCTGCGAATATTCGATATTCGATTCGAATTTCGAATATTAAAAGAATATTCGAATTCGATTCGAAATTATTTTAAATTTTCGAATGTTCGAATATTTTCAAAAAAAGTAATGCTTTTTTTTGTGGATAATTCAAGCTCGGTTTTGGTGTGCAACTTTCAATCAATGCTGCTTTAGATGCTCAAAAAATCATTCAGAACCATAGACATATATATATAGACTGGAAACAGGATCTTATTTTCATTTAGGAAGAGTCAAATATGTTTTATGTCCACATCTACGTTAGAAAAAAATGATGGCAAATGAGCTATAAATTCTATGACGTAAATTTCAGTCTATATATAAATATGATCTTTAGTTTTGAAAAGTACAAAACTTCATTATTCCTAATATTAGCCTTTATAGGCTACGCATGCACCTATGCGCACCATATCAACAATTTCATATTGAAAGACATAGGAAAATATATATAACTAAATCTATGCTTGCCCAAATTTTTCCAATAATAATTTGTTCTTCATCGGCCAGTCTATATATATATGTCTATGTTCAGAACCTAATCAGTCATGTTCACAGGATTGCTGGCTTTTTTTCATTCATCAACTGTTGGTCAAACTATGTTGTCCAAATATCAAACTGATCAAGGAATGAAGGAATCAAAGCCTCCTTTAGATGTTATTACTAGATTCAATAGTACATATTATTTGCTGGAATGGATTGACCAAAACTCTGTTCCTGTCTCTCTTGCACTTGTAGAATGTGGTGTTAAAAAGAAATGTGCAAGAAATCCACCAAAACCATTAACACAAACTTTACAAGATACTCTGAAAGCTTCTCTTCCAATTCTAAGACCAACAGCAGAAGCAACAACAGTTTTGAGTGCTGATTCCAATGTCAGCATAAGTTTGATCTATCCTTGCATTTTACATTGAAGGAAGAGTTAGTGTCCAAATCACCAACAGGTCTCCAACAATTTCGAGATGAGCTATTGAAACAACTTGGAGCAAGATTTGATTTGACAATGGATCATCTCCTGGCAGCCACATTCATTGATCCAAGATTTAAACACTACTTATTTTCAGAAGCTGAAACTAAAAAAGCTGTCTTATTTGTAGAGACAATATTGGCTAACTCTGACGGAAGCAAAATTGGCAAAAATTCTGATGAATTGCCACGTGAAAGTCTTGTTCAAGACAGGAATAGGGGAAGCCTTATGGATTCAATGTTCAAGAAAGTGCATGATGCTCAAGGAGATACCAGAATCAACAAAATGTCCACCATTTCTGAGCAAATTAAGGATGAAGTCAGTTTGTATTCGAAGCAAGCAGTTGTAAATCGAAACATTTTAAAAGTATTAATATTTTTCCACTTTTGGCCAGAGCAGCTAGGAATTTGCTTGTAATTCAGGCAACAAATTGTTCATAAGAAAGAGTTAATTCAGTAGGAGGACAAATTATTACTGACCATCGTCACAATCTCTCGGAAAATAATGCTGAAACTTTGATTTGGGCCAAAATAAATAAAGATCTACTTTTTTAAAACGCGAGGGCGCGGTGGTTGAGCGGTAAAGCGTTTGGCTTCCGTACTGGAGGTCCCGGGTTCGAATCCTGGTGAAGACTGAGATTTTTATTTCGGGATTTTCGGTCGCCCTTGAGTCTACCCAGCTCTAACGGGTACCTGACATTAGTTGGGGAAAAGTAAAGGCGGTTGGTCGTTGTGCTGGCCACATGACACCCTCGTTAACCGTAGGCCACAGAATCAGATGACCTTTATATCATCTGCCCTATAGACCACAAGGTCTGAAAGGGGGAACTTTTTTGAAAAACGCCTGCTTTGCAATTTAATTATTGCTAACATTTTAATGTGTTTCAGTATAAATAAACATAATATAATAAAAATTTTGAAGTTCAAGTTTTATTATACACTTCTTGGTTGTCAAGTTTTTTCAAGAATATTCGATTCGAATTCGATTCGAAATTCGAATATTTTCTGATATTCGATTCGATATTCGATTCGAAAAAAATTTCCTGATTCGCAGGTCCCTAATATATATATATAAGCTCCTTAAATATATATGTATATATAATATACTAACAAAAGTTTTAGAACTACTGATCCATAAGCTCTATCAAACTCATTCCTAGCTTTTTTTCATTTTATATAAAAAAAACACCTAGAAGTGTTAAACATCACATAGTACACCTACCGATTTCAAATTTTGTAAATTTAGTAAAGATTTCAAAAATGGATAAAAAATTATGGAAACAAAAATGTAAAAACAAATGTAAATTAACAATAGACTTTCACAGTAAATGTCACCTAAATACTTCTATACATTTTTGGAATAATAACTGTTCAAATTATTAATAGATTTTCAATTGTACTCAAAATAGCTCTGACCCAAACATTAAAATGTCTAAATAATACTGGTACAAAAATAGCCCTAACCCTAAAAACAACTATAGTAGTACCTGTAGTAGTAACCCTTAACTGCCTACTCTCAAACCCTAGACTTGAATTGTCTAGAACAAGCCCTAAAAATTACAGCAACATTGTTTAATTGTCGTTAAACCCTAAAAGTCCCATGTACCGGTACATTATTGAAATGTTTGTTAGATTTGCAATTTTTCATCAAACTGACAGATTATTTATGTGGAATTTTAAATTGGAAAGCTATAGTAACCAACTGAAAACAAAAAATTTGCCCCATTCTATTTACTAGGAAATAAGCTTTCACTGTTTAAACAAGATAGAGATGTATGTGTTGGACATTATATTTGCAGAAAGAAAAAGGGGGAAGGAAGTTGCAACTTACAATATGTTTTTATTATCATTGCTGGCCTTGTCATTTTGATTGGAACCAACAGCATCCTTTTTGGCATCAACAGCTTCCTTTTTGGCATCAACACTACTGTTCATCTTGACTTCAGAACTTGCTTCCTTTTTAACTTTCAAAAATAAATGATGGACTTAAAAGTTAGCATTTTGTGGTAGGGTAATACTCAATGGATGATAATTCTAAACAGATTTGCCAATCATGATGAAGCAAATATATTTGTTCTAAGTTAAGGTTTATTTGAAACATGTATAAATATTTTTTAAAGACATGACTTTCTAACAACAAAAGTTAAAATAAAAAAATGAATTATATTTATTTAATTTCTACTTTGAAAATCCTATCTTCACTTAGAAAAGAAAATTAATTCCAACAATAAATCCATGTAAGTAAAGTGACAAGACAGCTGCTCAACAATGTAAATATCAGCAAGATGACATAATTGTAGAGAGAACTATAGCATTTTAGGTCAGCAGTCAATAGTCCAAGCTACAATGACACATCTATTCCTGGGGTTGAGTATAAGATAAATGTAAATGTCCTCACCAATCACATCTTTGGATTTGAACACAACAGCCAATGGTTGCGATCTGTACTTAAAGTCTACACAACATTCTAGTACTGCCGCTATCCAAGGTTCACTGGGATAGAAAACTTTGGTAGCTCTGAAACAAATAATTCTTTAATTAGCCAATATTTTCAAGCAGTGAAAGGAAGCAGTAATTCTTAACATATGTAAAGATTTAAAAAAAAAAACAACTGGTAATAACTATTGCTGCAAACAGAATGTCAAAAAACTTAAAACTAAAATAGGTAAAAGCAATGTAACAAAGGTAGTTTCTCAGAATCAGCCCCAAAGTGGTTCACTCACACAGCTTAAAAGGCAGGTTTGAATATCAGAAGTTATTATCTACAAACTATTTACAAACACAACCCTATCTCTAAAAGAAACTTGTAGGTATCGAATGTGTAGCAGACATTATTGCATTGTTAGGCCAAATGGCTGTATGATATAGTGCAGGGGTGGGCAAATGCGGCCGCCGAGTGTTTTATGCGGCCCGCGAAAACCTAAATAAATCATTATAAATATCTATAGAAATTATTGAAACTTTTTATTCATATCATTTGTAATGGAGAGGCTAAAGAAACATTGTCTCAGAACGTCTTTCCAAAGAGTTTTGAAAATAAAAACGAAGATTCTATTTAATATCAATACTGTATACATTCAGTAAACCACATAAGTCCTGCCCAGTATTTATTTATTCAATGCTATGGAAAACTGTGTTGAAAGAGTTGGGTTGCCTTGTACAAGATGGCAAGGGTAACAACTGATGGAGCTTTGACTGAGAAAAACAACTTTTTAAATTACAAAAACTATAAATTAGTAACTGGAAAGTTTACACATAGCTACATTAAACTCAATATTTTGTGAGTAGAATAAAATACATCATTTATATAATCAGGTTCCATACCTAGACAAAGAGAAAATATATTCCTAATTAGGTCCATGTTAGGTAAATGGCTCGCACAGGAACTGCAGTTTGATATTACAGAAAGGAAAAGCGAATATATATATATATCCTGTGCGAGCCATTTACCTATATATATATATATGCGGCCCGCCTAGTCCCCAAATTTCATTAATGCAGTTCTCAGTTGAAAAAGGTTGCCCACCCCTGATATAGTGCATTGTATATGGCACTCCACTTGTACAATGTGAAGTAATGCTTATATCAAATGTAGTGATCGCTGCCTGGTCATGTGGTTTGCGTGCTAGACTGTCGTTTGGACTTGTATATGGTCCCGAGTTCAAACCCTGCCCACTCATCTGGTCATGTGGGAGGTTTGGACTAGGAAGTAAATTATCTCTCAAGGAACATCAAAACATAAAAAACAAATAAACAACCAAATAAGCAAGTGAATAGTTGTAAAAATAAGAATTTTTATGAAAAAAAAAACTGATTGCACATTTAATGTAAAAAATGAAACGTTTAGCTTTCAGAAAAGAACTTGAACTTTGAAAAATCTAAAATATCATGATATCAGATTTTCAATATCTTCTCTAGTTTTTTTTTTTTACTATAAAAAACAGGACTGACGGGGGATGGAAGGACAGACACAAAAAAAAAAAAAAAAAACTAATACCAGGTAGCGGCTATTCCCCTTGCTAAATAAATTAAATAGACCCAACCAAAATACTTTTTAGTGATGATACAATATACATGTACCAGTATGTCTTTTTACTAAATTAGAGCTGACTTTAAGTCCTATGGTGATGCAATATTTTTTTCTTTTAACCCATTAGCTCCTACTGCAGTTGGAAACGTTTTCTCGTTTTTGTCCTAAACCATTGTAAAAACGTTTCTAAAATCCCCTATTCAATATATTTGATTTAAACTTTTTAAAAAGAAGATTTCTTTTAGTCTCATTTCAAGTGTACCGTAATTACAAATCATTTTGGAGATTACCCATTCTATTTTTAATAAAATCAGGAAGGTTTATATTTTTTAAATAATTTTTCAAACGAACAGGCCCATAGCCCCAGTGTATAAGCCCCCACGTGGGAAAAAGAGTATTTTAAAACTTTTTTATATTCTAGTGATATTAAACATATATATTTTTTGAAACTAGACATACAGTTCTATTTTTTAAAGTTGTTTGCTTGTTTATTTGTATTAGATCTTAAATGTGATTATTTTTTCAAAATAAATATTTTTAGGATTTTTAAAATACGGAGTTATTCCTCTTTGCTTAAGACTACAGAAGGGTTTTTCGTAACCTGAAATAGGAGCTATTGGGTTAAATATTCTGTAGACTTACAGATAGAGAAGTTCAGCTTACAGATAGAGAAGTTAATTGTAACAGTATCAGGCAATTAGAACAAGAAATATTGAAATAGAATAAAAGAAAATATGGGAGTAGATATTGTATTAACTCTTTTCCTTTCAAGAAGGAGAGCTTTTCAATTGTTTTTTTGTTTACCATTTCTTCAAAACAACAAAGAAACAACAAAAGTAAAAAAAAAAGTTTATACCCCTTAAAATTTTGATTTTTATAGACTATTCTTTCAGTGGGCAATGCTATTGACTTGCAGAAAGGAAACAAAGTTTTCAAAATCAAAGTTGTGGCCTGAGCTGGTACATTGTTCACATCAAAACTTTCCTTGGAATCTGTTTTGGACTTTGAATCTATCAGAAAATCAAAAATAAGTTTTTCTTCAACATTTTGAGATTTTTTAAACTAAATTATTACACAATCATTAGCAAAATTTTCAAGAAGAATATATAAAAAATCAAGCAACAAAAAAAAAAAAAAAA
>JADKLZ010003886.1:35833176-35846642 GCA_021533235.1 Biomphalaria straminea
ACTAACTATCTAGAAAATGTGCGCAATACTAAATTAACTACCTAACAGTTCCTCCCCCCTTTCCTTAAAAAAAATATGACAATATTTTTTTCTAAATCAGTCCAAGTCTTTACAAGGGACTGAAAGCATCATATGGGGAAGAAAAAATAAATAAATAAAATCTTGAATCTTCATGTTTCATCTTTCATAGCATTTCTTGAGATATTTCATAACAGTTCATGGCACATGAAGACAAAGTTCCACATGAAGACAAAGTTCACAATTGTTCATGGCACAGTTCAACACACCGAAATAGAGACAACTCCAGGACAAGTTTTACTGTAAAAAATAAACATTCAATGCATTATAGTAACTGTAAATAATTTCAATAGTCGCATCCTTTCATCCCATACCAAATAATTCATTTCTCTTTCACTCACCAATTTCCTTCTTGTCCTAACCGTCAATGATGGATGATGAATAATGACATAAAATAAACATATATACTCACTTTCAGTTGAACACAATTTATCATGGTACAAATAATATGAATGAAACTCAGATCAACATATCTTACATGTGAACTTCTCACCTCTTGACTCAATATAGTACTATTAACATAGTACAAAATAATACTTTCATAGAGTTTTCACTCTTTAAGATATCATACTATTCTATGGAATTTTCCTCATAGAATAAACTCTTGTCATTGTATATCTATACAATATTTGGTTATGTCAATGTCATTCTAGACAATTGATCATTTGTAATGTCTACAGAGTTGCTTTTACTTTAAACTTTATATTGCTCAATTAATATACCAATTTAAGGTCAACATGTTCCATATGTCTGAACTTTTAATCATATACATAATGTCACTTTCATAAAATTGATTTAACTTCAACTGTATTTGTATACACCTTTAAATACTCATAACATCTCTTCATAGACTTTTCGAATAGTTTTAACTTGAATAGTATACAGTAACATATTCAGAATGCTTACTTTAATTCACATTATGTCTTGTGTCATTATTTTGGTAATCATGATTTCTATATTTGTTTACTTCATAGTCACCATATTTATTTCTGTTTTGATTTAGGCTACAACCATTTCCATAACAATGAGAACTCGCAATCTTCTGATTGTTATTGTATGACCAAAACCAACAATCTCTAGCTAAATGTCCTTGTTTATTGCAATTGTAACAAGTCATGTTTCTTCTACCAGAGTTCATATGTCTATTGTATTGTCTGGTATTTCTGTAGTCTCTATTTGTGTGTAACAAATAACTATATTTGTTTTCCCAACTTTCAATTTCTCTCATGGTACATGAATGAATACCCCTAACATTTCCCAACAACATGTCTTGTGGTAAAGTGGGTATGGCTACTCCATTACAATAACCTGTAAAGAAAGGAGTCTTGATAAAAACTCTACAAGCTTCATACTGTTTAATAGTACCATCACTCAGTCTGACACTTTTCTTGTATCCTAAATAACACCAAGGATCTACAAAATCAGATCTGATAGCTACTGTAGTACAAGCAGAATCTCTAATAAAATTCAAGACTTTCCCATTCACAAAACCTGGTATTAAATAAAAACTATTTTTCTTATCTTCTATCATGTTAATCTCTTCTTTAACTCTACAATAACTCAATTCCTCAACTTCACTGTTTTCACTGTCATGTCTATTATTGTTATCATTTGTATAGTAAACTCTGTTTGTTTGTTTTCTGTCTCTATTATTACTACTGCTTCTTCTGTTTTGATTCCTATCTCTGTCATATGAATCCCTATCATTTGATCTGTAATATGTATTAGGTCTTTTGCAATGAGAAGCTATGTGTCCCTTCTTTTGGCAATTAAAACAAGTGATTTCATCATAATGATTAACTCTAGATTTAGAACTATCTCTATGTCTATTTTCAAATCTATTTTCATTTTGTTTAGAGTACCTATCATTAGTGTAACCTACTAAGTCAACTTTATTCTTATCTTTCTCTGAAAATGGGTTATTTGGGTAGGCATTTTTATAAGTTCTCATGATTTCTGTAATTTCATCAATTGATTTAGGGTTTCTTTCCCTAATGAAAGATTGTAATTGTGGGTCACATTTGTTTAAGAAATTATCAATTAAAATAAAGTTTTTCAAAGCTTCAAATGAATTCCCTACTTTTTCTAATTTTAGCCATTTATTAAAGTAATCTTTTTCTTGATTTATGGTAGTTTGTGGTTCAGTTTGTGTTGATGGAATATTCTCAAAATATTTTTTTTTAAATGTAGTTGCATTGTGTCCATAAGCATTAAGAAGTTCTCTTTTAAGTTTTTCATAACTATCTTCTATCCTATGGTCATGATTTTGGCATATGGTTAAGGCTTGACCATGTACAAAATCCAGTAGTATTTCAGACCATTCATCTTCTGGTACATTAAAGGTTGATAGTTTGATTTCGAATCGTTTTAAAAAATCCCCAATATCATCTTTGCCTTCTTCAAAACTTAGCAATTTGCGTTTAAGCCAGAATTGAGGATTAACATTATTTTGTTGAGTTGCTTGCGTTGTGGTTGCTTGAGGCTGAGTAGTATTTGCTTGTGTTGTATTTGTCTGTGCTGCTGCCGTTTGTGCCGCAGCCTGAGCCATCTGAGCCTCAGCTTTTGTTTTTTCCATGTCAATTTTAAATTTCCTTTCTGCCTCTTTTTCCTGTCTTTCCAATTCTTCCTTCCTAATCCTGTCTTGTCTTTCAATTTCTTCTTTTATCACTTGCTGTACATAATTTGCTAAATCTTTACCCTTTAAATCCATGGCCTTTCCATCCTGCATCGCTGTTTCCTTCAGCTCCTTAAGATCTACATATGAGGATGTTGCCATTTTATTAAATGTCTTTTTAACTTTTAAGTTTTACACTACAAGTACTGAGCTACTCACTTATTAATATTACAAGTGTTTGCAATTATGTGTATTTGACTTATTTTACTATCTAGATTAGATAGATTAGAACTGGTTTAGTATTACCACCACTCTACTCAGTCTACTGTCACTACCACTACCAGTTATCGTCTGCTCAGATCCAAATGAGTAGATCTAGTTCAATGATTAGTCTATTCGATATATTCAATCAATCAATGCCCTTAAATAATTAAACAATCATTACCGTTACTGGTTGAGTTATATAAATCCTTTCTTTTATCTCTGCCGCTCAATATTTTAAGCAAATTTGTGACAAAATTGTCTTAGATTAATGTGTTTTAAAACACAAAATATGGCCAAACCAATAATAGCCAGGTATTCTCATGGATAAATTATGAAAATTTATCCGACCAGATTAGATTTATTCAACCCAATCAAGTTATTACAAACATAACTTACCCGAGATATAGTGACAAGTTAAAACAACATATCTAATATAAATTATGAACAACAAAAATAATAAAATTTTTAAAATAAATGAACATATACTAAATGAGTCTTTCTTCTATAATGAAGGGACCTAGAACAAACTGGCATAAGATCTAGATTCAATTATTTTAGTTAATTAAGTAGCTTTATTTTCGTAGTTTTCCACAATATACACAAAAGACGATATGATACAAGTGATAGACAAAAGAAAAAATAATAATGTTTACAAGGACAAGACGATTGTTACAATCCTAAACCTATACGTATAGTTATAGAATTTATCTGATTCACGTCTATCTTTAAGTCCGACCGCACCTAAATTAAATTAGGCTAGCGTTCCAATTAGATAAAAACTATTAAGCTAAGGGGAGAATCTAAACATATACTATCTAATAAAAGAGAAACAAATTATAAGGTACTTATCTTTTTGCTATATCTGCCCAATGCTCGGTTATGCGAATACGACAAATTTCACAACAGCTCTCTTGTCCTGTCGATGCTCTCCGGTTCAGTTTCTTTCGATACGTAATGCCACAGGTGTGCCACAGATTCACTGCTCCGACGAATGCAGGTTATAAGCTATAGTACTCCAGTCCACGAATGAGTTGCGATGACGACGATTCTCTGCTGTGACGAAATGTATAGGTTACGAAATCCAAAAGTCCAACGAGTAAGTTGCGATGATGACGAAGTGTCTCCTTCCAAACGACAAATGACCTGGGCTGACGAAAATGACGACAAAGTTCTCTGCGACGATAAGGTCCACTGCTTCAAAACGAAATGTTCAATGTAGTCTGTAATGTGCTATCACAGGACAAATAGCACCTTCAAAGTCCAACGATGAATAGGTGAGCAAGGTCACTTTCGACGATCTCCAACGATGATAACGGCTAACAGTGGGTAAGGCTGTTCCCACAACAATCACTAACAATTCCAGTTCAGGAAAGTCAGTGTAAGAGAGATTCACTCTCAAACAGACGATAAAACTTCGATAAAGTGACGAAATGTTACTGACCTTCAACAAGGTTAACTGCAGCGACCGTTAAAAGTAATACCGGATCTTCTGAGCAAGCGGCTGTGCGTAGACTCTCTTGATGACGAAAAGGGGTGAATAATGGCTAACTTGATATAAAACGAGACAGCGGGCAAACTGTCTTTCTCTGACCTTCTGTGACTACGACTGTTTCTGTTGTCCCATCTGTATGCAGGTCCGCTAACGGCTAACTAATGTCCAGGTTACCAACACCTACGTGATCAGCGACGATCTAGGCGTCAGGCAAATAAGGCGATGCAACGATAAATGAGTGCACTACCTGTACGTCAAACTGCTTCACAGTTGTGTTGATTCGTTGTCTGTTGATGAACAGGAGTCAGGCGTTGTGGTGTTGTATCACTGTTTCAGTATAACGACCCGTCGACCGTTAAACCAAAGTTTTTTCACTGAGACTAAGAGCGATGAAGAGCACTGCTGTACCGATGATGACTGCAGTAACAATTCATAAAGCTGATGTTCAGGCGTGATCACCACTGCACTAACGATGAACTTCAACGAAGACGTCTGGATCCGTTAACGTAGCAAACCCTTAGAGCGTACGGGTACGGGGTCGCCACTGTAATGTTGCCACTGTAATGTATCCTTCTCCTTCTTGTTGTGTTTGTAGATTACTATATTTCTAAGTTGCTTTAGGATACTAGATGCATGAGTATAGTTGTATCAATGAATTACTTATGTGCGAGCTCGACAGTGACCATTACAAGAACAAGAAAATAACAGCACTCACAGGAACAACGACTTGAAATGACTAAGTGACTTCGTAATGAAAATTCAATACTAACTTTATTTACAAGATGGGCCACAGTCTAGTCAAAAGATAAACACGTCTGATCACCCCGAGAGCCTAGCGGTAACTGAAATCCTATTACGTCAAACTTAACCTCTAACCCTACAGTCTGTGTCGTCATAAAAATGTGCGTTCAATGTCGGTACTAAAAAGTGCGCAATTCTAAAAGACTAAACTAACTATCTAGAAAATGTGCGCAATACTAAATTAACTACCTAACAATAGTTACATAAACGAAAAGTATCACAGACTAAAGAGGGCGCGAATAAATGTATTCAGTTTAAGACGGGAGGACATGGGCGCCCGCAGGATTTTTTCCAGGGGGGTGCAAATTTACATTTACGGAGAATATTAAAGAAACGAACTGGTTCCCCCCACCCTCTCAGCCATATACGATAATAAGTGACCTGTAAATATTTGTTTCAAATTAAATAAAATATTAAACATTTGCACAAACTATTTACTGTACACGTTGTTAAGCTTATCCGTTCTGCCTATGCCTCTCTACGGTCGATCTAATAAAAAATGTTAACTAACAACGAATTGCAATTAATATCCGCCAAATTAATCATCTCAAAATTGTGACTGGGTTCTTATCTAGTGTCTCACACTAAAAGGTGAAAATGAAACTTTTTTTCACCAATCCTTGCCTTAACACATTCTGAAAGCTAACCTACACGGGGCAGCCATCGCAGTCTTGGCTGAGTAGTATATTCATGTCTCGGCTATGTTTTAATGTATTCGCTGACTATGACGTTAGACACAGACTGTGTTTCTCTGAACAGGAACAAAACCAATAACGTGTTCTCAAATACGATCGCCGTCAACAAACAGAGTGTCTCATATATCTGCAGTTTCATCACCGAAATACCCAGCAAATGCAGTCAATTACAGATGCTGATGCTCGTATTTTTTGTTTATTGCTGCTGCCAGTGCTCCGTTAATTGAAATCGTCGTTTTGCCTAGTAAGATGGCTTGTGATGGCATTCATGGCATATTTCGACCCACACATGTCAGCTCTGCAAGGGCCGTTATCTCCAGCTTCAATGATTAGGTCATATCCGACCATGTTTGACGACGGAGTCAACAAAAAGCTAGCTATAGCATTCATAGTCTCCTGTCTTGACTACTGCAACGCCTTGCTAGAGGTATATATGATGAAAAAATAGCCAAGCTGCAGAAAATTCTCAATAACGCCGTATGAATAGCCCATCGGAAAACAAGACTAGATTCTGCTTTTCAAAAAACGAAAAATCTAATTTTTCAAATCACTTGTGCAAGCAGTTTCTTCATAAAATACACCACTTTTACAACTATTCACTATTAATAGGACACGGACAGCTCTTTAGTAAGGGAGGTAACCATTTACCATGTTTTAAACACATTTATACAAATGGTTTCAGACTTTTTGTAGAAAATTATTTTTGTAACATTTTTTATCGCTACGTTACTTAAGTTTTGTATTACAAGGTACTACATTTATCCGAAAATAATGTTTTCTTTTTTTTAAGAGAAAAAAAATCTACTTAATATGTAAATAAGTGGAACATAATTTAAAACAACAATTAATAAGTAAGTATTCATATTATGGAGTGAAGTACCATATACCACACGTACTGCGCAGGACAACTGACTAAAGGAATTATTTTTTTTAGAGATTTACTTTTTCAAACAATTGGATCAATTAGACATTCATTTTAAGACATCGGTTAGGCCAGGTTCACATTTAACTTCACATACACTTTCACATATCCTTTGGTCTGCTGGACACCACACAAGATCTGTCAACCTTCTTTTTCCATTTTTCTATGTCATTTTTCTTTGACAGAATTTAATTCTGATGTTCTTTCTAAAAATATTGATACTTGTCTTTTTACCTGCCTGGGTGGGCCACTTCGGAGAATGATTTTGAGTTGTGTTTTCTCACAAAAAGACTTTGTAACCTTGTTATGTTTGTAATGTTATCATAGTGCCTTGAGCCTACATCAAGTTTGTAAACAGCGCTCTATAAATTAAACTTTATTATTATTAAGAGCTTTCTTATATAGTCTGCAATCGTAAACTGGTGGACGTGTTTAACCTGCTATTTTAACTAGCACTAAAACCGACCTTAACTCCGCATAACATAAATACATTTACATATATGACTGCACTCTTTATTCTTGTTTAAAGAAACTTTCGAATTTATCGTATTGAAATAAAGTCAGCAAGGATTTCTTCACCAAAGGAAAGAAAAAAATATTTATCTCACTCTATGCCTTAACTAAATATAATAATAACTCTAATTATGTGCAAGAGAAAACAAAACGTCACGACTTATGTGCAATAGAATATTTTACACTTTTTTATAGTACAAATATTACAAGACTATAATAAAGTGTACATGATCAGCCATCAACACCTGATTAGCTTATTCTAGTTTATTGAAACAATAGTTTTTTTCTTACAACTGTATTTCAGTGGAAGAAAAACTTCTTAAAATGCTACTTCTAAGAAATTAATTTTTACAAAATTTGCTACAATGTGGCTACTAGAATCTAGAGGGGTGCACGTCGGCCATCTATTCCTATTAAGCCTAGACTAGTCAACTCCAACATTAACTTAACATTCTTATGATGGTACTACAGTGGAAGTACTACTTGCTCAGTGGCTACTAAGAAGTTAATTGATTTAATGATGCAAAAAATTGTCTAGAATTTTGCTACTTAGAATCCAGGGGGGTGCAAGTGCACCCTCTTGCATCCCCCTGCGGGCGCCCATGCGGGAGGGGTACACTTCACGTGAATAGTATTATAACCGATTTCGATAAGTTTATAAAATTTAAATTCAAATTTATTTTGATAAATGTTTATACACTAAGGCGCTTAAACTGACAATTGCCTGACAATATGACAACTTACCCACAATGATTGTCAAGAACGGCAGCTGTGACATCTTCAAGTTTTATTTGGAACAATGAAATATCAGAGAAACAACATCTGTGCCAATAAAAAGTTTGATAATGCTTAATACCTAAGCACAAATCAAATGCTTTATTTCAAACACAGTCAGGCCCAGACTTTATAATATCAAGACCCTTTTTAAATTGACAATGAAGGTTCTAGAAAAAGGAAGTTTCTGTTTGGGCTTTGTAGAATGTTATGAGTTTCCTGGCAGTGGCGTAGATAGGAATTCGACATCATTTGGGGGGCACAGGAAGCTTGACTCTGCATTAATATTTAATATATAATGTAAAAAAAAGACAACAAGTTCGAACACTCATTTGGGAGCTTCCCTTAAGAGGGGACCCCCAGGGTGATTTTCAAATTCCCCCCTTCTCCCACCCTAGCTACGCCACAGTTTCCTCAGTGTTGTGGAGTGTGTTCGTATTGCTATCGTGAAGGTGAGAAATTTTGAGTTTTTCTGGGTTAAACTGAAATTTTTTAGGGATAAAGTACAGTAAAGTACACTGAAGTAAATTACAATAGAATAAAGTTAAGTAATGTACAGGGAAGTAAGGTACAGTAAAGTGCACTTAAGTAAAGTATAGTAAAGTGCACTTAAGTAAAGTACAGTAAAGTGCACTTAAGTAAAGTACAGTAAAGTGCACTTAAGTAAAGTACAGTAAAGTGCACTTAAGTAAAGTACAGTAAAGTGCACTTAAGTAAAGTACTGTAAAGTGCATTTAAGTAAAGTACAGGAAAGTGCACTTAAGTAAAGTACAGTAAAGTGCACTTAAAGTACTGCAGAGTAAGGTAAATAAAAGTTTCTGCATCGACATGACATCTAGTGTTTACTGCTTACGGTTTCTAGAATATTTCTTGGCATGTTGGTAGACAGATAAATATAACAAAACATTTTTCTTTTGTTTGTCAGTAACGCTTTGATTTCTCAATGCCTTGAAAAGAGAATCAAGAGATCAAGTTAAAAGACTCATTAACATTAAACACTGTACCACACGGATCTTACAGTTCAATAAAAGTAGTGCATGAAAAATGATAAGAGGTTATGTTTGTTTATCTGTTTCTGTCTCTGTCTCTGTCTCTGTCTCTCTCTCTCTCTCTCTCTCTCTGTGTGTGTGTGTGTGTGTGTGTGTCTGTGTGTGTGTGTGTGTGAGAGAGAGAGAGAGAGAGAGAGAGAGAGAGAGAGAGAGATACCTGAAAAAATTGTATCGAAGATTTGTAGTAGCGTAATTTCATTTTAACTTTTAGATTTATTGATATCACTGCTTCTCGTCCACAAAATAGGAAACAATGTGGCAATTAAATTAGGTCTCACTTTTTACAAAGCTTTTATCAATTCACTCTGTAACATTCACACAGATCTCCTTTCTTTTCCTCTCCCATTTTCGCAACTGGTCCAGACAAGTGATAGGAGGATCATTGCTGAAAACATGCAATAGTGCTAAACAAAAACGGTAAAATATTTCTAACCGCACAGATTTTTTGTAGTTGTTCTAGAATCCTTAGATTAAAATGCTATTTAACCTTGGTAAGGCCAATAATAGAATATGCATCCTCTGTTTGGGACCCCTCAACTCAAGAAAACATTAAGAAACTAGAACAGACACAAAATAGAGCAGTGAGATTCATAACAAACGAATATTCACATTTCACTAGAGTAACACCTTTAGTAAAATCACTAGATTTAGAAAGCCTTCAGGATAGAAGACTTAAGAGTAAAGTAGCAATTATACACAAAACACTGAACCATAATCTCCAAATACAAAAACAAAACTTAATAAAATACTCAGAAAGACACTAAGATAAAGGCACATTCCTCGTCCCATATGCTAGGACAAATCTGTACAAATTCTCTTTCTTCCCTAGTGCCATTAGAGCATGGAATGGTTTGCCTGAGCTAGCCAGGAAAACCAGTGACTTGGCAGAATTTAAGTCACTGGTAAATATGCATGACTGAATGCATGACGCGTAGGACGTAATCATCTTCTTTTTTGAAGTAACGTCTGTATAATATAAGATTTATTACACATTTAATAACTTGACTTATCCAAACTAATTGGTACAATACACTCCACATAAGCTTTGTTTTCTTAAGTATTTTAAAATATTATATGTGTCTTAAATTCGTCAACCGTTAGAGTCAATAAATTCTGACTAGCTGCCATCAGTCATAGAGGCTAGAACGACTATATTAACAGCTGACAAGGGAATTAACTAGACATTAGATTCTAGATATAGATGGAACCACTGCGACAGCTTCACACATGAATGCAGACAGTTGGTCTGTTTAACTAAGGGACATGAGAAGGTAAATTGCCATGAAGCTGCAATATTCAGTTAAGACGGCAGTACTTAGTTTTAAAAGGCATTTTCTCCTAAGAGATTTATATTATGTGCAAACATGAGATTGGAAATCAGCCTTCCGTTTACAGTGAAGCTAGAGGTAAATCTTTTAAAAAGAGGCTCTAGCATGTTAAGTTTTAGAAAAAAATTAGAGAGGAGAGATTAGATTGTTTCAGCATTCATTCTGATATCTATATTAGTCTATCTAAAATTGGGCTAAGCTGAGATGTAGCTAATCGTTGGCAAGCATTCATCCTTCAGTCTTCAATTTGCCAAACATGTTAGAATAATTTAAGGAAAGAAAATGTGAAGGAATCGTCTTTCCAACTGCTGTGAGGAGTATATGTTTATATTTCAATAAATTAATAAAAACTCTACATTACTAAATTGGTCATGTGATGGTCAATGGAAGCTAAACGCTATATTACGTGAGTGTGTGTGTCGGGCGGAAGGGGGTTACGGTACCACATTTAAGAATTCACGTTTTCTATTTATATATAGATATATTAAAATTTAATATATACTAGTCGACCGGCGGCATAGCATACGCCGCTATTTTCCAGGGCAGGCCTTAGGCACTGCAACATATGCGACCACAGTGAGTCCCTAACTTTCTTTGGACCCGTGCTAATTTTTTAGGTATATAAATGATTAAATTGAACCATTTTATAAAACATAACAGATTTCCCGCGGCCTCTTGATTTACCGGGAGCACCCTGGAAATCTCCTGAAATGTTATTAAATGCTATGCCGCCAGTCGAAAAAGTTCTGGAAATTTCCGGACATTATTAAAATCTTTTTAAATTAAAAAAAAAATATGCTATGCTATTTTGTGAATGAAAATAGTGCGGCTTTGGATATATTATTTCCCATTCACACCGTGGTGCGTACGCCATGGGATCTTCCCATTTGCTTGTTATAAGTAAAAATGCGTGAATTCATGAATGAAAAATACTATGAATGGAGATTTAAAAAATGGCTAATTGACCTTAATTTACGCGATATTAAGAATATAGATGCACTCATGTAACAATGCTTAAGCAAAACAAATTTGAATGTTAATGGACTATAATTAGTATGTTCATGTGCTAAAGCATAAAACTATACTTGCGAAGAGAAGTTCTATAATCTTCTTAGAGTTGAATTCGAGTTTTAGATCTAGATCTAGATCTAGGAACAGATTTTAGATGTATACATTATCTCCTGAAATGTTATTAAATATAGACCTACGAAAAAGTCCTGGAAATCTCCGGAAATTATTGAAATCTTTTGTAATTCAATAGTAGATATATATGTAGGCCTATATATAACATGTGTTTTCACGAAGTTACTTCCTCTTCCCGGTCTATTGATTTCTTTATGTCTATGCATGGAACTATTAGTATAGTTCCATGGTCTATGCTATTTTGTGAATGAAATAGTGCGGTGCGGATTGGGTCCATGCACACCGTGGTGCGTGCGCCATGGGATCTTGCCTATTTACTTGTTGTTGTTGTTGTTGCATTGTGTTTTTGTTGCCGGTCTGACCTAATTCTTTTGAGAAATATAATATAGATTACAAAAATTAAAATTAAGCTATATAACAATGCTACCAAAAACGAATAATCTTAAGCAGAAAGACAGCTATGTATATTTTGTCTTGCATACTCTACCATTCAACCATCGATTTCAAGTTTTTTGTATAATATCTTAAACAATAAAAACAATAAAAGAAAGCTTACATTAGGAATAGTTGTAAAAATTAGTTTGGGTTAGTCATGTAATAAAATTGATGTTAAATAAAGACTGATAACAATGAATCGGCTCGATTACAAAATTATTATAATTTTTTTTAAATTAAAAAAATATATTTCTTGTCATCCATAATACATTAAAGTTAAAACTTACTTTTTATAGTTGGATAACATTCGTGTCCACACCCATTAGAGAGGCATTGGTAGCCTTCAGGACATGTAGGTATAGATGTATGACACATAGGCTGTCCCCATCGTTGAGACAGTAGCTGAATGTCCTGGACGGGTGTCCAAGACCGCTGAACCCATTGTCGGCACTGCTAGCTTGCCCTCGGAGAGGGGAAATTTTGGATTCGACGCTCGTTACCAATGCCATCGGCCTTGACGGCTTCGTGCAATGCTGTGTTTCCGGAAACACTGGTCCCATGGTCTCCCAACGTCAACGGCTCGCCGTATCGTAGCACGCAGACTCCGATCTTTTCGCCCCCGTAAATAGCCTTGTGAGCCAAATACAGTGGTTACTAGGTTAGTCATGCTCCCCCACTCGGTGGGAGGCGGAGACAAGTGACTGTTCGAATTTTTACATTGATTACCTGGCCGTAAAACCTGTAATCAAAAACCAGTTCATCTTGGCCACCTCAACGTGAGGTGTTCACACGGCAACCACGATGAGGTGGGAGCTGGAATCTTTCTTTTCGTGTTTGTTCTTTTATATAAACAGAGAAGAACATTTGAAAAAAAATTGAATTAAACGTTTCTCAAGCTAGATGATTTATAATCTAAGTTATATATAATTTAATGTTATAGTATTACTTAGGTAGCATTCGTGTATCAAGGACATCAAGATATGGAGGACATCAAGATATTTATGACATCATTATACAGAGACATCAAAGTATAGAGGACAGTAAGATACAGAGGACATTAAGATACAGAGTGCATCAAGATATAGAAGACATCAATATACAGAGGAAATCAAGATGAGTACACCAAGATATAGAGGACACCAAGATATAGAGGACATCAAGATACAGAGAACATCAAGATATGGAGGAAATCAAGATATAGAGGACATCAAGATATAGAGGAAATCAAGATATTTATGACATCAATATACAGAGGACATCAAAGTATAGAGGAAATCAAGATATAGAGGACATCAATATACAGCTGACATTAAGATACAGAGGACATCAAGATACAGAGAACATCAAGATATAGAGGA
>JADKLZ010003886.1:35863757-35874744 GCA_021533235.1 Biomphalaria straminea
GGTCTATTCTTGTTTTGTAGTAGGGCCTACTACAAGATTTAGATTATAATAGTTTATTTAGAAAGCATATTATTATTATTAATATATAAATCTTAAGCCTAAGGAAGATATAGATCTAGATTTATAAAATCTAGACTTACTTTAAAAAACTCTTTCCACACTTTCTTTCATCATTAGACTCCAAGAATTTTTTTTTTTTAAATGTTTTACATGCTTCTGATGTTCCTTCAGAGTTGAAGGTAGATTACTTCCTAGTCCAAACCTCCCACAATCGACGGGGGATTGTACAGGGCTGGGTTTGAACCCGGGACCAAAATCCAAACGACAGTCCAGTGCGCAAGCCGCACGACCAGGCAGCCAATTATAAGAATTAATACTATGGGGCTATATAATCTAATTATTTTCTAGTAAAATAGTGCTAGGCTGATATTAATGTTCATGTTCATATTTAATATTAGTTAATTTTTCATTTGTGTATATAGATCTATTACAAAATAAATATATAATTTTTGTTTTTTGTTCTATTGTAGAAACCTGACATTGGCTAAAAGATGATCTGACGGGTCCAACAGTGGATGGCTGCCTGATTGTGTGTTATGCCAGCTGGAATATTGTTTTATAAGACTGTTAAGCATCTTTTAATTACAAATCTAAAAGCTGATGCTATGACTCTCAATGGCTTAGAAGAAATTTTCTCAGTGTTATATGGTCATGACAATAATCTTTAAATAAAAATGTCTTATAAATGTGTCATATTTTCTGTTGGTTTGTTTTAAGCTAATGTTGTCATAAATTTTTAGAATTAACGAATTTGTTAAATTTTCTTTATACTGGTATATACTCAATTTTCTGGGAAATGCTCTTTATATTTTAATGCATACATAATGTTATAAATCATTATCTTCAATTCCAAAGATTACGGATGAATGCAGCATTTCTCTTGACCACACGAACCCAGTTGCAATTGTATATTTTGTCACATCTAATTCATTATCCAGACAAACCAGTGATTTCTTCGGCATAGGGAAACGCAGATTGCCTTTGAAAGAAACAACTGTAAAGCTCTCACGAACTTGCTAAAGACAGACGCAGACAAAGAAAATGTTAATTATTATAATTGCGGAATGTATATTTTGTTTACATTTATAAATTAGTTAATGTAATGTAAATATTTCCAAAAAGACACTTTTTACAAAGATATTTTGTAAAAAAATTAGCAACCAAAGTTATTTAGCTAGATAAACAATTTAATATTAGAACTTGAAATATTTAATAGCTTGAACCTAACTGATCAAATACATTACCTCAGCTGTTTTTGCTCTTGCTATCTTATTTTCTGATAATATCCTATTACTTTGAAATATGTTAATATAACAAAAAATAAAAGTTAACTATTAGTTAGCAATTCTCTTTTAAAACTGCATAACTATTAGTTAGGTATTCTGCTTTAAAACTGCATTGGCATTACAAAAAACAAATTGAGCTCTTCATTGATATCAGCTTTTCATTGAGATAACTGCTTCCAATGTGGGGATTACTCTTGAATCATACAAGTTCAGGAAGCTGATTTTGTACTTAAAGTGAGCAAGTAACTATAATATCTAGCTTTGACTTGTTTCTCCCCACCCCATCTCTACACACATAATCATTCCAAGGGCATTTGAATAAGTAAATTCTGATAGTCTAAGAGCTGTTTCTGCAACCAAAGTTTCTAGTTCTAGCATATAAATCTATTTTACTATTATCGTTATCAGAATGAAAAATACCATGTGTACTACACGATAGGGTGGACGTAAACACTGTGTTGTGGTCATTTTTTCTGGGTACGCATGAATGAGTCTAGGTTAAACCGGCTTACTATATGTGATTAGCTTATAGGCCTACACAGTCATAAAAACCAAACGTGGACTGTAACAAGAGGTCTAGTAGACCGATCAACGTTGTACGATGGACTAAAACTCGATATACTAGTACGCTTGACTGGATCTAGGCTAATCCGGCGAACACTAATTCGCGTAGGCTAGCTTAGGTCTAAATTTAGTACCGTGACCTATTTCCAGACAGTGACGTCACGGACCCCTGTAGTTAGGAAGAAACACATCTCGAATGGCTACGAGACTAAGACTTTTTAGTGTCCCTAAAACCCACATTAAAATGCTAATATCTCATTAACGGCTGAAAAGTTGTAAGAAATATTTTGCAGGGACGTTTTTTAAAGCCTTATTTTACAGAAAACAAGTATTAAAACGGTTTCTGTGATTGACCCCAAAACCTCTTCAGTTGGTCTTTAAAGAGATACATGTATACTTAAATATACTCAGGTATAGGTAAATATACTCAGGTATAGGTAATATAAACAGGTATACCTAAATATACTCAGGTATAGGTAAATTTACTCAGGTATAGGTAAATATTCTGAGTTTTACGTAAATATACTCAGGTATAGGTAAATATACTCAGGTATACGTAATTATAAACAGGTATACCTAAATATACTCAGGTATACGTAAATATACTCTGGTATAGGTAAATATACTCAGGTATACGTAAATATACTCAGGTATAGGTAAAAATAACAAAGGTATATCATCCTAGCAAACAGTTATCGCACACCAGCAGCTTGTGACATCCTAGCACCAGAATTTTATATTTTAAATGAATGAGGTACAAGTATTTGATAGACGCGGTGGCTCATATGTTAAACGCTTTGCTCCTTAACCTGGGATCCTGGGTTCGAATCTCGTTGAAGTCTGGGATCTGGAGCTCCGATATTTTTTCGGATGCTCCTGATTCCATTCAAATCTATGTACCTGACTTTATTTGGGTAAAATAAAGCAGATCGTTGTGTTAGCCACATAACACCCTGCTCGTTAACCGTTGGCCAAGGAAATATGATCTTGATATCATCTGTCATGTAGATCGCTAAGGATGAAGGGGAACATTACTTTAGAAAAAGGGTTTCTTCTATTTAGTTTCACAATAACAATTCTGTACATGAATTATTTCTTACTTCTAGTGAAGCTAAGCTTCTGTCACTTAGAAAATAAGGTTCCGATGATCAAATGGCTGGTAATTGGTTTTCCAACTATTTCCGATGGTCTAAAATGTCTTTCGATTCCTAGAAGAGGAAGGAAGTAAGGAGTTGGAAATCTTGTCTCGTGAAAACAAAATCAGTGTTGGTTACCTTTTGTCAAATATAGACGTTTAACATCTAAGTTTTACAAAAACTTTAGTTCTTACTCTAACCCTAACCATAAGCTTAACATCTCGCACTAACCTTTTAGCTTTATTAGTCATACACATAAAGCTCAGAAAACCATCTAAACACTGAGTATACCGAGACCAATCGTTAGAGTAGGCCTCAACTCTGACTTTACGTCATCACAACCTGTGGGCAGTAAGAACCAATAGCTCGCTACATGTCGTACTGACCTAAGACGTAGGGACTAGCTTTTGGTCTCCACTGCCCACAGGTTGTGACGTTGCAGGTCAGTGCTCAAGCCTTTTATAACAAAATTGGACTCGAGTATACCCGCTCAATCATTTTGTACAAAACATTTTCTGTCTCTCCAGCATTACCCAAGATGGAGTGTCCGATGCTCAAGTGCATCGTCCCGTGTCCAGGTGGCTATACAGTGGACCAAGATGGCTGCCAGACATGCACGTGTAAGAAGGAGAGGAGACAAGTGTGTAAGTCATGGACGTGCATGTGGATTTGTTCGAAAATAAATTGTTACGGCAAACGAGAATAAAAAAGCAGTATTTTTTAACCTTCGTGGAAAAAAAAAAACAGTCATGTTGGGGGTCTGAGGGAGAGCTGTAAGCATCGCTAGTGAGATTCGACGCTAGATGCGTTTTCTTGCATACTTCATTGCAGAAACGTATTGACCTGACATATACAACTCATTATTTATCAGTGAGGTTCGGGGCGAAGCCCCGACGCCAAAAGAATTTTTTTGCATTCGTCACTGTAGAAACGCATTATCCCGACATATAGGTCTACAGTTCATTATTTATCAGTAGATTTCGGGGCGAAACCCCCACACCATCGGCGTTTTCTTGTATATTTCACTGCAGTAACGCATTATCCTGACATATACAGCTCATTATTAATAAGAAGATTTCGGGGCGAAGCCCCGACGCCAAAAGCGTTTTCTTGCATACTTCAATGCAGTAACGCATTCTCCTGACATCTACAGCTCATTATTTATCCATAGGATTCGTGGCGAAGCCTCGACGCCAAAAAAACTTTTTCTTGCATTCTCCACCGAAAAAAACGCATTCTCCTGAACTAAAGCTCACATTCATCCTATTAAAAAAGGACATTTTGAATAATATTGAAAAATATTCTAATAATATCAATCCATAAAAAATATCCATCGCCACCTCCCGACCTCACCATATCGGTCACCATACTAGAAAGGGGTGGGCGAAATAATCTAAAAGTATAAAGAAATATAAAATAATGAGTATACATTATTAACATAAGTAAAAAATACCTATACTAATTGTGTGAATTCTATACTCAAATTCGTCCTCCCCCCACCCGAAATTGGACCGCTCCCCCCCCACTCGAAAGCTTAGGGGGGGTCGAAATTGATGCCACCGCCCTCTCCCAACCCCACCATATCGGCCAATATACTAGAGAGGGGGGGGCGAAATCATATAAAAGTATGTAGAAATATTAAATAATTAGTATATATTATTAACATAAGTAATAAATTCGTATACCAATTGTGTGAATTCTATACTAAAATTCGTCGGGGGTCGGCGATCGCCCCTTCCGCCCTCCCCCCCTGGATCCGCCAGTGACCCTAAACATAAGCTTAACATCTCGCACTAACCTTTTAGCTTTATTAGTCATACACATAAAGCTCAGAAAACCATCTAAACACTGAGTATACCGAGACCAATCGTTAGAGTAGGCCTCAACTCTGACTTGCGTCATCACAACTTGTGGGCGGCAAGAACCAATAGCTCGCTGCCATGTCGTACTGACCTGAGACGTAGGGACTAGCTTTTGGTCTCCACTGCCCACAGGTTGTGACGTTTTAGGTCAGTGCTCAGGCCTTTTATAACAAAATTGGTCTCGAGTATACCCGCTCAATCATTTTGTACAAAACATTTTTTGTCTCTCCAGCATTTCCTAAGAGGGAGTGTCCGATGCTCAAGTGCGTCTCCTGTCCAGGTGGCTATCAAGTGGATGAAGATGGCTGCCAGACATGCACGTGTAAAAAGGAGAAAAGGGGTGCGTGTGAATTGGCGTGCGCAATGATGAGGATTTGTACACCGTGGCACCGTAAGATGAATGAGGAGCTAAGAAAGAATAATCCCCCTAAACCAGGCCAATGCCCAATCTGTTTATGTAAAAAGTAGCCTCAGCCACTGAAAATTTAACCCCTGACACATTAAAATATGAATCTTAAACATGTATTGGGATGAGTTTTCATATCTTTCTTTGATTTTATTTTTTTTTTAAATATCAACTCGTCACTTTCTAATCGGGTAAATAAACGTATATTGTAAAAATGTTACATTAGTAGAATACGTGTACATGTTTAATGTATACATTTTTAAACAATCATATATTATTTTATTTATGTTGAATAAAAATAAGGTTTGTCATTTATAGGAGTACTAAGCCTAACTAGGGTAATGTATGCCTCTTTCCCCCCCTCCTCACCTCAGGATGTTCTTCCGCGATGTGCATAATGATATGTGGATATGCCAAGGAAGCATGTTGAAAACTTGACCCCTGACACACTAAATAGTGTACAGATTGAAATATAAATCTTAAGCATGTATTGCGATGAGTTTTCGGATATTTCTTTGATTTTAAACGAGTGTATATTAACGCATCACTATCTAAGCTTATATTGTCACATTAGAAAAATAATTGAAAATATTTAATACAAGAAATTTTAAATATATATAATATATATGTTGAATAGAAAATAAGACGTTAGCACGGTTTGTTCTTTGTGTAATTTCAAATGTGGAGTTTGTTTTAATACATCTACTTCTTCTTGGTGACACAAAAAGTTAAACTTTTTCACACATAAACACAAGTCACACGAACACATTTATGAGTACGAATAATTATGTATATTTAATTGCTAATTGTGAAAATTACTGCGAAAAAAATAGAACTTTACTCTTGGAAATCTGTTGGAGTTTGTCCAATGCCAAGAGATACACATTTAATACAAAAAAAATCCGCTGCCGAGGTCAGACGCAGACGGCGAAAAGAAAATATTAAACAACCACCGGCGGACATTAGTTATGCCTGCGTTGGATGTGGCAAAATAGGAAGGTCACAGCTGGGGCTGCGTATCCACGTGAAATACTGCATTCCCCATTAATCTTTGGATATTGTAGATCAGTGATGATGCCTTCTATAACGAATGGTCAAGTTTCAGGAGGTCCAGTTGACTTTTAGATCTTGACGTTTCGTTTAATACGATTCAGTCAAATTGACATATTGTGACGTTACCCTCTACCTGGTTTGGCTTGCCAGTCAAAGCCATTTCCGGGGTATGGCCGCTGCGCATGCTATAGCTTCTGGGAGCCACAGGTGAGAGTTGAGTACCGAGTGTGCACCAAGAGTGAGCTAAGCTACCCTCAAAATGAAGGTAAGACTGCCTGTCCACTAGAGGTGCTATCCCTCCTAGATACCCAAACAGCCACTATCTACCAGTTCATTTACTACCTGGACGCAGACATTTGCTTCATATTTGAAGCCTCAAAGGTGTCCTAGCAGTTCTCGGTTTATTTTTGTTGCTTGTCTTCCTCTTTATTATTGATGCAAAAGAAGAAAAAAAATATTTGAAATTGGTGTTTTTAATTATAGGATTAACAAATTTTCCAAGGGAGAGAGATTCGCGAATCTATCTTTCTATATAATTCTCAAAAACGACAAGTTTAAACGTTCAAACACAACAAGCAAGCAACAAATAAAGGGGAAGAATCCATGGCGCAGCATGGTGTGAATGGGAAATGGTGTATCCAAACCCGGACTATTTTTTATTCACAAAATAGCATAGACATACATAAATAGAGACTGGAAAAAAGTAAGTAACTTCATGTAACTTGAAAACATGTATATCTACTATTGAATTCGGATTTCCAAATTCTGAATAATTTTAAAATTGCCTTAGAGACTAAATATAATTAATAGACATAAAATAAAGTACACATAATTGCAATGCACAAATTTTGTTTCATAAAACTCTCTTATTGACCAGTCTATATTTATTTATGTCTATGCAAATCCGCACTAATTTGTGAATGAAATTAAAAGTTCAAACACAAATAAAAAAGCAATAACTAAAAGGGAAGATCTCATGGAGCAGCATGGTGTGAATGGAAAAATGTTGTATCCAAATCCGCACTACTTTCATTTACTTTTATTCACAAAATAGCATAATTCTCTTTACTTTACTTTTACTTTACAAAAGATTTTAATAAGTACCGGAGATTTCCAGGACTTTTTCGTAGGCCTATATTTAATAACATTTCAGAAGATTTCCAGGGGCTCCTGGTAAATCAAGAGGCCGCGGGAAATGTGTTATAAAATGGTTTAATTTAATAATTTATACACCAAAAAAAAAATGCGGGTCCCACTGCGGTCGCGTATGTTGCAGTGCCTAAAGCCTGCCCTGCAAAATAGCGGCGTACGCTAGGCCGCCGGTCGACTAGTAATGAAAAATACGGAAATGTGATTATATTTTTTAATATTAGAATTGTTAATTAATAAAACATGTATTTTCTTTCTTAAGTTGTTTATTTTAAGCATACGGATATGACCAACTAGTCACTAATTATTAGTAATTAATTACAACTCTTAACAGATAAATCTTCACATTTTCATTTGTTTATCTTTTGTATTATCTGTTAGAAAATTGTTATAAATAATATTCATATTTTACCGAATATAACAAATGAAAATATAAGGAATATATTTAGCTATGGCATGTCAATGTTTTTTTTAAATATATTCTGAGATCTAATATGACAAAAAAATCGTATAAAACAAATTTAGCAAAATCTTATTTACAATTCCTCTAATCAGCTTGCAAATTCTTCATGAGCTATAGACACAGTGATCAAAACGTGCGAGCCGGGCAAGAAATTTTATTGGCGCCCTCCCCCCCTCTTTTATTTCCATGAACGTCCCATAGAAGTGTAGGCTTATAAATAATATGTATTTAATAATTATATAATTTAAATAACCTTAGGATGTGTTACTCAACCAAAATAATTAAAACTACAATAATTTCACTTCCTGGGTTATAATACATATGAAGACTAGGATTTTGAATTTCGGAATATTTAGTGCTCCCCTGTGTCCATCCAACTTTAACAGTTACCTGACTTACGTTAATTAAGAAAGTAAAGGCTGTTGGTCATTGTGTTGACCACATGACACCCTGCACGTTAGCCATTGGCAAAGAAACATCTGATCTATAGATCGCAAGGTCTGAAAGAGAACGTTTCTCTCATATTTTGCTTTCTCAATAACTTGGAAAGCCAAGTTGACTTCATCTTAAAGCTAGCTACACAACAGAACATATCCACTTGATTTTAATATCCTAAAGTTCAGTAAAACAAGTGCTGTCAAGATAATCTCATTATTCTAACAAAGCCTCTTTGTAGTTCGACTTAAGTCAATAGCTTTGTCATCTTGGCATTAGTGTTTCTTAAAGCGTTAAGCCTGTTCATTCGTTAATGCTGTCATCATAAAGTTGGCGAATGACAACAATCTAAATCAGACTAAATAGAGGCCAGACGTAGATATAGATTAAAATGTATTAAACAATATGAACCAAATTATTAATATATAATTTATCTTCTTGCTGCGTAGGTGGTGCAGAATTTTTTTTATTATGTAAACATTAAGAAATGAATATGATGAGAAAATCGTAGTACACAATTACCCAATAGTAAAGTAAAGTTTCCATTTCAGATCTTGAGGTCTATATGGCAGATGATGTAAAGGTCATCTGTTTCTGTGGCCTACGGTTGACGAGTGTCGTCCTGTTTGCTTTTGTGTGAAAAATAACGCCAAATGATTTTTTAAATTGTATTACTTTAAATGATCAAAACAATACTATAGCTTGAATATTCCTGGTCCATTAGTAAATTCGTTGGAGGACCGTTTCTGAGTTTTAGTGATTACATAAACTGTCTTTGTAATATTGTTTTGTACAGCATATCCAGAGTTATTATTACTTATTTTCTGCTTCTTCGTTTTCCTTATTGTTTTTTTTTTATTCTTTTGCATTTTGATTCCAAGCAACACATTTCAACACTGTTCATGATAATAATTGTGATTTCTGAAGGACTTCGTAGCGGGCCAACTCCATCAAACGAAAAAAGAATTAGTATGCAAGTGGAAATGTCCTCTATAGGACTTGGAAGGTTGATGTTGATCCCTTTCAAGATTCACCCTACCGTCGATCTCTATAAGAAATAGATGCCTTAATTTTCTTTTTTATCATTTAGTGAAGACTACTAGAAGCACTGTAGACGGATGAAGGATAGTTACGACAATGCTTTAGATTAGTATTAGACTTGAAAAGTGTAAAATGTATTTGTATTTAACCATGAAACTCAAAGTGTTGCATTTTAAGAGAATCTTATACATCTCCAAACAATTTACTGGCATTCATACAGCCCTTTTGGTGGCCCTACGGGGCAACTTGGGTACCGGCACACCGGCCATTTGCCCGAAAGCCCATATAGCCAGTTCGCCAAAGCTGATATTTTAAACCGTCATTCCCATATTTCCTACATACATTCTTTATAACCAAGTGAAATAGAAAAAACCTGAAGCAATTTTTTTGCTATGAATCTGGCAACTAATATTGCAAATAAATCACACAATTGCAACGCACAATTTTTGTTTCATAAAACTCTCTTATTGGCCAGTCCATATTTATTTATTTCTATGCAAAATAGCATAATTCTCTTCCGGATATTTTTTTTTTACTTTACTTTTACTTTACAAAAGATTTTAATAATTTCCGGAGATTTCCAAGCTTTTTCGTAGGCCTATATTTAATAACATTTCAGGAGATTTCCAGGGACTCCTGGTAAATCAAGAGCCCTCGGGAAATGTGTTATAAAATGGTTTAATTTAATAATTTATACACCTAAAAATTAGCACGGATCCAAAGTAAGTGCTGGACCCACTGCGGTCGCATATGTTGCAGTGCCTAAGGCCTGCCCTGCAAAATAGCGGCGTATGCGAGGCCGCCGGTCGACTAGTAATAAATGTTGGCAGGTCAGGAGGCACTAGACCTTTTTCTGCCAAACAGAATTCATTTGATCAGTAGGCTGATGTTTAACTCTATCGTGTGGGTCCGATCTGTGCACTCCGGTCTGCGACCATAGGGCGGACTTCGCCTGGGCAATCAGACCGCACTAACTTGAGCTAAACTAAAATAAACTATTAAGAAACGACCAAACTAAATTTATCAGACCAATTAATATATTAATATGGGAAGGGCAGTAGAGGTATTTGCCTCCCTCCCATTTAAAATATCATAACAAGTTTTAATCATATAGATATTTAATTGATTACGTTAACAAGCTGTGATTTCTACAAATGAAAGTTTATGGGGGGGGGGGGGCGGAATCGATGCCGTCGTCATAAAGATATCATTGTCAAGAGCACTAACATCTATTGGTTGAAAGACGCCATAAATGATCAATCTATTTTTAAGCCACTAATTATCACACAAATATATTGCTCATGTAATACTTAGATTTAGGACAAATCAGTCAGATCTATTGACGACAACAATAGAAACAGAGCTCGTTAGTGAAAAGTGGAAGCTAGTAAGAGAACAAGATGAAGCTTCTGTTCATACTCGCTCTAATGACAGTAGTAGCAGGTAAGTATTAGAACTTTTTGTTTTCTGTAATTAACAACTATGTTTTGCTTTTGTTGCTAGTTTTCAAATGTTAATTTTAATGAGGATAT
>JADKLZ010003886.1:35916722-35933856 GCA_021533235.1 Biomphalaria straminea
ATATTATTCATTGTTTTATCAATATTATGACGTAGCTAAATGTGTTTTTGTTTTACGATTGGTGAATGAGGTCCATTGTAATAACAATAGAACGACCAACCTAACAGACTTTTTTAGCCCGTGAAACTTTAGACCTCTCTCATTCCCTCTCTCTCTTTTTTTCTTTCTCTTTTTTTCCCCCTGGAGTCCTAAATTGTTTTTTTTTTAGCCTGTAAATTGTAATTTCATTTTTTGTTGTTTGTTTTTCTTGTCCACCATTGTAATCATTGACTATTTTTTTTAAAGAAACTTTTTTGATGGAAGAGAACTAATTTCTTTTTAAAAGACTTTACAATATTGATATTTGTAACTTGTTCAAACCTCAGTGGCTAACCGACAATTCTGAAACAGGCGTGACCACAGCCATTAGATCTGCATTCATAGCCTTCAGGGCAGGACGAGGCTCCCAGAGACCTTAGCAGCCATCCAGAGTTGCACATCTCTGCACAAACTCCAATCTGACCAGCTGATATTCCTACAGGTGATGAAGAAACAAAGATCACTTTCTAAAATCAATTTAATTAAGAATATAATATATAGTATAGTACATGTAATAACAAATATAATAATAAATATAATAAATAAGATAAGAAGATAAGATATCTGAGATATACTGATACTCTATATGATTGATGGATGAGTTTTAGAAAAAACGGGACTAATGCTATTCAAAGCACTTTGACAGTTCTGTATGTTTTGGAAAAAAAAATTATTGGGCCACATCATAAAAAAAAAGAAAAAAAAAAAAAAGAAAAAAGAAAAGAAAAAAAAATTGGATGGATGGTTTTGAGGTCATACGACGAGAATGGATGGGCATTGGCATCGTATTGGTTTCGAAAAATCAACCACCGCTGGAATTTGATTTTGGAATAATTTAAATCGGCACTCGCTGAACCTCCAAGAAAACATTGAAGATCAACCACAGTAAAAGAAAAGAAAAAGAAAGATAAAAAAACTTCGAATGGTTTTGAGGTCATACGACGAGAATGTGTGGGCATTGTTAAATTGGCACTCGCTGAACCTCCAAGAAAACATTGGAGATCAACCAAAAAAAAATGTAAAAAAAAATTATAAAAAAAATTATAAAAAAAAAAAAAGAAAAAAAAAAAATTAAAAAAATTAGGCTAACGTTTTTAGGTGTTCTTTTTTCAGCATAGGAATGCGAATGCCAGCACTGGATTCAAATTGTTATTTATATTAAGTAGAATGTGGAATCAAATAAACATTTTGCACATTTACATGTAGAAATCATCAGCTGGAATGTTACAACAAGAACTTGATTGTGCAAAGCTGACTGGAAATATTTCAAGAAATACATAGAACGAGCCGACCAGCGGCGAAGCATACGCCCCCCACCCCGATTTTTGTTTTCGACCTCGCTGTCTGTCATTCTCAAAGTAACTCTAGTCCGACTTGCACAAATTAAAGAGCTATCTTTCCATAACTTTTGCATCGCGGTGTCCCGCATGACTGGGCCAGGAAGGGAATGATCTATTATATATATGAGACCTCCATAAGCTTTGTAAATGAAGTATGGATATTAAAAAAAAACACTTGTTTTTATTGTATTCATTTCAAATATTGAAACATTTCGTATCCTTTTGTACTCAATAAGTTCGATGCATACTTATATTTCTGAAAAAACAAAATAGCTCTAACTCTTAAAACGATTAGCTTTAACTCTTTCTCTCCGTAATTAATTACCACATTCTGATGGAATCAACGTTGGTATCGTCAGTTAGGAGAGAAAGAGTTAAGAGAATCTCTGTGTTTAACTTTAGAATGCACTCAACATATACATACAAAATTTAGCGACGTTTTCTCTTACCGCCAATCAGTAGAACAAACACAAAGGCGAAACACAACATGATGATAGAAAAATAGTTGGTCAATCACACACAAGCAATTCTTTATTTCTGTCAATGATTTCTTGTTTTGTGGTCAGCTGATCCAATGAGTCCTCACATGTAAGGCCTTTATTTTGTTTTTGTTTGTTTATTTAGAAGACGAATGAAGTTGCAGAAAACATGCATACAAGTCCACCCGTTGAGCTGATCTACAAAATGATGAATTCCCTCCCACTGTTTAAAAGCGGATTTTGAATGATAACTATATATCAAGCTCCTGAAACCTTACGAATCACATAAGCTGTGTCCTGTTCCGGCTGATGGAATGAACCGGAGATATAGGTTAATGATCATGTAGCTATTATGTTTAAACATTCTATCAGGTCCGGCTTTAGGTAGGGCGCCTATAGGCAAACTAAGCAGCAGGCAAGTTCCTCAATATGGTGGGCCTTCGCACAGGACTTTATCAAACTATTGTTTAGAGAAGAAATAGCTAAAATAAATGCCCAATGTTATTGTTGGCGTCCACTAGGTTTTTAATAATTGCGAAAATTGTATTTGTTACATTTTTTTATCTTTTTCTATTTTGTTTGGGGCCACAGAGTTGACTTCGCATAGGACCTCTATTTATTTATGGTCGGCCCTGATTCTATAGTCTCACGATACTTTGTGGATGTAACAGATCTCAGTTCATAATTTGTACAATAACATAACATCAACAAATAATTTAGTGTTCGTTTAAGATCATGTTTGCATTTATTAAGTAATAAATTAAAGCGACATAAAGAAGAAAAACTGGTTTGGAGAAATGTGGAGACGATACAAAGTAAATTCAGGATGGTCTAAGGATTAGTTCGCTCAGCTCTATGTTGATGCTAGCCAGAGTTGTCTTGCTCTGGTCACTGCAGTCCCTTATTGTGTCATATTTAATTGATCATTTTCTCATTCAAAATGTGAATCCGCGTTTTATGTATGTAGTATATGTGTGGTAGCATGCGGCCTCAGAACGAGACAGCTGGAGGTCATTCACAAAGGCCGCGGGGTACACATTTGAGACTATAAGAAAATTCGCTGCCGAGGACAAACACAGAAGGCAAAAAGAGAATCTACTTCGACCACCTGAGGAAATCGTTATGCTTGCCATGGATGTGGCAAAATATGTAGGTCTCAGCTGGCGCTGCCCAGCCACGGGAAATACTGCATTCCTCACTAATCTTCGGACTCGAAAACAAGCCTTATTATGTGTGAGATTAAGAGATTTGTCTGTCCCAGTTTCGGCAATGAAAACTCGTGGAACTACATATCAAACTAATACATTCTCTATTTGTTAATGTGAACCTTTTCTTTTAAGTCGAAGGTGCCAATCAATGTGACGTTCTTTCTCTCTGTCACACGCCGAGGATTGTAAATAATAACTTGATAAACTCAATAAATGAAGACAGAAATACTTCTATAGTTTCTCGAACAAGCTTTAATGACTTCTTCTGCTTTCTTGAACAACAACTCAATCTATATCTTGAATAATAAAACTTTACTTATAAACAACTTCTATATCACTTAGTATAACACTTTACTCTCTAATAGACTTCTAAGAGAAGATTAAACATAGGACCATCGCTCTATTAAATACAATACAAGAACTTTTCTTCCACTATAACCATTTCTAAGTGAGGACTCTCGCTCTCTAAGTACCTTTACTATGCGAGGACCATCGCTTTTCAAATACCTTTACTATGCGAGGACCCCGACTAACTCTTTTTCCCCTTATTTATACTTTTCTAAATCGTATCTTCCAGAACCTAGAAGTTTCTCGATCACTATTTTAGTAACTTTGACCTTCTGGAAGCTGACGTGTATAATTTTTTTCCTTAACCCCTTTCTATGATTGGCTATTCTAAAATTAACTTGTTTACGCTGGACAGCACACTAACTTGACCTAGTTTCTAGAACATACTCTAAAAGGAACACAACCAAAATCGTTACAGTTAAAATGTAAAGATCGAACTTTGGAATTTTTAGGTTCGGTGAGAATTGTCACCAGAAGGCGTTTTATTGACTTCTTATATCAGTTTACTGTTTGAGGCGTTTGATTGACTTCTTATATCAGTTTACTGTTTGCCCTATTAAAACAAAACATTCCAACGCCTACTTCGCACAACCAAACCAGGTCTTCATATACTTGTTCTCACCAGGCTTATATCTGTATATATTCCTTGGCCAAATTTGAAATGTTATTTTCCCAACGCTTATAATAAACAAAAAAAAAGTTAAGAAAAAATGGAAAATGTTAGCAGGACATGAGCAGTCATGGGCTTACATATAAACACACACAGTCACCCACTCCTATACACACACACACCGACACAAACACACACACTGACACACCTGCACACATATAACAGGTGTAAGCTGCATGTTTTTGAAGCAAGTCGCTGATTAGTGCAAGACTTTGATGGAACAGGTTTACAAGGGAGCATAGTGCGAGCAGGAGTGTCAGCTCACGCTTTGATGACGTCAATACTATACTTTATCCTGCCCAACATTGTTTTTGTCACGTGATGATAGGTGTCGGCCGAAGGGAGTGAAAGTCAAATTTGAATGATAAATAGGACATGTCAACATCCGGCAGAGAAAAAATCTCGTCAGAAGTCCGACAAAAAACTACAACATCATGTTGACCAGGGTATCTCAAGTTTTTGTAATTTAGGACCTACTTTGTCGAGACCATCACACGGCCTCACAGACTCTTTCACCAAACCTTATTTGTTTACCCTCGAAAATTTTAAAACATAGGATATAGGAGGAATCAGCCATTGATTAGTACCAACACAAGCTATTTACAAAACATGTTGGTATCCGGCTTCGGCTTCGGCTCCGGCCGGATATCATATTTTACTATTCGGCTCCGGCCGAATATCAAAAAGTACTATCCGGTGCACTATTAATTACAGTATCAAAATGTAATGAAAAACAATATCATTATGAGTAGTTGGCCTAAATAGCTTAACCTAGCATTTGAGTAAAGACATTAAAAAAACAACAACAGCAGAACTATCAAAACACAAGTTTGTATTTCTGTTATCTCCATTATAACAAGTAATATAAGAAGATTTTTTCAATGACTTATTACTATATAAACCTTATGGTGCTCTTTCATTTCTAATCCTTTAGATTTCTTGTAATGTTTCATTAGTATTCTTGCTGAAGCCATGTCACTTACTATGTCATTTTTTTTCTTTCATGTCATTCGGAACAATATAATGGATAAATAGACTTTTAGTTTTAAGATGATTTAATATTTCTTCTTTGCTTATAAAATATAGACGTTACCTAAAAAAAGAAGATGTTTACGCGTGTCTCTTGGTCGGTCTACTTATGCATGTTAATGACTTAAACTCTGCCATTGGTTTTCCTGGCTGGCTCAGGCAACCCATTCCAAGCTTTTATAGCACCAAGGTAGAAGGAGCACTTGTATAAATGTTTCCAAGCATATGGAACAAGGAATTCGCCTATAACGGTCAAACCAGAATTGTTACCGTGTAGCCAATTAGTGATTTTTTTCCCCAAAGATATGAATAAGCTGTAATTTGTTTTTAAAGGAAATCGCTAGAGTCCTTTTATTGAATTACTTTTTTTCATTCCAAGTTTTTGAACCCATGAAGAGAGTGTACATACGAATAGTTGGAACTGTAATGATAATAGTACATTTTAGTAGCTCATTATTTACTGTCAGAGAAACACTGACTCGTCTAGTCTAAACCATTGCACAATAATATCCGGTGGCCCTTCTTTGATGAAACAGCACCCAGCATGTATTTTTTAACACCCAGGTAGGTGAGTATTTATCTCATACTGTATAAGATGAAAAATGCATTATGTCCCGAAATCTTGCGCGAGCCAATCAACGAAATGCGTATTAAAAGGAAACATGACAACATTAAACGATTCAACGTATTGATCAAAAAGTAGGTACACAACTTCCATAAATAGACCATTCTCAGTGATTTGAAACACAAGAGTTTTACTGCCCATCATAGAGATCGAACGAACATTGACCATGACTAGCCTGTGGACAGCTTTAACTCTTATTGTCCTGTCTCTTATTCAAGTTTATGTAAGTTATAACATTGTATAATATTGTATATAAATCAATTTAGACTAAGTGCAGAGAACCAGCAGCAGATATGCTGACAAAAGACAGGAAAAGGCAACTTCCTCTATGTTCCTACGAAATGGCAGACAAGTCTATTCTGGTTTGTGGATAAGGTTTAAGGTAAGGTACACAACCTGATTCACCATAATGTAAGATTTAAGGAAAGCTAATACTTAAAGTAATTTTTTACGTAAGTTTTAAGGTAATGCTTAAGGTTCAAAGTATATATATATATAGTTCGTCCATCGTAGTTCGATGATGACCACTTTGTCATCCAGTGGGCTGAGGGCTTT
Source organism: Biomphalaria straminea (assembly GCA_021533235.1). Lineage (NCBI taxonomy): Eukaryota > Metazoa > Mollusca > Gastropoda > Planorbidae > Biomphalaria > Biomphalaria straminea. The sequence continues at coordinate 35,923,055 of JADKLZ010003886.1, forward strand.
GCACTGGGGTTTTGTGCCTCCTCATGTGGCTGGTGAGACCTATGCGAGCCCGGAATGTTCGGCCGCACTCTGGGCAGGTAATTCCAGCTGGAACTAGTGTCGTTTGCCTTGCTTTCCTTCTCTGGCGTTTTTCTTTCGCAAGCGTTGTTCTTTTTTCCTCAGCAACCTGTGCGCCGGATCTCACAGCGCGGCGCCATGATACTCTGTCATGTGTCTCTGTCTCCCAGGTGCCTGGGTCAATGTTGAACTCCTTTAGAGAAGTTTTGAGGGTGTCTTTGTAGCGCTTTTTTTGACCACCTTGGGAGCGCTTACCTTCTCTTAATTGGCCATACATGAGACGTTTTGGGATGCGGTGGTCCTCCATCCTGCACACGTGTCCTGCCCATCGCAACTGGGACTGCATCAGGATTGTGTGGATGCTTTTCAAACCCGCTCTTTGAAGGACTTCAGTATCTGGCATTCTGTCTTGCCATTTGACATTTAGTATTTTTCTTAGACATGTCATGTGAAAGTGATTTAGTTTCTTGGCATTGTCTTCTGTATACTGTCCATGTTTCTGAGGCATAGAGCAATGTAGGTAGGATGACGGCTCGGTAGACACCTAGCTTAGTGTTTGTGGTGATACCACGTCTGTTCCAGACATTGTTTGATAGTCTGCCATATGATGCACTGGCCTTGGCGATGCGAAGGTCGATTTCGTTATCGATATTTCCATTTCTGGAGAGTGTGCTGCCAAGATATGTGAATTTGTCCACTGCATTTATATCGTGTCCATTTATAGTGATGCTTGGATCCGAGTAGGCTTTCCCAGGAGCAGGTAAATATAAGACTTCAGTCTTATTTGTGTTAATGGTAAGGCCAAAGTCTGAGCATGCTCTTGAGAAGTCACTGACGATGCTTTGTAGATCGTCTTCAGAGCAGGCATTTAGGGCGCAGTCGTCAGCAAATAGCAAGTCTCTGATTACTGCTGAATTTGTTTTTGATTTTGCTTTGAGCCGCCTCGGGTTGAATAGGCCACCATCAAATCTGTATGTTATATTTATTCCTTTGTTTTCTCTATCCGTGAATGCATCTGTCAGCATAGCGGAGAACATGATACTGAACAGTGTAGGTGCTAGGACACAGCCTTGTTTTACCCCGTTTGATACTTCGAAGGGCTCTGATGGTTCACCACTTTCTTGGACACGGGCCTTCATGCCATCGTGGAATAGTCTCACCATGGTAATGAATTTTCGTGGACAGCCATACTTTGACATAATCTTCCAGAGGCCTTCCCTGCTGACAGTGTCGAATGCCTTCGTTAGGTCGACGGGTTCAAAGTAACGTTATGCTTAAGACAATGTTAGGTTTAAGGCAAAGTTAATATTTAACCAGGGTAATGGTAACATTAACATCTCTCGAGACGTAAAATGTCACAGAGGTAACATTTAACCGGTTAAGTATCCCTTTATTTAATCCTATGCAGTTTATTTTTATAAGTTTAAGTAAAAATGTTGTAAATAAAATTATTCTGGTGAAATTTCAGAATATATTCTGAAGTGATAGGGCAACGTCGTATGAGACTACTGGTTTATAACCAAAGCGAAATCCTCTACAAGTAACAACATGGGGTTAACGAAGACAGATAATTCATATACGCCGGAATTACTTACAAATTAATGTATTAGCAACAAACATGTAATTATTGTAAAGAAAACAAACTAACATTCGTAAAAAAATCTTAAAACATCTATGTATAAAGTTCCTCCACGTATACATGGTCTCCTTCTATTCCAGATGAAAATATTTTTTTTCACCATTTAAACAAAAAAATGAGAATACGTATACAAGATTTTTTGTTAAGTTTATTCTATCAATATCTGTGTTTTTACTAAGCTTATATAAACTCACTCTGTCTGCCTGTCTGTGTGTCTTTGTGTCTATCTGGTCAAAAGTTTGTACATTCTTTGTGTCTATCTGGTCAAAAGTTTGTACATGTTATTTCCCCGACACTCAATCTCGGATCAAGCTGACATTTTGCACAATTATTTCTTTTACCTGAATTTCATTCTGATGTTGTTTTTTTTTTCTGAAAATATTGAAACCTGCCTATTTGCCTGCCTTGGTGAGGCTGGGTGGACCACTTAGGGGGCCGATTTTGAGTTTGTGTTTCCACACAAACTGTCTTTGTAACCTTGTTTATTGTTAGTCTAGATTTAATTACATGACTGATTCTAATTCATACACTTATCCTCTCGGCCACGCTTCCACGTAATTTAAAGTATTTAAACTATTTTTCTTGTTCTATAAATAACTTGAAGCTTTTATTTCGTATTCCCCAGGCTTTACCAGGTACTTCCTGTACCACGTCTGCTCAGTGCTCTGTGGGAGAATGCTGTGCAACTAACTCAATGATTGCCAGCAAGAGAAAAGCTGTTGCTCCAAGTGATGGGAAAGGTGAAATGTTAGCATGTAGTTGATAGCAACACTTTTTATACCTTTGTCGTAAACATTTTGGTAACAGCGATTTAATGAGTGCAGATTGTCTTTGACTTGTGCGTCTTTTGGAAATGTTAGGGGTATAGCAATAATTACACAGCAAACTAAAAACTTAAATCTAATGGACCAAACTCTTGTTTTAATTTCCCCCCTCCCATTTAAAATCCTGGTTAAGCGAATGTTAAAATCTACTCTATTAATTATTATAGCTTTTATATAGCGCTACTTTCATGCTTACAGCATGCTCAGAGCGCTTTGGTCCAATCTCATTTGTGGACCAGTGGGGGGGGGGGAGGGGGTATCTAGGAGTTGGTTTCCCGTGCTGCCTTTGGGCGCTCAGTAAACACAACTCTGCTCGAGTCGGGTGTCGAACCTCGAGCCCCCTTCTAGGTAGCCAAGCAAGCCAAGCTCAAGCCGCACTTGGCCTCTCGACCACGCTTCCCACAGAGTTCTAGAGTATATAAATTCTATAGATCTAGACTTAGAAGACGATGCGAAAAAATGTTCCTTAGCGTCTATTTATTAATTAAACTAGTTAATGAATGGCCGCGTGATACACATTTGAGACGAAAAGAAAATCAACTGCTGAGGACAGACGCAGACGGTGAAAATAAAATCTTAATCGACCTCCGGCGGACAATAGTTATGCTAACCCTGGTTATGGCAAAAATATGTAAGTCACAGCTGGGATCGTAAGCTTCGGACTCGAAGACAAGCATTATTATTATTATTTAATGAATAAGGCTTACGTGTGGATATATCAGCTTCATAAAGAAGGAAATGTCTTTTAAAACAAAAAATACTTTATTAAGTTTCTTTTTAACTTCAGACCATCTCATGTATTTATAAATTATTAATATTTTTTTGTTCATGTATAGGTATACTTCCTATTGGTTTTCAAACATGCCAGCCCTATTTGACCCTGGGACAGTCCTGCGGCTTATTTATCTCTGGTTGTGGCTGTGGTAAAGGTCTAACCTGTGTCCAGCAGCAACAAGTCCCAGACCAAAATCTGTCCAGCCAGAGACTAGTCATCGGCACCAGCAACAGCATATGTGTTTCTTCTTACTCACGAAAATGAACAAAGTCATTTTATTGCAAGCATTAAAACAAACGTGTTAAATTAGGCTGTTATTTAACCTGCTTTTTTTTTACTGGTAATTATCACTTAAGTATATCACATAGCATTACATCACAGAATAGAATGCATCTTATAATATTTAAATTTTTCATCGCACTGGTTCCGTAAGGTTGTCATGAAGTGACCTTGGCTGGCCGGAACTGAAACCTCTGCTGCCTTGCAGGTATATCTCAACATGACAAAGGCTTCGGAAGTCAACCCTGAGGAGCCGGCGACCGTTAGGCAGTTTGAAGCACGTAGTGCTAAACCCTGGCTGAGCCTGCGACGCCGATGACCCCACACTGTATCGGCACCCGCCATTCGTTTGGATATTTCAGCTGGAGACTCTTGTATAGACGACATCGTTCCGATCATAGCCAATATCCAGGCATTATTTGCATATATGACATATAATATGATTCATGGTCGCTTCGCTACTAGAGAAAGCCCATACACAGATATCACATTATATCTACTAACATAACATCATACCAAACCATATCTAACAACATAACATCACAGGACACCACATCTAACAACATAACACATATTACAACAAAACATAATAGAAAACCACATCTTATAAAATACCATCATCTCAAACCACATCTAATGATATAACATGACAAGAGCCCACATCAAATACTATAACATCACATAACATAACATCACAAAATACTAGAGTTTACCAGACTGAATCACACATGTACACATTGTACCTAGTCCCATTCCAACATATACTTCAACGTCAAATCATAGAATGTCACAGGTCTGACATAATTTTTTGTTTAATATTTATATCCATAAAATCGATTTTATAGAATCATTTTATTTTAGCTTTAAAATGTCATTAAATGGCTTTTTAAAAAACAGCACAAAAAAACCTTCTCCCAGATACTTTCCAAAATGGTCCACAAAAGTGATTGGACCATAGCGCACTGAGGATGTTATAAGTATGAAAGTTCAGTTAAACAAAAAAATAAGAAAAGAATAAGGGCCATACTTAACCATTGCGAAGGGAATTGTTTGTATTAAAAAATAAATTCATATTTACATTTTTTTTCATTCCTACGTACATAATTTCTTGTTTGTAAAAAAAATGTTTTACATGTTTCGGATGTTCCTTCAGAGTTGAAGATAATTACTTCCTAGTCCAAACCTCCCTCAGGACGACGGGGGATGGAAGCGGGCAGGGTTTGAACCCGGGACCATCGATAAATCCAAACGACAGCCCAGCGTGCAAACCGCTCGACCAGCTTAACGAGCCTTACTTGTAGCGAAGTCATCATAAAATTCTGTTTCTTACATAGATCACGCTCAATAGCAAGAATTACCAAATGCCTCAATCTATCTTCGAGAATGGTTTACTTCAAGTAATTCTTCATTAGTTTGAGACTCGAGAAGCTTCTTTCACCAGATTCCACAATTACGGATACTGTATAATACCGTTTTTTGTTGTTGTTTTTTAATCGCGCGGAGGATAGGCGTTTTCTATGTTAAATGACACCTCAAAGTGACAATTGTCAATATGGTGTAATAGTCTAGTCAACCAATAAGAGGTTTCTTTGAGCACATCTCTATTTTATAATAGGTCATTCTCTTATAAACAAGTACACATTATATGGCACGTTTTGGTCTTGAAGCAATAGTTTCTTGACTTTTCTTGATTCAAATTGCAAAGTACAGTTGGTCAAGTCGAAAGAATACACATTGATTTTATGTTGATGGAAATCTTCAGACTATTCCCTTTGTTTTTCAAAAGTTGTCTCTTAGAGTTAAAAGCGAATAGCGAACTGGTCTCCAGTGAGTATCTTTTCAGTACCGGAGTTCCTCCGTCTTGTCCATAACCAATAAGAGGAATTTAGGTACGATGGGGGGGGGGGGGGGGGCCGGGGGGAATGATGTCCCGAGCGCCACCACCAGAGGGGCGCAACACGCAACATGGAGGGGGGCGCGATATAGTACCTCGCCCCTGGAGCATGTTTTATTCCTACAATTCTGGTACAATGTTGTGGCCGACAAGTTAACTCTGGAATGGTAAATTATATAAAATGTAACAAAACCTTAACATGACACTTAAGTAAGGAGTTCAGTTTACTAGTCTAAATCAACGCAAATCAACTGTTATTTTATTCTCTCTATCCAAGTGTCACCTATCTTAGCGCAAAAATCAATGACGCAATCCTACAACAAATGCTTATTTCCTCAATTCACTTTTCATGTAGACACTTCTCGAGGTCCGAGGCAGAAAGAGAGACACGTAGGTGCTCCGAAAGTTTTTGTTCATGGCCACGTAGATGATGAAGTTACACGAGCTGTTGAGACAGAGGGCGATGTTCATCACCTGGTACAGCACCTTGCCCAGGTTAGAAGGGGCGTCGTTCGTGATGGAGTAGTACATGTACTGGGGGATGAAGGTAGGCAGTGACATGGTGCCACAAGCCGCTGTGTACATAGTGCACACCGCCATCAACATCTTTGTGGTCCGGTTGGACAGTTCTCCTTTATGACCCCTCGAGGTCATCTTGCTCCTCTGACTGGCGGCGATTCTGATCTTGATTCCGATGACAATGCAGCCAGCTAGGGTGAAGAGGGGCGGAATCTGGATTGTCATATAAGACATAGCCTTATCTAGTATTGCTACGGCCACGGTGTTTTGGTTGTGGTACGCAGTCCGCTTCATAAGCCCCAGCGTAACGTTTAGCTCTGGGTCCAACTCAAAGTCCAGCATGACGTAGAAAGTCATATGAATGAAAAACCCGTACCAGAAAACAGAGATGAATATGACTGCACACCAAGTCCTCCTGGTCGTGACCACCTGGTTAAACTGCAAGGGAAAAAACACAGCAATCAGCCTCTCCGTCGTGATAAGAACGGGCAGGGTCAAGGACACGGACCCGAAGCCGTAGTCCATAACCATGCTGATCTGGTAAAAGACGAACAGAGCCAAGGAATCATCTCTGCCGTAGTGGAACCCTTCTGTTCTGTCTACAATCTGGTAGAGCAGCGTAGGCACGCTATTGAATCCAACGAGGAACGCTATGTCGTGAAAAGCAAGGGAGACCAGAAGGATGTTAGAACAGCGACGGAGTCCATTCTTGACCAGTATGATGACGCTGAAGATGTTGCCGATGACGCCGAACACTGAGATAGCCGGCGTGACCTCGAGCATCAGCACTTCGAGAATGGACATCGTCTGGTCGTCACTTAAAATTTGTTCATCACTCATTTTCTACGACTTCAGCTTGCAATGGAGAAACTTTATAGACATTCAAACCCTTCCTCGGTACAGCCGTTGTATAATATATTCTTCATAGTTCAAACATAAGACCACGCAATAAAAAAGCGATAGACGCTCTTCTACAAGTTCCATTTTTACAAAGATACCATTATCGAAGTAATGATTGTAAAATGTGCCCACTCTTTAATAATGATTCTTTCATTTATATCAAGATATATGATTGTTTAGGGTTTGGAGTAACCTCCATGGTAACTAAAACGCCATCATTAATTTTTGTAAACTCACGTTTTGATTGACATATATAACTAGCCTAAACGTCAAACCTAGATCCATAAAGATTTTAAAAAAAAATATCTGATTGCAAGCAACCGAGTTAAAAATTCTGCCTGAATCGCCATAATCGGTCTATCGAAGTAGTTAAGACTTGGTACAGCATATCTTGCGACTTATGGTTACTGCCTTTCACAAAATATTTACCTAAGTTTGTACGATCATCAAATGATACAGTGTTATTAATCAATAGTTTAGCACTCAAGAAAATCCTCGATAATTTTTTTTTGTTTAACGAAGAGAGAGAATCGAATGAATAATGCCAAGGTATACAATTACATTAGAATTACATATAGAAATAAAAATGCCAGAAAGCTCACTTGGTGGCTAATGGATGGAGAGGTAAACAAGACATTCATTATTGTCTTAAACGTTTTTCGCATTATTGGTGAAAATAAACTGGAGAACTTCCAGAACAAACGGTACAGGGGTGTGAATACTAACTTATCCAGTTAGGGTAAAAAAAAATCTTCAGTGATCTCCGCATAGCCTGCGTACAATTAATTATGAACCATAACAAACAATACTTATAATAATATTTATCTTAACGCAGTCCTGTCGTGGAATTATAACTTCCTGCAAACAGATGTCTTGTCTTTTTGTTTTTTTTATTTTTTCGTGGGTAAACTGTGTCTGCATCTAATTAACAAGAATCGATTAGTTATCGAGTCTATGTTGTCAATGGAGTAGAACTAGTTCTTTTCACTCTACCTTCTTATTGTCAGTTAGAGGGGAATAAAAACTGATTGTTTGGAATATAAAGCTCCTCCTTCGTAGTCGAAGATGAGCACATTTCTCATTTCCTAAGGACTCGTCCAATCCTCGCTTTAAAAAGCCGGCCGCATACGTGGCATAGGTGGGTTAGGCCAGTTGCAGATAACGACTGTAAAAAAATAATAGAAAGATCTTTTCAATGATTGAAAAAACTGATAAATCTTTGCACGTGCCGTAACTATCCATAATAATTCGAACAATTATATTACAACCAAAGCTGATCTACTTGTTCATAATATAAGATATGATACACGTTTTTACACTCGAATAGACATGGTAACTAAGAATAAATTCAAGATTTTGTGCAAAATGTGGCTAAATGTCTTCATTTACGATTGGTGAATGAGGTCCATTGTCTACATTTAGTGTATATTGCTCCTGCCTCGAATAACAATGGATGCGCCCATATTTATTACTTCTTCTTAAATCCGGGCTGCTTTAATAAAATAAACCGAGTCTGAGGCGACAAATTCAGTTCATGCATTAAGGGTTAACAATAGTGCAGCTTTCTTTCTCATTCTTTTGTCAAAGGCCACCTCGGTTTTTTGCCTCGGGGAGTGTTTTATCAGCATGTACAGTTGGTCTCCATGCTGTCCGATCTTGTGCAATATCCTATAACGTACTTTCATTTATCTCTGTAGCTAAGAGATCCAGCTTTACATTGATCCTTTAGTCTTTTCAGCCTGCCCTTCGCAAGATCTGCTGACCGTCTTTCTCCATCCCTCTCTTTTTTTTGCCTTTGATAGAATCTCTTTCAATGATATGCCTGTTTATATTTTTATGTTGTCTTCCCTTGTGTCTGCTTCTTCTTCTTTTTCTTCCTACTATTCCCGTATAGAAGTTTTTTTTAGCAATCCCTAAGGACCTTATGATATGGCAATAGAGTTTTAGTTTGTGTTAGTTAGAAGATCATTGTGGGGTCCGATCGCTGAAGTAATCCTGTCTCTAATCGCTTCGCTTGAGATGCGGTCTTCTAACAAACAAACACAACAAAAATAACAAATTTTTCTATTTTAATGTGAGCGTTTACAAGTTTTAAAGTTTTAAAACAAGATTCATTCGACATAATAAACTGTACAACAAAATGAATATTTACTTCCTTCTTGTCAATCCACCTGGTCGTTGAAACAAATGTTCATGTTGAGAATTATGGGATAAATGGATCTGGGTTGCATGAACATCGGACACATCTGCCTATTACATAAAGACCATGTTTACAATACAAGTCACACATCAAGGAACCGCAGAATGATATCTCTGAGGAATAACACATTGACGTTAATTTCAGTTCAAAGGCAATACGTTTTATTCAATCACATGGAGGCCCTCGGAGCTCTCATGTCTTTCATTGTCCCTTTAGCATTTCTATCCAAAGCCATTAATTACTCATACTCATCTCAAATTTAACCTTATATATTCCAGTAAAAATGAAAAGAGAGATAAAGATATGGCCTGGCCAGAGATAAAGATGTGGCCTACCCAGAGATAAGGATGTGGTCTGCCCATGGATAAAGATGAGGCCTGCCAAGAGATGTAGATGTGGACAGTCAATAGATATAAATTTCGCTTGAAAATAAATGATAGTACCCTAAAAACAAATAAAGATTGACAGTTTCTGTCTGTGTTTATTCAACATTATAAAGAAACATCCTTCATTCTAAACTTAACACTGTCGTTGACCTATATTCCTTAAATTGAAAACAATTTTACTTACGTGGATAACAATCGTGTCCACAGCCGTTTGACCTGCATTCAAAACCCATTGGGCAAGAGTTATATTCCTTAGTGCAGCGTTCCACGCAAGGGTCTATTGGAAGAGTTACTGGCCCTAGATTGTGAAACCGGCAACACAATGGTAAATATTGCATTCCACAGCTAGCCAGAGGAAAAAGACAAGAGACAGACAGATCAACAGACAAATATATTGTTTAATACATCTGCCGAGGAAGAATAAGTAATACTAGTCGACCGGCGGCGCAGCATACGCCGCTATTTTACAGGGCCGGTCATAGGCTACTGCAACCTATGCGACCGCAGTGGGCGGTCATAGGATCCGCACTAAATCTAGGAGTATAAATTATTAAATTAAATCATTTTATAAATTATAAGATTTCCCACGCCCTCCTGTCGATTTACAGGAGCTGGAACTCTTCCGATATTGCAAAATATACCAAAAAGTCCTTAAAATATACGGAAATATATAGAGAAAAATTTTGGGGTGTCATTTAATATGAAAAACACCAATCATACGCGCGGTAAATAAAAACGGCATTATGCATTAGCCGTAATTGTGTAATCATGTTAAAGAAACTTCTCGCGCCTGAAACTAATGAAGAATTACTTGATAGATTGGTAATTCTTTCTATTGAGCGTGATCTATGTAGGAAACAAAATTGTTATGATATACTGTATGACTTTGCTACATGCAAGTCTCATAAAGTAATTCTGTAAAGAATGAATAAAATGCATAGTCGAATTTATTTTCTAAAACAAACTTTTAAATTTTACAAATTGTCCTTTTTCCTTCCCAGACCTGCTACCGCGAAATCCGTTATACATAGTAAATAACTTAGATTAGTTCCTAGTCCAAATCTCCCGCAGGACAATGGGGAATGGGAGCGGGCAGGATTTGATAAATTTAAACGACAGTCAAGCGCGCAGCCAGTCATCCGTAGTGGGAATACTGCTATTGCTTTCTCGTGGACTACCTGCTGAAATAAGAAAGTGATCTTTCCTTACCTTCTTATTATAGTCCAAACTCTTAAGATTTTTTTATTATTTCGTACTCAAGTTGATGGTGGTCTATAATTTCTCATTCTATCTTGCAGTGCTTTACGATTGAAAGAAGTTTTTCCCTTA
>JADKLZ010003886.1:35933956-35969744 GCA_021533235.1 Biomphalaria straminea
GAACAGACATGTCATTGAAAGAGATTCTAGTAAAGGTGAAATACAGAAAGGAATGGAGATGAACTGTCGACATATCATGTGTGCTACCCCAACAGGGAAAAGGATAAATGAAGCTGATCCACGCGTTTTTTTTTTTTTTTTTTTTTTTTTTTTGTTAATTCAAAAAATAAAACAGGAACAATGTACTATACAAATCGAATTGTATTGTTTCATTTTCAATGTTGAATCAATACTGTATAGACATAAGAACAAAGAAAGTTCCAACAACCGGTGGAAAGTAGATCACTAAAACCAATAAACCAAAACTATGATCTGACAATACAATAGCGGGAAAAATGGAAAGATAACTCTTGGTAAGCCGTCTGCCCATTCAAACTCGACACAGTTCACTTCCCTAGGCCTAGCATTCAACAAGACATTTATTGTCGTTCTTGATTGGTGTTTAGTTATTCTCACAAAATGAAACCATCCACTTGCCCATATTTACAAAGCTTCAACTACTCCCAGGTGTGTAGGCCTGGATTAACCATTAGGCAAACAAGGCACGTGCCTAGGGCACCAAGCGTTTGGGGGCACCACAAGTCCGCAAGAAAAATGTATATATTGTCCCGGTAGCCGCGTGAAATCGACATGACATTAGCAAACGCAAATGTAATATTGAATCGCACATTATTTAACCTTTGTGGTGACCCACTTCAGTCTGATGAAGATGATGATAAAGATAGAGATGGAGAATATAAAATAAATCAAGCGATAGATACAGGACTGTGGACTGACTTCTCAGCTGATGATGTGGCTTACTGGGTTGACTGTGGGCCCACAAACTGTAAGCATCTTAATGATCCCTATGATAAATCTTGCCGTATTTATGCCGGAGGAAAAATTAAAGATATTGTTCTCAAAAACTCTTCTATGGCACAAAAGCAAATGGTGAGCAGTACTGGAGAGAATGGTTATTGTGTTCACAATCCACAGGATCTGTGTAGTGTTTTGTTTGTAAAATTTTTGCATTTAAAGGTTCCACAAGTTTGGCTGATAAAAATGGGTTCAGTGACTGGAAAAATGACATTCAAATTGATAATCATGAACAAAGCACTACTCATAAAGACTGCATGTTAATATACCTAACTCGTCGACAAGGCTCGGGTCTACTACAAAAGCTAGAAGAGCAAATTAATGAGGAGTACAGTTACTGGGAACATAGGCCTATTTTGAGGTGAGCAGAAGCGGTTATTTGTACAATAGCTGAGCGTGGTCTGGCTTTTAGAGGGACAAATGAAAAATTTGGATCTTTACAAAATGGAAATTATCTAGGGTTGCTGGAGTTGATCAGTCAGTTTGATCCATTTTTAGCATCACACATTGCGAAATATGGAAATTCTGGAAAAGGAAATCCTTCTTATTTATCCAAAACTATATGTGAAGAACTGATTGAAATTATGTCCCAAAAAGTTCATGAAGTAATTTTAGAGGAAGTAAAGGCTTCCGGTTATTTCAGCTTGTCAGTAGTCTCAACACCAGATGTTTCACATATTGATCAGTTAAGCGTTGTTCTTCGATATGTGTTAGATGGAGAGCCCATTGAGCGCTTTTTGACTTTCTTGGAGCTGCAAAGTCACACAGGTGAAAGTATGGCTTAGCAAGTGTTGCAGTACTTACGTGAAGTTTGCAATATTGATTTTTCGAAATGCAGAGGTCAGTCATACGATAATGCTGCTAATATTTTTGGGTGCTACAAGAGCATGCAGAAAAGAATTCTAGAGGAAAATGAGTTTGCTATATAGCCTACATACCCTGTGCTGCCCATTCACTAAATCTGGTAGGCAGAAGTCCCGTTGACTCTTGTTTAGAGCGCTCAGTTGAATTCGCCACAAGTTTCGTGAATCAAAATCTGAGAACAACACGTTCAGTCATGCAGAACTCTACAAAGTAATAGTTAGAGACAACATCGAGTGTGCTTTTCCAAATGTAGACATTGCCTTGCGCATATTTTTAACATTAATGGTCACGAACTGTTCAGCTGAGCGCTCTTTTTTTCAGTTGAAAAGTACAAAAAATCGAAGTAGATCAAAAATGAAACAAGAAAGGCTTGATTCCTTGTCTCTGCTGATGATTGAGGCGGACTTGTTGCGCAAAATTAACTTTGATGATGTACTCAAAAACTTTGTTAAACGTAAATCTTGAAAAAAAAAAGAAATTTAGAATGTAAATGTGTGCTCTCTCTGACTTTCTCAGTTATTATCGCCACGTTGAAAAAAATTGTTTGGATGCTGTTGAAATAAAGGATTTTGTGTGATTTATTAAATTTTCTATGTTAAAAATGTATTTCATAATAAAATTTTATCTTTAATAAAAAGAAAAACTCTTACAAAAAAAAAAAAAGAAAATTTAAATTTAATAAGAAGAAAATAAAAATCCAAAACAAACAAACAAACTGGAAAGAATACATTTTAAAAAGAAAATACGCCTATAAATCCTATAATACAGAAATACCTTATTGTAGGTTTTATATGAGTGGCGGTAGTACAAACATATGTGTTAATAATCGTTTGTCTCTTTAGTTTTTTTTTTTTTTTTTGCACAATATTGAACATACCAGCTGTCAGTGGAGGATAGGGGGTCCGGGCAGAAGGGGCACCCATGTGGGTTTGTGCCTAGGGCAACAAATTGGCTTAATCCGGTCCTGCAGGTGTGGTTAAGAAGTAAGAAGCACAATAAATGACAAGATGAATAATACCACCATTTTTAGAAAGCTTTTATCAACTCACTCTGTCTCCAATCTCGGAGCAAACCGAAACTCTGCGAATGTATTTCTTTTACCTGAGTCATGAGTTCGTATTAATCCATTACAGATTTAATTACTTGACTGATCTAATCGAATTAATACAATTACACTCCCTAAATGCTTTTTTTTTTTAAAGTATTTTTAATGACATTCCTGTTTTATGTTATTGCCCTTTAATGTGGTTTAAGAAAAAAACAAGTTCTGTGCAAGATCTTTTACTTTGAGACATTGCTTCAGAAACGATAATGTATTAACGGTAGCCCAACCCTTCAGCCGGAAGATAGAAATAGTTCTGGATCACTGAGTCTGACAAATGTTTCTAAGTAAGACAACTCGAGTTGTGCTAGATGGCTAGAACCTTAGGTATTTGATACATTTTTAATACTGTCCTATTTATTTATTTTTAAATCATTGATTCATTGAACATCTAGTGGTACAGATTCGCTCACTTACAAGAAACTAAATAACGCTAAAATGCGTGGTTGAACGGCATAAACCAACTTGACTCAATAACATGGGCCTTGAGCATCAAGTTAGAGCTGAGTTTGCTGAGTACCCCTCTCCCAAATGTCTACTTAACAGATTGGACTATTCAGTCACGTGACAGATGTTATATACAAAAGCATTAAACAAGAGACATTTTTTTTCTTTCTGTTTTATCATTAAGAGCTCACAATATAGAAAAGAGCCCACAGTGCTCATGGTTTTAGATGTGGACAACTCAGTGCCAGAGGCAACAATCAATTGGTAAACAGGTAACAATAACTGTGGACGTTGATTTGTCATTTTATAATTTATGAATATCAGGATATGAGGCGTGGTGGCTGAGCTATGGTTTCAGAACTTGGGGTCCTGGGTTCAAATCTCGGTGAAGACTAGGATTTTGAACTTTGGGATTTTTAAGGCACCCCTGAGTCCACCCAGCTCTTATGAGTATGTTACTTTAGTTGGGGAAAGTAAAGGGCAGTTGGTCACTGTGCTGGACACATGACACCCTTCTCGTTAACTATTGGCGAAAGAAACAAATGTCCTTAGCGTCATCTGTCCTATAGACCGCATGGTCTGTAAGGGAAAAGGGAATATCATCTTTTTCAAAGGGATAACTCAAATGATCACTAAAAAAGCAAGTTAATTAGCTCAAATAATTGCAGAAGAGACGAAACACTATTTAGCTTGATTTAATGAAATAAACAAGAAAAAGGAATATAAGGCATTTTTGCAACCTTTCACAAATTGAATTGCTATTTGAGAATATAGTTTAGAGTGTTAGGGTTCCAAAATGCATTTTAAAAAAAACTGTGCATGTATCAGTCTTTGTAATTGATGATGTATCTAAAGTTGTCACTTCTCAGACCTTGTGATCTATAGGGAAGATGATCTAATCTGGTTCTGTGGCCTATGGTTAACAAAGGTATCATGTGATCAGCACAACGACCAACAGCCTTTACTTGTCACCAACTAATGACAGGTACCCATTAGAGCTAGGTGTACTCAGAGGCACCCAAAGATCCCTAAATTAAAAATCTGTCTTCACCAGGATTTGAACCCAGGACCCCAGTTCACAAGACAAGCAGTTTACTTAATTTATTACTTTTTAATATATAATCATAACAAAATAGAGTCACTCTGTCATCAGTATAAGAAGAGAACACTCAAGAAATACAATGACCATAACCTGTACTCATAATAATTAATGTATCCCAACGAAAAGATCATTTATTGGTATCCATAAAACAATTTTATCACTGTTGAATATGTTCCAATCCAGATAAGCAGAAAAGTTAGTAGATTATGTTTTTGTTTTCTTTTATAAATGGAATAAATCTTATCTTCTTATCTTATATAATACAGACGTTACTTCAAAAAAAGAAGATGAGTACGTCCTACGCGTCATGCATATTTACCAGTGACTTAAATTCTGCCAAGTCACTGGTTTTCCTGGCTAGCTCAGGCAAACCATTCCATGCTCTAATGGCACTAGGGAAGAAAGAGCATTTGTATAGATTTGTCCTAGCATATGGAACGAGGAATGTGCCTTTATCTTTGTGTCTTTCTGAGTATTTTATTAAGTTTTGTTTTTGTATTTGGAGATTATGGTTCAGTGTTTTGTGTACAATTGCTACTTTACTCTTAAGTCTTTTATCCTGAAGGCTTTCTAAATTTAGTGATTTTACTAAAGGTGTTACTAGAGTGTTACTGGTTTACCATGAATAAGGTGTTACTAGAGTGTTACTGGTTTACCATGAATAAGATAAGTGGAATTAATTTGTTTTAGTTTTTTTGTAACTGACATTTTTCTGGGTGGAAAGACATGCTCCAATTTGATTCCCATTTCTGTAATTCATCTAATTCTCTTTGTAAAATGTCTCTATCTTGTGCTGTTTTTATTGTCCTATATATTAGCCAATCATCTGCAAATAATCTAACTTTTGTTCCTGAACTAATGCAATTTGGTAAATCGTTTATGTAAATTAGAAATAGTAGTGAACCTAAGACTGTTCCTTGGGGTACACTTGAGTTTACTGTTAAAAAAAAATATGACAATATGTATATAACATTTTGTACCTGTACATAGATCTACATTGAAATTACTAGCTAATAAATATTTTAGCAAATTGTATGTCATTACAGGAAAGTAGACTTCTAATTAATTGTATTGCTCGGATTAGTTATACTGTTACTGTTACATCTATATATATATAATATTTATATTTATAATTTACAAATGTCAAGATCTTGGGAAAAAGTTTCTTTAATTGATTTATTACAAGAGTGACTTACACATTTGAAATGAAAGATCTTCTGACTAAGAAATCTTTTGTTTTTCAAATTCAGTTTAATATCAAAACAAACAGCAATAGAAACAATGGTTATCTGTCAGTCCACAGTGAAATCAAAGTGTGTACATGGGTTAAGACAAGTATATACAGTTGGATCAAACAACAGGTGAACATTTAGTGGTGACCAGATGACGGACATCATGACATATGACAGTACATAGAGTTCACATACAGAAGTATCTGGCTTGATGTGAACATTGACATGTATGGCGTCATCAAAACATTTTTTTCAATTACCCATAATTCAATTTCCAGTTTGTCAATGTACATTTTTTTAAAATAAAAATGCTACAGTGTACCAACAAGCCCAAACCTCCTAAAGCTAAGCTCTAAGTTTAAAATTCTTATACAGTTTTGTGTGTTATTTCTGACCCTTTCCTATGCATCCATGCTATGATTCACATTTTACTTAACGAGCTAAAGAAAATAACCAACTGGCCATCACAATGTACTTTCAATTCAAACATTCAATGCAAAAGAAAATTGCTAAGTCTGTAACTTAACCATCTCCTTTTATGTGTTATTGACAATTGGTTGTATTCAAAGGTGTTATGAACAAAAACATACAAGACTAGAAAATAGAATCGAAACAACAATAAGATGTGCAGATAGATCAACAGAAACAAAAAGTGTCCAAACAGTTGTCTAGCAGATTTGTTGGCAACTGCATTCTCAATAATGGTGTTAAAAGACAAGTCTGTGGGACTGTAGGACCAGGACATGTCCTATCAGGATGAATGAGGGACAACCATTTCTATGAACATGGTCACATGCTTGTTTCTGAATAACTTAGTCTCAATCCAAGACCCATTATTACAATGATTACAGATCAAGAATAGATGAATGTAGTTTATACAATAGCAGTGAAAATCTCCTGAGTACATACACTCACCCACAACTCTCAATAGTTTGCTGTTTCTAGGTTGGTAATAATGTGTAGCTAACTACTTCAGTTTTCTATGTTACTCTAGAAATATTTCAACAGTAGATATCTACATGGATGATACAGCTAGGTACTCATGAGATTAGAAATATTTCAATAGCAGGCATATTTAAACAGAAAAATATTGACATGGATGATCAAGTACTAATGAGATTACATGTCTATAGAGATATTGTATTTTTAACCTTATTTAAAAAAAAAAAATCACAAAATAACTTTTTTTTTTGTTTACATCACGGCCCCAAGAAAAACTGGTAGGTCAAAGATATAGAACTACATAGTAATATCTTGTTTTTACTAAGACCTTCATTAACCAATTCTGGACTGTTGTTAATCATATATAATATATGCACTATTATATAACATCTTCATGGCTTTGATATAACAGAACAAAAAAAAAATAATCTACATTTGTATTGTGAACTGACTTGTATGTTAAAAACATTTTCCTTTTGCAAACTTGGAAATGATTTCATTGAAAAAAAAAAAAGGAATAGGCACGAAGCTGATACAGTATAGACACCTTGCACAACATCTGCCAAATACACTTCCACTATTTAGGAACAAACTCCCTGCCAACTGTCTCAATGTACAAACTGTAAACTTCATAACAAATGACAATGTACACCTACTCCCATACAGCATAGCAGAGGTACCATCAAGCAAGCCTCTTGTATCTCATGTACATCCAAGCAGTTTTATTTACATTTCTACAGCACAAAATCCTAGTCAATTTCTAACCATAGAGCTGGCGCTGGCTGGTGCTATGGACATTTCCCCGCCTTGTAGGCCTTCTCTTGGTGGACTCTGAAACACGCAAATGCTAAAAGCATTAAAATATATGGTTAACCTTTGTTGCACATTTAAAATCTAAAGCCAGCATTATTCAGAAGTTGACTTCACTTATTCGAAGTGTTAGACCCAAGTCATTAATATTCAGAAGTAGACTTCACTTATTCAAAGTGGTTGTCCTAAGCCAGAAATATTCAGAAGTTGACTTCACTTATTCAAAGTGATTGTCCTAAGCCAGAAATATTCAGAAGTTCACTTATTGTGTGTGACCCAAGTCAGTATTATTCAGAAAATATTTGATTCATTAAATAGCTAATTACACACACCCTGTTTTTGTTTTTCTTTTTGATTTGTAAATGAAGTTGGCTTCTGAATTGTAAAAATAAATAAACAAAAATAACACAAAATTCCTTCCAAAACACAATTAACTTTAAAAAAGAAAAAAAATAAATAAAAATAAAAATAAAACAAAACTATTGACTACATTATTATTGCAGTAATAGCAGTAACAAGATTCAATGTTTAGGGATGAGAAATATTTTTTTCCCTGACAAAACAAAAGAAAAAATTATTTAGGTAAGCTACTGAGTTTATTTATATTTTTGATAATGGTTTACAAGAAATCTAATCAACTAGCCTGCCTAATTGAATCAAAAAAGGTGTATAGGAGCAAGAATCAGGAACTTTAATATTTTTCACAAAGAATACTCATTTGTACATTATTAGTTCTGGGCTGTTTGTTGTTTACAAAAAAAAAAGTATTGCATTTACTTTAGTGATAGAAAGTGAATACTTACCCTCACATGAATCTGACACTTAATTACAGCAGATCTAAGGATAAGTGCCTGAAAGATTAAAGCAGGTATAAAATAAAAATGGGTCAGTTAAAAATGCTTCTTTATAAAAAAAAAATGTCCATATTATCATTTAATAGCTAACCAGTAAATACTCCCCTAAGAGCATGTGACTACCTCTAGAACAAAACTAAGACATAGTTCTTGACTATAACAAGCCTGCCAACAACTTGAATAACATGGAGTGAAATGACACCCTTAAATTAGCTTTTTTTTTTTAAAGAGCTGAGAGGCACACCCTTTTCTCCATTCACTGCTTCATACATATACTTTCAAATTGGATGTTTGAAGATTTAGAATGAATTTATTTTGACTAACAATTTCACAAACCTTTGTTCTCCTTTGGTATTCTTTACCCACAATCAAAGCTTTTTCAAAAGTTGTGCTCCTCTGATCAGCATCTTTGGCATATAAAATCTGTATGAAGGAATACATTTATTTTAGCAATTTAAATTGCCTGCAAAAGGCTTCAAGTATCTCAATCAACTGCTATTATTCAACCCACATCTTATTCCCTTTTACTATTCCCTACACATGGACACTCGCTATTGCTTCCCCATTTTGCTAATAAACTTTTCCTTCCAAATGACATTATTTTGCGCATTGCCTGCCATCTTTCCCTTAACCAACCTCCCCACTGTGAATTGCCTCCCTTTTAACGTAGCAGCAAAATGATGATAGATATGAAACCAGACAGAAGATTAGATGCCTCAGATGACACAAAAGAATTATAAGATCCTCTTCTTTATGTAGTAATATGTTAAAAATAAACATGTAACTGGATTATGTCTCCTTTTTGACAATCATTGTGTGCAAACATTCCTTCTTAATCTCCCTTTGCAACAATCATGTTAGTGTAAACCCAATTTATAATACTATCATGTGTATACTATATGAAATGACTGCACTTTCAAGAATCAGTCTCAATGAATCAGTACAGCTGATCTACACTCTGAGGATAGCACCCTACCATTCCACAGCCAGGCTCTTAGAACTAAGCTTAAGTGCCACAGGCATCTGAAAAGAATCGGGTAACGCTGCTTAGTTCTTTGACATACATACTTTAATTGACATCTGTTTGAAAATATCAGTGCAACCCCCCACACACAGACACACCATCCATCTGAGAATTGATGAGACCTCATGTCAAACACAACTGTCATCAATCTCAGAGGATAGATAGATTTCAAAACAGGCGAATTTCAGAAATTGAAGCATCATCCACAAAAAAGGCCAACTTAGTTCCTTACTATGTTCAAGAAAAGGAGAAAATGGTAAAAAAATAACCCAACATGTATTCCAACAAGCAAAAGAGGTCTGAACCAACTAGTACAAAAATCCAATTCCAATCTAAGCTGACAACAATGTTTAAGGAGCACCAAGCAGACAATAGGGCTTTTCATTTAGATTTGTTAAATATTTATTATGCTTTCTCTTTTCCAGAACCAGTTGTACACATCTATCACAGTGAAATACTGAAATATGCGCAGGACTAACCTTATTATGCGAGTCTATACGAGCCTTTATCTGCCCATCAAGTATAAGCTGCATAAGCTCATCCTCTAGTGCCCCCACAGTTGTATTAAAGGCTTCGGCCATTTTCCTCATGTCCGCTGATAAGTAGGGACTGAAGTACTATCATGAGATAAAAAAAATGTTTAGGTGAGTATATACATCTGTACACAAAGGACACAGAAAAACAAAGCTTATAAGTTATGCTATACAAGAGTCTCACTTGGCACAGAGCCCTGTTCCTAATTTGTGTGTAGAGTGTATTCACATGGGGTGCTACATACATGTCCAGTAGCAGATTATCCTGTAGACAAATCATATGGATTCATTTATTGAACACTATAAAAAATAATAAGGACTGACTTTTAATCTCAATGTTTCTGACAATAAACATCTATTAAGTAAATAATGATTACCTTTAGCTCATCCAATAACGTCAAACAAGATGCATATTTGGATTCATAAAATTTACTCATAATATCTCTAAGTTGAGGTTCTAATTCCAAAAACTGTTTAAAGGAACTGTAAAGATATAATTTTCACAAAAATCATAATTTTATTTATGCTTACAATTAAAATGATTTGCATTAACATACAAACTATGTAAAGGTCAATGATTTTGCATACCTGCTAGATATCACATTCACTTGGAGTTCTTTACGATCAAAAGTTGCTAGTGCGCAAAGAGCACCGTAGGTAGCTATGTTTGATGGGGAGAGAAGCTGAAACAGTAATAAAATATTATGGCCATTAATTAATATCAAGAAAATAATGCCTATTGACTTTAAAAACAAGTAGATTTAAAAATATGATGTATCTAAATTGTTTACAAAATTGTAGTGTTGCTAATAATAAATTAACGTTTCTTCATAGCTTATAATTACAACAGGTTTGCTATATCTTAATTAATGAAACATCTGCAGCTACAAGTTACATATATATGAAATATACATGAAATATGTTTTAACAAAAATACTCACCTCAGGAAATTCACATAAATCAAAATTTACTTGAAGAAAATATTTGGCAGCTGATTTGTACTTTCTGGTAGCCAGGTCAGCCAACCCTGCTGCACATTTCAGTCTGCTGGATATTGTTTGGTTGGCATCTTTACTGCTCTGTAACAAGAGAAAATCATGAGATGTCAGAACACATTCATGGCTCTATGTTTGGAAAGAAAATGTACGCACTAAGAAAAGTTTGACTCACATCTGACGTATCTGGAGTGGCTTCAGCTTTGTTGACATAACTTTGGACATGTGACCAGTTTTGTAGATATACACTGACCTGTAGAAGAATAAACAGAACTATAATAATATTTGTGTGCATCCATCTTTAAAAATAAATAGAATGCATGATAAGATATGACATTTCAAACTGACTGAAGACAATAGCAGTGAAAAGGTTAACATAAAAACAACTGAAGACTGCTTAGGTAGATAAGAGAGAAGAGATCTGGTTGTGATAGAAAGATAAATGAAGCCCTCTAGTAGCAAAGAGATGTAGTTTAACATAAAAAAAAATAAGAAGAAAATTCCCAACAAGAATGGTCTCAAAGGCTGAACCTACTTTGATAACATTGAGGCACATATTGACCACATGCTTGGGACTTGTACAGTAGTCTCTGGCCCTGGAGTAGCATTTCAAAGCATTGCTTAAATCACCACAATCTAAATAATGATCTCCTAGGTCATCATGGCCTCTCCTGTGAAATGAAATTAAAGTAATATAAAGACTACATTGTATTCTAACAATTTTTGCACAATTATTAACATAGTTAAATTCAATTCTTTGAAACTAGTGTTTTAATTTAATGTTACATTTAAACTGTTTTCTCAGTAGCTTTTAATAAGATCAAACCTTAACATACCCTGTGAGGCATCCTATTTTTTTTTTGTTAAGTTAAATTTAAGCTAACTGAGAGCATGCTCAAGAAACATAACTTTTGTTATTGATAGTGAATACAGTCGAAAGAGCTATATCTTATAGAGTGTACCTGATGCTTTCTTTAATACTGTTGCTTTTATAATTTTTTAAATCAGTGTCCAACTTCTCCAGTTTTAGAGCTGCTTTCTTTGACGTTACTTCCACCCACTGTGTATCTATGGAGTTGACTGGAGCTAGGTCAGGGAGATTATTGGAACTACTGTTGGAGCCAGTCCTTACTCTTTAGCAGAAAGATACAAACAAGTTGAAGATAAACAAAAATTCCTTTTTTTTTTTTTTTTTTTTTTAAATTAACACCACATATCTACATGTAAAAAAAAAAAAAAAACAACTGTTTTTTTACCAACTGAAATCACTTAATTATTTAAAATTTAGAAGTAATCCTGTTTCTCAACCTCTGATAATCTCTGATAATGTTATATGGTGAGAGACTAAGTACACACTTCAACTTAGCATTTTAGATAATTAGAAGTGCACATAAATATATTTAAAGACACTAAAAATTTGTTAACATTCCAGATAGAAGAGTATATGTTTTATTTATATTTATTTTTAATTCTTCTTACCCTGAAGTTGCTTGAACAAGTTTGTGATGAATTATTTGGTACAGGCTGGTGTTAAAAGTGGTTTTCATAGTGTAGTTCAATGCCATTCTAAGAGCCTCAATCTTTAAGGAGTTACAGTGCTCAGCTATAAAAAGAAGGCGATTGAGCCTTGCAAGACCAACATACTGTGACGCATAATGATCCAAGTCCTAAAAACATACAATTTTAAGTACATACTAACACCAAAAGGCTGCTGAAGTACCTGACTAATATTTCCTCTCAGTATATATATATAAATATACATAAATTACTCTAAGCACATACAACTTACTATGGTTGCATTTTCCACAACATAATGTTGTTCCTCTTCGACATTTTGATTCTCTTCTACAACATCCACCTGCATTGGTTCCAGAGAGGCAGCCTAAATGTTGAGGACAGCAAAAGTGTAATCCTAATCAGTTTGTTTACAATATTGAAGATCTAAAAAAAAATGACTATTGAATACAAAGTAATAGAGACAAAAACTATGAGAAATATTTCAAGAGTGTAAATGACAGGAATCCATGATGAATTTTACATCGTAATGGGCTGCTGGGTTTCAAAAGAAACCTGTATAGCCAAATGTACGCTTTGTATTTTATTTTCCAAGCAACTTAGTCACAATTTTATTAGAATGTTAAATAAACATAATAAAGAAATGTGTAAAATGAGTTAGTTTTTTTACAATACAAAGTGTCACAGACTGTTATGGACTAATTGTTATCAAAATATGTTCTCACCAATATTTTTTTTACCATAGCTGCCATCTTGATAGTTTAGGTCCACAAGTTCTATCCCCTGGTAGTCTGAAAGTGGTTAGTTAGAGGAAAAGGTCATGTGAAATCAAAAAGAAAGTGACACTTGATATTGTAGATAACTTAATTCATTTTTACACAATTTCAGAAGAAAAAAAAAAATTTTTTTTTTTTAAAGTTTCTACAAGAATGAAGCCTAATTGAAGAGATTAAAATCTAAATATGTTGTTTTTATTAGGTCTTGAGGGGTTCTAAAACTGATTCAATGTAGCATGCAGGACTGCTTTAGGTCTGTAATTTGTCAATGTGTTTTGTCATTTTTAACAAATACAGCAGAAGTTTTCAGCTTTAAAGTCTCAAAAAATCTGTTTGATTGATTGTGAGAATGGAGAATCAACAAGTTTAAGAAAAAAAAAGACACCAGGATGGGTTTTTAATTATGGACGCATGAATACAATTTTGTAACTATTCAAATTTTGATAGTTGTAGAATTAAGATGCAACAACCAAAATAGTCTGGCTCTAGGACTCTTTTTTTTTCTTACTATCTATTAGCTCCTTTGATCCTTGGACTATCATCACACGAAGCACAATGCAATTCACACTCTAAGTATACAAATTATTGTCTGTATTATTTGGAGAATGCTAAGCAAGAGTCTTCATTTTAAATCCTATTGAAGGCTAGGAATTGCATAAAATTTCAGTCAACTATGAAAAAACAACTGACATTTATTAGAAAAAGTTAGGAACATTGTCAAGTCAACAAGTAACTTTCTCTTAGTAAAGTAAGAGAGACTTAAAGTAAGAGAGACTTAAAGAAATGACAATACCTTTCTAAGACATGCACTGTCACTATGCACTTTTCTGACTAATAGTGAGGATGAACAATTTCCTTTTTTTTTTTGGTTCAAGCACATATTTTCTTTTTTAGTGCATGCATAGTTACAAATAATTACACTGGTGGTTTATTTCATTTCTAAGTCAAATGGACTGTATTCTTTTGATAGAGAGGAATGATTTGTGCATCTACAATGACTAGAAAATTGTGAGTTCCAAAAAAACAAAAAAAGTAACTGAAAGCAAACTTTTCACGATTGCAATTCATTAAATACAAAAAAAAGTTATTCTTATATAACATAACAAGCACAGATTTTAGTTACTATCACTATGAGGTAGTCCTTAGCCAGATAAAGACATTTGTTAAAAGACGTAAAACCACTTCAGGCCATCTAAGGCCTAATATTCTATATATATATTCAAATAGTTTTGTCTATTAAACATATGCCCAGGAATTTTAAAGTGCATCTGAAAAAAAAAAAAATGTTTTTGATGATTTTGATCCTATTTTAAAAATATTGTGATATTTTCTGCCATAACAATGCCGCCGTTTTGTCTACATCTTTCTGGCATTTCTAGAAGCTTACGGCTCAACAATTTGTTTATTTCCTTCAATATTTACATTCTAAACAAGTAAAGTTTATAAAGTATATAATTTAAATATAAATGAAAGCTTTGTGAGCTAGAAATTTACTACTAATACTAGATCTAGATCTAGAATTAAATTTCTAAATTTAATAAGTGGATCAATTGTCTATGAAATTCAACTTTTTAACTTTTGACCTGGGTGTGTGCCTCGCCTGACTTAGCGATAAGCTCTCCTCTTACTTGTTCAAGTTGTTCCATGTCAACCAATGTTAGGTCAAAACGCCACAAAAAAATCATAATAACTTTCTGTTAAACATACAGTCAGAATTTATACACCATTGAAAAGTTCTGTTAAGTATTCGAAGTGCCTATTCCCAACCAGTTGTGAATAGGCTTCAACCCTATTCCCAACCGGATGGGTCAAATAAGGTCAAAAAACTTTATTCACAGTCAGCTGACTTCCTGCCTATCCCCAGTTAACTATATATAGACTTCCTGCCAATCCCCCAAGCTTGTTGACAAGAAGTGTTGCTATATAAAAGGCCAGCGTAAACATGACCATGGCACTTTATCTCATCAATTATCCTTTGACCACTTTCACTTCTAATTGCGGTACGATTTGCCAAAGATTTCCACTACTTCCACCACAACTTGGCCTTAGATTATAAAATCATGACTAGGAGATAGTCTACCCACCTGCCTCCCCTATTTCACCTTAATGGGAAGAATAAACTTTGATATCCCCTACATTGAATAGAATCAAAATAAATGAACAAACTATTAGCTTTACGATTTAGATAGCATTTTACATTTCAACATGGCTAAAAGAAAATGCCATGACATGACCAGTAATGAATTGAAAACATTGGTAACAGAGCAATGGTATTAATTATTTAAAAGACTATAAAAAAAAACAACAAAAAAAAAAAAAAAACAGTGCATTAATATATTTTTTAATAACTATTACAAATGTTTAGCTCAAAGATTTAACAAAAATATTACCTAACAATTCTATAAGAAAATAGCCTATAAAGTATATATTGTTCCTTTAATTACATTAGGGGGAAATCATAGAAGTTTAATAAATTGAATTAAATTGTAAAGATTTATCAATATCAATTTATTTTATATCTCAATATAATTTTATAGTTATTTTCTATTACATTCCTTTAAATCAATCAATTAAGAAAGATTAAAACATTTAATTTTTAACTGTTAATAGGATTTGACCTAATTTTACCTAAATACAGTCGACTGGGAATAAGGTTTTGACCTAATTTGACTCAGTGGACTGTGAATAGGGTTTTGACCTTATTTGACCCATCCGGTTGGGAATAGGGTTGAAGCCTATTCACAACTGGTTGGGAATAGGGTTGAAGCCTATTCACAACTGGTTGGGAATAGGGTCCGCCTTGCCTTAAGTATTTTAATTCTGTAATAAAGAAAAAACTTTTTTTTTTATTCAAAGATATTTTTTTTTTCGCCTCCCTAGGCTAGTCCTAGGCCCTAGGTTAGATTCATTAGATCTACAGACTACACTCTTGTCTTTTGTCTCTTGAGACTCTTGTGATAGTCCCTACTAATCCTAAATCTAGATATATATAGAGATCTATAGGCCTAGCTAGACTGACTCAACTACTGAGACTGAGTTACTGAACCGACTGAGTTCACTGATACTGAGTATGAGGAGACCACTGACTCTAGTCAGTGAACTGTCACTACTGTCAGTGTCACTGAGTCTGAGTAGTCTCAAAGTCTGACTGTGGCTACTCTTTTTTTTAAGTCTAGCAAGTTACAGTTAGTATTAAAAGTAATAGATCCAACTACAAATACTACGAGACAGAAGAAATCTTAAGCGAATGTATAAATAATGCGTTTGTTAACAGGTGCATTGAATCCATAATTCATAAACATATCTAGAATCTATGTTTCACCTGAAAAAAACCTGCTAACGGCATCTTCTTGTTGAATTGTTGAGTGATTCCTGAGAACTGCTTCCGCCGAAAAACGGAAAGTGCCAAGTTTGAGTGCGCCGTAAAATCACTTGCCTATGAAATTCACGTAAGCGATCACAGTTTTTATCACAGACTCAAACCACTCTACCGAGTCTACCGCTTAGTTAACTTAGTACCTTGTGTCAGTTGTGGATATTGCTTCTTTTATAGATCTATCATAATCAATGGATTCGATCATCTGTATTGTAATTGTGCATTGTTTTACAATTAGATCTACATTCATCTATATAGATCTAGAATAGATTAGATCTACTCTAGTCAATGTGTGTGTGACTGTCAAGTCTACCGGTACCGTTAATCGGAATGTTTAATGCCGGTATACTAGACTGTCACTGTCTAGAGGCTAGAGGCAGAGGCTTACTAGACTAGAGTCTAGAGGAGAGCCTTTTTTTTTTTGGGGGGGGGGGGCCTTTAAAAAAGACACTTTAATTAGGTCCAGTTACTTAGATCTAGATTCTTTAATAGTAGCCAAAACGTGTTTTGTGTTCCTTGCAATTTTAAAATATATTAATATATATATATCTTAAAAAAACAAAGATTTTTGGTTTGAAATGGTTAAAGGGAAACTCCGATGGTTTTGACAATTTTTGATATAATATGTGTTTTGATTCACAGATAATGAATATATTATTCTTTTTTTTTTATTTGAAATAATAACTTAGTAATTAATGTTTTTCTGCGCATCCAAAACAGTCAGACTTTCACCGGGTTTCTATGTGTCGTCACACTAACCTATTAATTTAATCTATTGACTCATTTTATAGCGTGAGACCATAGATACAAATTCTCATTAAAAAAATAAATCGCCGTCTATACGGTTAGATCTAAGATCTTGTAAGCAAAGAACAAAATGCATATTAAAAGGAGATTTACATGCTTGACTAACCACGGCAGTGTATATTTTCTCGCCTGACCACTTAACACACAACAAACATTATCGCTTGGTTGTCTTGTCATGACCGACTACACGTAGTCTAGACTAGCCTTACACTGACCAGTTTGTTCGAATCAGTCAGACACACGATATATTTACTTCTTAGGATAGGGAGAGGTTTAGATGAAAATGTTTTTTTTTCGAGTTGGTTATCCTAATGCTTTTACATCTCTCTCTATATATATAAAACTATTGCATAGCTCTGGACTATACCTTCACTAAGCCTAAGAGCCTGACAGCTACTGTAAGAAAGAAGCGATACGATTGGTTAAATCTAGTTTCCCTTTCAGTATTGTTGATGGAAGTGACGTATGTCTAAGATAAAAACATAATTTCAAAGAACCCCGTTTTTTAGGAGGCGTGGCAAATTTACTGTCCAATTTATTAAATATAAAATTTTCTAAGCATTTAAATAAAAAATGATATAATGTTTACTATTACAACTTTTTACACAGAATTTAAATATGTCAATAACTAAAATTTGAAAAACTATGAGAGTTTCCTTTAAGATCTCTAGAGTTAGAGTCCTAGGCCTAGCTAGACTCTCTCTAGACATTCTAATCTAGAAATAAATTTGTCAAGAATGACTATTTTCATGATTTTAGGAATTTAGGTCTTAGTCTGGTCATAAGGGTCTTCTTTCTGAGGGAAGTGTGTGTGAGAACCAACCAGTTTTCACAAAATTGAAATATGGAAAAGTTAGGAGATGATAGAAATATTGTAGAGAATAGTTCTAGAGTTTGGACAGTGTGAAAACAATTTATTAAGGAAGGAAGTTTTTTAATTGAAGCATATCTTGGGTTTTTTGGAGGAATCAAATGAGGTACAAAAATGTATTCATTTATCCCAGTAAAAAAAAAAAAACTAAAGTAATGTTACAAATCATTAATAAAGAGAGCATATTACCAGGTACCACCATAATGAGTGACTGATTGCATTCAAATGACTGCCTAAACGATGAAGGATTTCAATAATATATCATATTGAACTCAATTTGAGTGAGGACTTGAGAGGGTCAAATTCTCTCTTGCAAACCCTGCTGTTTCGCATCATGATACCTTTCGAAAACCTGCTAATAGAAATAAAGAAGCGACAGAGCATTTTATAGCACTCATTATTTACTTAAGCAAAACAATATCAAGGGAAACCAAGAAAATGATACAAAAGCATAATAAAACCAATAGCAATGTTTGCAAGCGAGAGCTGGACAAAGACAACCAAAAATCTACTAAATACGTGGTAATGTAAAATTCTTAGGAAAATCTTTGGTGCTATACAAGACCCACCGATAGTGACAGACCTAAAAAGAACAGACAATGTTGGGCACCTTGATAGAATGTCATATAACAGAGGAACGAAAAATGTGTACCAACAAAACCAAAAGAAGCAGGTGACGCAAAAGCAGACCCCAAATGCAATCGATTGATGATGTGGAGACAGATCTACAACAGCTTGGGGTTTGGGCATGGAGACAAAATGCTTCTAGGACAGATCTGAATGGAGAGATTTGTTGAGCAGGCCAGATCTCTCCATTGGGATGGATGGATGGATACCGTTTGAGAATTAGTGGTTTCTCAGACCTCTTGAGGCTGAGATCAGCAAATCTGGGGCAGTCCAAAAGAATACGAGACATGGGTTCCTCTTCTTTCCCGCATTGGAGCACTGCAATTTGAAGTTTGGCCATAGCTGTGAGAAATTTGAGCCAACAGGACAGTGGCCAGTCCTGCAATGTGTTTTAATAGCTCCCTCAAACATGGACTGTCTACTCTACACCAATGGAAACGCAGTCAGAGCATCTCATATGCTCCCAGACTCCATGTGCTTTTTGGGATTTATTCCAGCAAATAAAAAAATCTCTTTCTGTTCTCTAATTTCAGACACTATAAGACCAGGAATTATTAAGAAAAATGTGGGTAGATTGAAAAATATTTTTTGACAAAAGCATAGAAAAGTTGTATAGTACATGTATTTTAAATCAATAGCTTCTTGCATAAACATTTTAATCCTTTTTTTTTTTCCAGATATTTTCAATTAACCTTGAGCTAAATAGCTTAGGCTATACAAAAAAGGCACTGGATTTTATTATAACTTGACCAACAATATGTCTGAGAGATTGCGAAAAATCCTGACTCTGGTTTTTGTGAGAGAGCCAGGTAAAATATTGCTGGGATTGAAGAAAAGAGGTTTTGGCTGTGGCTTGTGGAATGGATTTGGAGGAAAAGTTGAAAAAAATGAAACAATTCTTCAAGGTGCTAAAAGGTTGATTAATTTCACATACAACTTAATTATGTTCAAAAAACAGAAGAAGAAAAAGCACTTACTAAATTATTCATAATTGGATTTTTTTTTTTAACTCTCACTATTATAAAGATTTTACAGTCCTTAACATTGTTTGTGAATATTTAATTCACAATTTAGTTTCACATAATATTGTCATTTGTTATCATAAATATAAATTGTTTTACCACTTGTAACTTTATTGAAATTAAACATTGATGTGTCATTACCAACTTTGTGCAAATATCAGATACGGTAGATAAAGATTACTTTCTAGGTTCTTTCTCTTACAACTTTATTCTAATTTTTTTTTTGTTGCTTTTTTCCAGAGAACTTGTGGAAGAATGTGGGATTCAAGCAGATGTTCTAGAAAGAATAGGACTTATCAATTTTGAATTTGAGAATGATCCAGTAATCTTAGAAGTTCATGTCTTTCAAACATTTGATTACCTTGGTGATCCAGTTGAAACAGAAGGTACACTTTCTATACATGCCTTATAGAAGCAAGATTTTTAATTATTTTTTTTTTTTGTAAATGGTTTCATATTGTTGCAGCACTAAGTAGTTGTGGGTTTTATGGAATGTATGATGTAAAATTTTGAAATTAAAGAGACAAAAATATTATTTTAACCTGAAATGACTCTTCAGAACCTTATAAAAGGCTGAATGTTATTTCTGTACAGAATATAGTGGTGAAGGGGGAACTTTTTTGTAATAACTGAACAGATTCATCCATGTCTGCTAACCCTAAGATCTCAGCTTTGGCTTTCTTTTTGTCACCATGTTCCGTTATAGCCTATATAATAAAATAGTAGTATTTTTGGAAGGTTAAAGCGCTGTGGTCGAATGGTTAATTGCTTGGCTTCTGAACCTGAGATCCTGGGTTCGAATCCTGGTGAAGACTGGGATTGTGAATTTCTGGATTTTTAGGGCGCCCCTGAAACTCTAATGGGTACCCGACTTTAGTTGGGGAAAGTTAAGGCAGTTGTTCGTTGTGCTGGCCACATAACACCTGCTCATTAACCTCTGGCGAAAGAAACAGATGACCTTAACATCATCTGCCCCATAGATCGCAAGGTCTTAAGGGGACACTTTACTTTTTACTTTATTTTTGGAAGGTGGAGTTGTTGTTGTTTTTTTTAATTATAGTACTGCAAAACCTAAATCGCTACATAATCTGCAAGCTTTAATCATAAAGAAATTAAATGCTTTCAGAGATGAAACCAAAGTGGTATAAAGATGATGAGATTCCGTTCAATCAAATGTGGCCAGATGATAAATATTGGTTTCCATACATGCTACAGAAAAGAAAATTTGAAGCTTACTTTTTGTTCAAAGGAATGGATACCATACTGGATTATTGGATAAAAGAAAGTTTGAATGACTGTTGTAGCTCTGTTAATAAAATCATATAACCTTTTCTTGTTTTTTTCTATTATTGTTTAACTTTTTGTTGTCTATTTGTTCTATTCATAAGTCTAGTTTTGTAAAACCTAGTACTTAAAAGTTTTCTGTTTGCTTGTCATTTCCACTGGGTAAAAACCCAGATTTTTTAAGCTACCAAAATGAACCCTTCCTAAAAATTAAACTGCATTTTGAGCATCCAGTGTAGAAATTTCCCTGCTATTATTACAATTAACATTGTTACAAAAGTTGAGATTTGTGTCTCTAAATCAGAATTCTGTGCATACTAATTCCATGACAGTTAATGAGCTTTTTAAAAGCAAAAAAAAAAAAAAACTTCTCTGCTATACTATTGGCAAGAAAATCATGTGCAGTAATAATTACACCCCATTGGAGAGGATTTATTTGTCCAAGTGCTCCATTGTTTTTTTTGTTTTTTCATATGTAGTGGTTAGGAGAAAAGTATTTTCAACAAGTAAAGTTGAAAAAAAAAAGTTTTTGAAAGTACAACGTTTATCTTTGAGTGAAATTGCATCTATTATTTTGAATCAATCATGAAAATAAATTTTAGTAGGTCAAGAATTTAGATTAACATAATGTTTTGCGATTGCAACTATTTTTATTCATTGTGTAAGGATACTTTCAAGCGCTGAAAGTGGAGCCTGGGCCTCGATCATTTTTCTGATCTTTAGAAAGTTATTCTCCTTGGGTCTACAAGGACCGATTTCTCCAAGTTTGGAAGAAAGCAGGTTTAAAGAAAAGTTAATAATAGTGGGACACGCCGAGTGAGACAAATGAGCAGTGTTTCTCAAACGGTAGGCACTCCCTAATCCAAAACAAATTCGATCGCCCCCTCCCCTGAATAACCGACTGTCATCTTGGAAGAGCGCTTCAACAGTGGCATTAGCGGCCCAGGCCCCGCACATGAAGGGGGCCCCGCGAGAGGAGATTTTCATGTCACCGCCAGGTTTGAAAACCAGATCAGTCCTCATAAACTAGGACTTGTTCAGTATTTCCTGCATCTATATCAGGGGTGGGCAAATTACGGACCGCGTGCCACATGCGGCCCGCCGAAGTTTTTTATGCGGCCCGCGAAAACCTAAATAAATCATTATAAATATCTATAGAAATTATTAAAACTTTTGATTCTTATCATTTGTAATGGAGAGGCTAAAGAAACATTGTGTCAGAACGTCTTTCCAAGGAGTTTTTTTTTTTTTAAAGATTCTATTTAATAGCAATACTATATAAATTCAGTAAAAGACACAAGTCCTGGCCGGTATTTATTCAATGCTATGGAGAACTATGTTAAAAGAGTGGGGTTGGCTTGTACAAGATGGCAAGGGTAACAACTGATGGAGTTTTGACTGAGAAAAACAACTTTTTAATACAAAAAGAAAATATCCCAACCATAAACTAGTAACTGGAAAGTTTACACATAGCTACATTAATTATACGGAAATAATAGGTGAAAATCTCATACTACAATTTCAATAATAAGTGGCCGTACCTGGTAGGGTCCGTGTTGGTTAAATGGCTCGCACAGGAACTACAGTTTGATATTACAGAAAAGGAATAGCGAAACTTGTACTCAATGCTAGGCCTTTATTAAATTGCAAAATTTTATTTTTTTTCCTCTTTATTTTGTATATTCTTATTTTATTCGGAGCCACCAAATTCACTTTGCCTATGGCCTCCAATTATCCAAGGCAGGTCCCGACTGGCATTTCCGAAATGTATGTGAAGATTCGGAATTAAAACATTCTAATGTTGGGTAATACAGTTGTATTCACTGGCCAATCATTAGATCAGTATGGAATCTAAAGGAAGAAATTGTTAGGTTCCTTGATGGACATTGACTGTGACCTTTTCCTAATATCTCTTATGAAGAGTTGAAGGCAGACTTCGTGTTTATCATTAATAGCATTGTAATTTGTTGTCTGCACATGAAATTTATATGCATCTTAAATCTTTTCATATGCGGCCCGCCTAGTAGGCTACCCAAATTTCATTAATGCGGCCCTCGGTTGAAAAAGGTTGCCCACCCCTGATCTATATGATACCAATGAACATGTAAACTCTTAACTCAACATTTTTGGTTCCGAAATATCGTTCAGTTTCTGTAAAGACATCTTAATTAAGACCTGTACATTCTAAGCGCTATCACTGTTTAACAGTTTACCTTGGCATAAAAAAAAAACTCATAGTGTGAAGCAACGAATCAAAATAGTTAATTTCGTAAATAAAAAAAGAATCATAGTTATGTCGCATTACAGTTTAAAAAGAATCGGTACGTATATAGTAAATATACTGTTACTTTAGTCCGCCACGGGGAAAAAAAAAGGGGATGAAGGTGTGTGAAAAGGATTCATTGTTTTGAACTGTTGCCTAGTACAGTGAGCTCTGGTGTTGTTTCAAGAATGTAATGAATAGAAAGAAAACATACTGACAATACAGACAAATAATAGTAACACAATTCTACGATTCTATTTTGCATAAATATGTTTAGAATACAAATTATTTCATCATCATCTTTCATTTGCGTTCCTCGTGGAACATAGGGCCTCAGTAAAAACACTCCCCTCTCCACGGTCTTTTGGTAGTTTTTTTAATGGCTTCCCAGCTCTTTTATGTCCGCTTGGCTTCATCTAGTATACTGCGTGGCCACGTTGTTTTTGGTCTTCCTCTACGTCTTGTGCAATGAGTGTGTGTGGGGGGGTCCACTCTAACGCCTGTCTATCTCTGTTGTTGATATCTTTTCTAAGGGTGTGACCAATCCATTTCCACAAGTCTCATGTCAATTTTAAGTCAAATGAAGAAGGTAACAGCATTGGCCAATACTATTAGGCAAGGGAATACGAGGTAATATAGTGCAAGTAAATCTGTAATGGACATGATCGTATAAGATCATCTTTATGTTAGCCTATGTTTGATCTGGACTTTATTTATTGTCACACAAAAGTCGTGAACGTAACGACTTGCAAGAATTGGGAGAATTTTCGACCATTCTGACACAATAAAGTTGAGAAGAAATCCTTTAGTGATAGTGGAGATGTTTTGAAATGTCGTCTTCAAAAAGATTTGAGAAGTAAGTGTATCAAAAAGGAGGAACTCTTCAATCTTGTGAAGAGACGAAAAATGGGCTGATTCAGACATATTGTTAGACATGGTGTACTTTGAAAGGACATCCTTCAGTATGAGGAGCACGAAGAGAGGGTCGTCCAAAGCATATCTGGCAGGATAACGTAAAAGAATAGAACGGCCTCTCCCAGTGGCTGTTAGGGGAGGGGGTGAAAATCTCCCCGCCCCCCCCCCCAATGAGTGTTTTTTTACATTTAATATTACGCATCATTTGAAGGCCCCCATAGAGGTCAAGCCCACCCCCTCCCCAAATGGTAGTAAATTCTTAGTTACGCCCATGCCTCTCTCTTGATATCCTGCTAAAAAGCAGATGTGGACAAGAAAAAGTGGAGGGATTTTGTTGCGTGAGCTGTGACACCACCCCTACAACTTGACAGAGTTTAATCAATTGATTGACATGCATGATTAGATTAACCCAGGAACACGCGTAGGACGTAGGGCCTAGGCCTAATCGTCTTCTTTTTTTTAAGTAACGTCTGTATTTAATATAAGAAAATATAGATGAGATGAGAGATGTGTTTCACGATTTATTATCCAGCACATAGGTTCGAGCTTATATCTAAAGTCCTACCAATATGGAAAAGGCCGGCTGTTACTGCTACTTTGAAAGAATCCGTTATTTTAGCCTATTAAACATGCTAACTTCCTCGTGTATTTGGCTGTTGAAATACATGCACAGGAAATGAGATTGTGTTCATCTTCTACCAAGAAGGAGGAGCAGACTCTGCTTACTATTATATATAGATTCTATGCCTATTCTAAACCAGCGTTTTATGGTATGAACCTTCTGACTACCATGACATTCGTTATTCAACATTATGGTTTGCGTTTAATTTAAAAAAAAAAAATATATGTATCGAGCAGTTATTGCCTTTTTTTTTCTTTGGAATCTTAAAAAATTACAGACTTTCTTTAAAAAAAATAGAGAAAATAATTACGTCGTATATGTATCCATCTTTTTACAAGAAGTCTGTGACATGATTAATATAGTACGATTTGACAAGTGAGCTTTGTAAAAAAAATATAAACAACAACTAAATACTGAACTGAAGCTATTCTTAGTGAAGTTAGCCTCTAATCATAACAGAACACGCAACACATCGGTAACCGTAAACTTGCTTTTAAGGCGGGACCGCGGGACTTGCTCTTCAGTTTTAAAGTTTCATTTAGACTCCGATCTAGTTACCCAAAGTCAA
The DNA here is from genome assembly GCA_021533235.1 of Biomphalaria straminea. NCBI lineage: Eukaryota > Metazoa > Mollusca > Gastropoda > Planorbidae > Biomphalaria > Biomphalaria straminea. Next base: position 35,959,363 of record JADKLZ010003886.1, read on the forward strand.
ATATGGCGACTGAGTCTGTCACAGATCTGAGAGAAAAGCTGTACAAATCTAACAATCGTCCTAAAGAATTTACAAAAAAATCAAATAACAAGCACAAGGGATATTTCAACAGAGGAGTACCGCGATCCAAATATGATGACTACAACACAGAAGAACGCGAAGAAGAACTTCAAAAAGTAAAATCTGGAATACAACAACAAAAATTATTTTCAGCAGATGACTGTTCAGAGATCGAAAAGAAAATAGATAAAGTAGTCAAGTTAAGTGATATTGGTCTGTACAAGGAACATACAGTAGATAGGTAAGACTAGTAAGAGTATTACTGTAGTCTAGTCTAGAAATTGTTTGCAAATCATGCCAAATGTTTCTAATTCTAGACTAGTCAGTGGATCCTGGGACTGGACTGAGGTCTGTAGCTCCAAACATAAAAACAAATGAGTTATAAACAAAAAAAACGACCCGTTCAAGGCAGGTGAATTCTATGTGGTGTTCAAAATATAAGGACTTCCTGTATATTATATAGAAAAATATGGAGTCAGGAGTGAAGAGCTCCTGGTCCAAGCCTTTTTGTTGGACAAAAGTAAAAGCCTTTGAACTTGCCCTTTCCAACAAATAATGAACGATCAAAAGGATAAAGATAATGGTGCCTTTGGCGCTAATTCCGTACTGGACTTTATACAAGATATATCTATAACTATATAAAGCCAGCTTAGCTATAATTACTTTAAAATTAATAAAATGGCCAAGGCCAAGTGAGCCTTTAGAAACTAAGCAAAAGGTCTTGGAAGAATCTAAGACAGTCTTGAGTTGAGCCAACTAGATTTAGATCTACATCTTGACATCTAGAGATCTAAAATGTCTTGGAATCAGAAGAAAAAAGTTATGACTAAACCTAAATCAAAATATCTAGTTTTAGCTAGAGTTTAATGTATTGATGATTGATGGCAGACAATTAATTAGATCTTTTAGTTATTAAATGCCATTATAAATGCAAACTTTACATTTTATTTAAATCTAGATCTAGAACCCAAAAAAATCTGATAACTCCACAGCCATTGGACAATAGTCTGAAAACAAATATTCTATGTTATTGTAGTCCCATGCTTATTGAAAATATTCAAGGGGGAAAGACACTATTCATGATCATTAGAAGACAAAGTGTTAGAATTACACATTTACAGAGAATTCCTTCCCTTTTAATTCATTTAATTTTTTACCCTAGCTTTTAAAATATTTATTCAATTGTCGCTTGGTCTCTAGGCTCTTTGGAAATGAGGGAAGAATGTTGGTAAAACTTCTCGAATTGAGAATGTTATGGTGCTGCTTTTGAGTTATATCAAACTTCTTTTTAGACTATATAGATCCTTTTTCAGAAACACCAGGTCTTTGTCAAGTGGTTTATAAAAATGCGAGTCAGTCACACACAGTAGTACCTCTGCATTGTCCAAGAATGTTAGGTTGTACTCATCCTTCTCTCTCCCTCTAGTCTGTACATTTTTTTTTGACAGCACATTTTTGTATGTTAGCAAATAGGGCTTTGTCCTGTCTCTTCTTGGGAGGGGTAGGGATGTTGAGGGAAAAACAAGATTTGTTTCCATCTAAAGAATGCCATTCTTTCCCTCCTTCCAAAGTCAGCCACACAGCTCTTTATAACTAAATAAGACTAGTGGCTGGTTTCACTTTTTCTGCACAGCTGTTACTGTCAGCTGTGTGCTTTTTTTTTTTCTTTGTAAGAAAAATTTAAGATAGAAAAAAAAACATTCAATATTATTTGCAAATTTTTCTTTCATTTGAATAGGGCACCTTTAAGAAACAAGTATTTCTTTGGAGAAGGATACACATATGGGTCACAGTTAACCAAGCGTGGTCCTGGCAGTGAACGCCTGTATAGCAAGGGTGATGTGGACGAGATACCTAAGTGGATACACCGGCTGGTGATTACTCCGCTGTACAAGGCCAATGTGATCCCTGAGGGCTTTGTCAACAGTGCAGTGATCAATGACTACAAGCCAGGTGGCTGCATTGTCTCTCACATTGACCCGCCACACATATTTGAAAGGCCCATTGTCTCAGTGTCATTCTTCAGTGAAAGCGCTTTAAGTTTTGGCTGCAAGTTCTCATTCAAGCCCATCCGTGTGTCGAAGCCTGTGCTAACATTACCTATGGCACGAGGCTGTGTAACGCTGCTAAGGTAAAGACTTTATTTTAGGCCTGCTATATAATGCTTTTACTTATATGATGTAATAAATACTTTTCTTTTAATCAAAATATTTTTTTTTTACTTTTTAAAAATATTATTCGTTGAGATATTTTACGGGTTTTGGTTTGTCAAATCACATTATTTCATCAGAAATCTATGCTCTGATACTCTAATAACTTAGTTGACATTGCATACAATTTTCTTAATAGTATTACTGCTATTACTTTTTTTTTTTTCAGTGGTTATGCAGCAGATCACATAACACACTGCGTAAGACCAGAAGACATTGTTTCACGTAGGGCAGTCATTATTTTAAGAAGGTAAGTCATTTATTTTTGCTAGAACACAATTCTACTTAGGTCCTGCAGCAAAAAATAAAAGTAAATTTAAAAAATAATTTGTGAAGAAAAAAAAAATTGAAATGTCTCTCTTTTGGGTTGAAGTTGCAAAAACATCTAATAAGAAATTAAAAACTTGATATGAGACTGTCAATCCAACAATTTTTTTTTTTACTTTCTGCAGCTGTCCTTACAAAGCTAAGTTATTTTTGATAATAACAAGTCTGTATTGAACAATCTTTCAAACTATGAAATCAGTGTATATATTATTTTTATTATTATTACATAAAATGTACAATCTATAAAACTAGAGAAATTATGTTTAAATCCTTAACCATAATAAATGTTTACTCTAATCAGGGTCAGAGATGATGCCCCAAGACTAGAACCTTTGCTGGAGGTTGTCTCCCCTTCAAGGAAGCGTGTGATCATGACAGTGGACAGCGATTCAGACAGTTGCCAGGGAGAAAAGAACTTGTCTGACTCAAGCAGCGATGACAACATTAAGCCAGTGAAGGTCAATTCAAAAGTCATTTGCCTGTCTGAGGAGCTCAACCATAAAGATGGCAGATCTTATACAACCTGTTCACCCAAATCTGTCAAAAGGTAGCTCTATATCTATGGTGCACACCAAGTGTTCAGCTGTTTTGACATTGTCATTTATAGTGGAGTTTTGTTGATTCTTTGAGTTTGTATCATTTTTTTTATTAATATATTTTTGTATCTTGCTCTGCCTGTTTAAATGATTTCTGGAGGCAGGTCTAAGAGAAAGCTTTATGTATCCAATCTGATATATTTTCAAACTTCAATTTACTGTTAGGTCATCCCTATCTGCAGTTATGTATTCAAGATGTGTTTTTTTTTACAAAAATATAAAAGTTAATAGTTGAGAATTAACATTTTTGAGTTTTTTATGACCTGGTCCCCTGCTCTTTCTGGGTGTCAGTAATGTGACACATTGTAAACACTGTATATTGTCACACTTAAGTACATGCAAAGGTGAGCTCTGTGATAGACTGTAAATTAAATTATGTACATGTGCAGCATTGTGACCTGTGTTCACTTGTCCATTTGATTCCTGATGCAATCCTTCAAACATGGGTGTATCCTTATGTACGTTTCATTTTTAGTTTTCCTTTTTTGTTTGAGCCTTTCTGTTTCTCTACTAAGTGCTCAAGTTTGAAGTAAAATTATTAAACATTGTGATATTTTGTTTTTGTTCAAGTTGAAAAGTATCTCTGTAGATAGTATTCATATATCATGTTCATATTATATACATTTATATTTATACATTCTAAAATGTTGTTATTGCTGTTAAACTAAATTCAACACATCAGAAGAAGACCTCATGTTTTGAATGGACTTGGTGTTTAGCAAAAAATGTTATGCTTGAAAGCGAATATTTTTGAGGCCCTGTTGGGGTGTAACTATAGAAATAAAAAGTGATAAACACGCTAACACCATTGCCGAGGTAATAGGTTGTTGACTGGAGCTCCTCCCACCTTTACCAACCTCTCCATTGACTCTTGGTGTTTTAATCTATTGTGACAAATACCTTATCAGTGTAGAAAGCTATGAATATTTTTGTAAAACAAATACACATGTATTAATAAATAGATTGAGACTGTATATATAATGAATAGATTGAAATTGAAATGGATGTTAGTCTTTACATGTTTGATGTGCACTGTGTAGTCTACTCTGTTGTGTTGCCAAGTAAAACAAGTTATCTATTTTCTGGTGATTTGACTGAATCTCATGAAAAACTTTCTCCTATTAGTTCTAAATTGAATTCTATCAGTGCCAACAGCAGTCAAAACCTTGAAATATTGAATGAAGTTTGACTGTTAGTGTTCAAAATAATTTATAACAAAATCAACCATGTTACCTCAAAAATTTGGTGACTTTAGTGTTTGTGTAACATTTGGTATCCACAAGAGTACAATATAAAGTTTATCCAGATGTCTTTCCCATATAATTCATAAAGCAACTTGCAGCTGATATGCATACCCATTTGTAATACATTTTGTTTTACTTTCAAATGATAAGTTACAATTTATTTAAGAATACTGATTCTCTTTTTCTTTAAAAAAAAAGTTTAATTTAGACTAGCATTTATTTTCCTGTGTACTTTTTTTTTTCTTGAGAGATGAATTTATATCTTTTTTAGTAAAAATTCTGTCATCATTTAAAATGCTAGATTTTTTTTTTCATCATGTAATATTTATCTTTAGCTGAATCTTGATAATCTGACACATCAAAATCTGAAACATATTGACAATGTTTGCATCAACTGAACATGCACATAGCGAGTGTCCTGAAAATTGGACAAGATTGTTTGTGAAATAAGAAACTTGTAACAGTAGTACATCTATTTTTAGAATAAAGGGAGATTAAAAATGTAGTTTAGCTCAGTATGTGAAGGCTGAAATGAGATGTTTCTTATTTATTTACATTTTTCTTTTTTTTTCCTATATTGTTTGTTTTATACCCTTGAAAAAGAGAACGTCTTATTGTGTCATAAATAGAATTTTGTGACTTAAAACTTAAATATCCTCTTGTTTTCTAACAGTTGGACTATCAAGAGTCAACTGTAAGCATATATATATATATATAAATAGAGAGAGAGAGAGAGTTGAGATCATTGAAAACACGAAATAGACTTTTTTTTTTAAGTGCACAACTGTACATTACTTTTGATTACTGATTTAATTGAAAATTATTTAAAGAAAGCAAAGCAGTAAAGATGATACATGTCAATAATGCTTATATCTGATATAGATTTTAAGGTTAGCTTATCCAACTTGAGATTCCAGTAGAGGTGGTTGGTCATTATGTTAGGGATACTTGAAAGACTTAAGACTATGGAGACTGGTCAATAGCCTGCTCTACTGAAGTTTCATCTTTGCATTATAGTTTGCCTGGTGTATGTCAAACTTCCAGTCACTGACACTATATATATATATATTTATATATATCTTTGAATTACAAACAAAAATCACTTGTTAAAATATTTTAGTAATTTCTTTTCAAGTTGTGTGTGTGTGTGTAGAATTTGCTGAATTGTAAATAAAATTCAGAAATGTTAACTTGTACTGGATAAATGAATAAATACCATCAATCAGAACTGATACATCGTTTCCGATCACTAATATTAAATAACTACACTTCTAGCTGTTGTATTTGATAATACTGTGGCAGTCAATATCTCTCCATTTTTTATTACAAATATAGGTGAAATATCAGCATCGAAATGTTGAGAAAGTAAATTATCCCTTTATTGTGGCTGTCAGAGAAACAGTAATCCAAAATGTAAATCTACTTGTATCAAACTTGGAAAAGGAAGCTCATTATAGTCAGTAGATGGTTTACATTCTAATTGAAAGATTCTTGACATTTTGATTTTTATTTGAATAAATGATATTCTCTAATATGTACATTTTAAAGATTTTTAATAAGTCACTAATTCTTGCTTTTTAAATACAATTTTGTCCATTTCTATTCATTTAGTTTGTTAAATTAATTTTTTGTCATATATTTAAAATTGTACTACATCTATAAAGCCTTATCTGCCGGTGTTTTATTTATTTAAAAACAAAATGATTTTTCAATGTTGCTTGTAGCTTACTTCTGCCCTCCTCCTCAAAGACAACCATTTTTGTTAGAATACAATGTATGAATGAGGTCGATTGTTGAATCTCTTTAAATGTTTAACAAGAATTTCAGTTTGAATTTCAACTTTTTTGTGTTTTGTTTTCTGTATTGAAACTTTTAGTATTTAGGCAAGCTATAGCTATCATTTAGCATTACATTTCCATCCTTAGGGAAAAAAATGATTGATGATGGAAACAAAGAGCATGTGATGAAGTCAGTTTAATAGGAACATTTTGTGGTAATGAACACAATCTTGAAAATACAAGTCTTTATAAACATATGAGGTTAAAACAAAAATCTACATGGCCATACATTATCAAATAGATACAAACATAAAAAAAACCAACTTTATACATGAACAATAAAAAGATGTTAACACAAAACATCCTATTTATATACAAAAAAAATAATACATTTACTCATTGCTGAACACTCAAGTAAAATTCAGTTCTTAAAAGATGTCTCTTTTAAGAATAATACTAGAATGTATACATATTTGGTACTAATGCAATTAATGCTGCACCTATTCCACATTAAATATGGACTTTGCTTTTTTATATACTGATTGTGTAGCCCCAACTCCTTGTACACAGTACTGGAGTTGGAAGAAAACTAACACCTTGGAGAATCAGGAGTAACATATAGAACAATTCAAGCATTTAAAAAAAAATGTAATAGCAATATGTTGAACTTTGACCTCAACATGCCACAAAAACAAGTGTTATTGCATATTAACATAATGTAGCAAAGGATTTTTGTATAATATTGCTTTCAGAATCCTCTGCCTAGGCATGATGCTTTGTTGTAATTAGTTCCTGCATTTGGTCTCAGGCTGGTTTCTTTGTTTTCTCCTGTTTATGAGAAATAAAAAATAAGTCTGTACATAAATCTAATACAATTATAAACAAAAAGTAAAATCTAATACAACAATAGAATCCAATGTATGTTGATATCTAAACTTTGAATTTGACATCAATCCAAGAATGTAAAAGCAGTAAAAAAATATTTTTTTTCCCCTCACAATTAGCATTGAAGGTATGTAAATATTTTCCCCCTCACAATTAGCATTGAAGGTATGTATCTTGTTAACAGCAGTAAATAATAAACTCTTTCTTGTAAACAACAAATTCAATCATTCATAGCTGTGCTGGATGGATTTTTGCCTGGTCGATTGGTATACGCTCTCTCTAGACTTGTTTGATGGTCCTGCCATCTCCTATCGTTCTGTGAGTGGTTTGGGCTTGAATATAATTACCTTCAAATCTGTATTGTTTTTTAAATTTGCTGCCTTTCAGATATAAGGAGAACCTTTAAACATATATACTTTTTCAGTCACTCGATGTTTCTTGAAGTAAATGTATGACCACACTACCAATCTACAGGTTTCAATCACTAATAAAACAAAAATAAAACACTAATGAAAACATAATATATATATATTTGTTCATTGGTGTGTTTCAAGGCATTTAAACATTCTATGATTTTTAGATTCAGAAGACCATTCTATGATTTTTAGATTCAGAAGACATCTGTTAGCCATGTGAAACACTGCACTTAACCTTAATCTTCAGAATAAATAACAATGCCATTAATGACATCTCTTTTATAGTGTCTCCAATAAGCTTTTCAGCATCTAGACTTGATCTATACAGTATCTCATTATTGATCTTATCTGATTATTTGAATGTAAAATGGAAGCATTTGTTTCAGCATGTGTTAGGAAAAGCTTTGTTTCTTCTCCATCCTATTTGTAAACCTTTCAAAACAAAACCAAACTCAACATTCAATTGGGAGAAGGGCTGTGAGAAAATGTTCAAATCAAAGCAACAACTAGAATTCTTTTAAAGAACATTCTTATGTTTCCAACCAATTCCAGACTTCTAGCTTTTGTCCAGCAATGCCAAGTTTGTCTTGTATTGGTGGGACATTGTTTATAAAATCAATAGCCACAGAAACAAAATTTTCCACTATAATTTGTCCCATTGATTTTAAGAGCAGACTAAACCAAGAAAATGAATTAATAAGAACATGTTAGCAAAGTTATCTTACCAAAGCCTCCTCAAGAAGCTTGAAGTGATTTTCTGTAGCTTTAAGAAGAGAATTGAATAATGGCATTTGAGCCAGCCCATCTGCTCCAATGATTTTTTTAATATAATTTTGAGTGATTAGAAAATTGTTGAACAAGACCTCGAGCTTATCCTTCCTTGTTGAACTCTGATGTCCAACATATCTCTGGAGTAGCTTGGCTCTCTGTCATAAAATAGAAATAAATGATCTATTGAAACAACAAACCTTATTTAGAATGCAATCTGATAATTATGTTGTCTGTCAGGGAGTTTTTATTTATTAACAAATTTAGATCCTTTTTGGAAGCTCTCTCTGAAGTTTCTTATAATAAACTCACAATTTTATTAACAAAAATATAAAAAATAAGTTAAAATATTACAATCATTGTGAATTGGATAATCTTAAGAGATTAGAGACCTGGAGGAAGCTTTTAGGTGGCCTATGTCCCAGATTGGACCACAGGCAGAGATGAATCTTAAGGTAGTTTGGGTAATTAAAAAGTATATTGGTTTTTATGTTTGTTTTGGATCTTCTTTATGAAATAAAGATTATTATAATATAAATAAAAGAATATAAATATATAAAAAGAAAAAAAGATGATTGAGGTCAAGCCCGAACCTCCTGCAGGACATGACAGTTGAGAGGTCACAATAAATATGACATTAAAATGGCTAAGATAAAGGAAGAGAATAATACATACTTCATTGGTGAGCTGAACAAGGTCATCTTTCTTTGAATCACTGCTATCTGATGCTGTTTTTAGGAGGCTCTCAATTTTACAGCGCAGCTGAAAGAGAGTCTTAAAGTCTTGAGGAGGAATAGAAGCCGACAGAATGAAGCTACAGCTTCTCTTTGTATAGAGCTCCTTAACCTCCCCCTCAAGCAAAAGTTGCTCAGGCACTGGGTAGTGGGCGTGACCAAAGTTCGCAGACTGAAATGTTTGAATAAAGTCTTTGGTGACCACTTCAAATGAATGTTTGATGTTCTGTAAGTGCGAGTCCTGAAGTTTCAAAGAGGGACATTTGAAAGTGAATCCCAGCAGCGAAACTTTGGTGAGGTCAGGCAGAGTGTCCAAAATTAACAGCTTAAGAGTATCAGATGTGTGTGATTGTGAGGCTGTGTATTCAGCATTAGAAGAAGTCAACTCAGACTCAAGGTGTAGTACCTGTTGGGTCAGCTCTGGGGTGGTCAGAGGATCACAGTTATCTTTCAGCTTCTGAGCTATGTTCTCAATATCACTAATGAGGCCTAGGATTTTGATTCTTTTCTTCTCAAATCCCTGCAGGACCTGCTCCAGGGTGTCACCTGATAAGGTTCCATCTTTCTCTTCAAGCATGAGAAAACTGTGGCATTGGCCAATCAGTTTGGACTCTAAATAAAACTGTTGGGTAGAAAATTTATCCACATGACTTCTGTCAGCCATGCCAAGTGGAATATCATATTTGAAGTTTCTACCAACAAAAGCATTGCTGGGTAGATCAAACCAAGCAGAACATGCTTTCATTATTTCATCCCCTACATTCTTCTGTTGCTGTGGGTTGGAGTCTTGGCTATTCAGGATTGTGCTCACTGGAAAAGGTATAGTAGAAGGAGAGTCTTCTTGCAACAAGAATCCAGTTTGAAGAAAAACAAACATTTTGACTGTCAAGTCTTGTCCTTTGACTGATGTTTCTTTTCTGGAAATATAAAAATCTAAGTCTAGATCAGAAGATTTGTGCAGTGAAGAAGCCGACCCACTTTGACTTGGTGGTTGGTTATAGATGTTCAATAATTCATCCACAATGGATTTTTTAGGCACTGTTTTGTGAGGATGAGACAATGTGTGCTGGACATCAGGCAAAGTTTTTTCCCCTGAGCTCTTTGAACTTTTCTCACTATCTAGAAAGTTCTTTTTTCTTTTAGGTGACCTACTTTTTAATGACCTTCTAGAAGACCTGTTAGGTGACATACTTGCCGATCTATGTGGCGTTGGTTGGCGCTTAAAAGAAGGACTATCATGTGGTGTATATATTCTTTTATTGCCTAACTTTAGAGGGCTAGTAATTCTAGTTTTGCTGCTTGTATTCGTCAAGTCATATGTATTTATTTTTTTATTGTCTAATCTCAGAGGGCTAGTAATTCTA
>JADKLZ010003886.1:35983722-36003586 GCA_021533235.1 Biomphalaria straminea
ATATATTAGTTTTCTGTAATAAATTTTTCATAAAAGAAAATATGAATCATAAAAAAATTTATTGTTTATAAATTATAAAGTCTTTTTTTTTTTAAAGTATGCTGAGATTTAACTGCTGATTGGTATAAAAGTACTCACCCAGGCCATTGAAAGTAATGTTTCCTATAGATAGGCCACTTTTGGCTATGTCTCTCATTGGTATTCTATGACAAAAGAAACCATAATCTTCCTTGAAGGAAACATTGCTACGTCCTCTGATCTCAGATTTCTTTGCTCTAAAAACATAAACAAAAATACATGACCATAATCCATAATTTTATTTATAATATTAAGGCCTAATAAAAAATAAAAAACATATTGTATAAAGTTGGTGGTGATACAGATGGGGGTAATGGTATATGTGAAGTCAGCGGATGCCAATCAGAATGTGTCAGAGTCAGAGACAAGTCGCTTCACATTACCTCCCAGCTTCACTAGTATGAGTCAAAGTCAGAGTCAAGAACCAGTCTACATGAAGTCAGTCCGGAACCAGAGAATCAATTGCAAGTCTAGTAAGAGGTGGACAGTTGATACAGCCTTACAGGGTTATGTGGGGGTGTGAAGCTTTTGTTCAGTCATTGATGGCTGTGATTTACTGGAATTAAACTGTTGCTATTTTGGAGCCTTGAATTGTCAAGCTCTTTGAGTTGGTGGTGTTGTGTGATGCAGTGTGATGAGAGCTTGGATAGTGAGATTCATTACAATATCTATTTTGATACTATTTTAAAATTACACATAAATTTTCAAAGGATTAAATCTGAAACATATAAATTCCTAGATGTATGACTGATGTTTTAATGATGATGGTTGGTTTTGTCAATGTCCTAAGGTTAGAAAAGGCAATGAAAATGGATATTTAATTTTTAAAAAGTAAATGATTAAATGAAATGTCCCAATCACCATAATGTTGAACACTTCCAGAATGTGTGTTGTTTGATTGTAAAAGGTTTGACATGTTTCGAATCTTCCTTCAGAGTTGAAGATAATTTGCTTCCTAGTCCAAACCACCTGCAGGATGATGGGGGATGGGAGCAAGCAGGGTTTGAACCTGGGACCATCTATAAGTCCAAACAATAGTCCAGCATGCAAACTGCATGACCATGTTATGAGAATTATGTAGATCGCTGAACAGAAACAGTAAATAAGGCAACAAAAGATTTCTTGCTGAGCTGTTTCGTATTTCAAAGGAAGCTCTGAAGATATGTAGGTATCCCAACTAAGTGAAAGTAGGTGACAGATGATACCTCATTGAACATAAGTGAGTAGCCAAAGTAGCATAGTGAGTGAGGATGACAATGTTTGATGCTTCATTCCAAAAATTTAAAAAAGTGAGTATTACAAATTTTACACTCAATATTGGGACTATAAGCACTATAGATTCCCACCTTCGATAAAGTCCACTAGGGAACCGGTGCCAAGGTGCTGTTAAAAATAATTTTAACCAACTGTCCTATATGGACCGGGAGTTCTTCACCCCAAGTTGTGTCTAAAGGTTCCATAATGGTAGGGAACAGTACAGGGTTGTAGCATATATGTAGTGCACCGTGATCTGGTCAAGGGAGCTTGCTACAGCAGCACTAACCACTCAAAATTTTTTCATATTTCTATATTGTAACCACCATTACTTCATCTATTGGTCTCTGTTGGCGTTCCCCTGCATGGATTGACATGACAAATTTGGTGGAATGGGTTGCAGAGTCCCTCGCCCAGAGTGAGATAAAGAAAAAAAGTTCACCCTTGGAGGCCTGGTGATGCCCAGAGTTAGTGAATGATCATTTTATTTTTGAAAATACTCAACTCTAAGTATTAAATTTAATGCATCACAAGTCATTAAAAATTGCAATATTTGTTCTCTGGTTTTAACGTTACAACCTCTTAAATATCAGGTTAAAAAATTAAATTCTAAGATATATGATATTTAATTAAAACTCACGTATAAGATTTGTTCAACTCAGAGTTGTGGATCATTAAAATTTCCAGAACCTCAATTCGGTCACAGTAAGTAACGTCTAGACAACATTTTCTGATATCTTCTAGTAGAATAATGGAGTCTCTGCTGCTCAGACTCACTTTCTGAATGTGTCCTTCTAAGAATCAGAAAATATGATGAAATAAATGCATGAAGCAAATAGGTTTATTTGAAAAACTGTAAAACTGATATTCACTAGACTCATAAACATTGTATCCATTATGTCATACATATTGTTAAGGTTTGGTAAGTATTTTTTGGTAAGTATATTTAGTTATTCAAGGTCTTAAGATATATGATGTTGAGTCTGCTCGAATTTGAAATGCAACCTAATTTTAAAGAGTCGATTATCTATTGCAGTGATGCTCAACCTAATTCATCCAGCGGGCCATTTAAACTTTCCACACGCGTGTCGCGAGCCACATCAGCAAAAAGGTACAAAAAATGAAATAAAAATACCCCTAAAACTATTTGAAACTATTGGATCTAGTACTTAATTAATGGGATATTTAAAGTTAAAGTCTATCATTTTTTACGCGTCTAAAAATGGCTTTTTTTGTCTATTTAAAATGTAAGCAACATTGCAGCTACCTTTGCCACCAACTTATTTCCTTGTCTCTTTTTGTTAAATATTCCCATTGATCCTCCAATCTCTAGGCCTAGTTTAACCAATCTTTTATATGCGATTCAAATCAAGAAGGCCTTCATATTTGTTTTATAATGCTTCTGTATATGCTGTTGTTTTTGATACAGCTAAACTTTCTTTACAAAGCAAAGATGTTGGCTTATTATCATGTTTCAAAAAAAAAAAAAAAAAAAAGATCCATTCACTTTTACTGGTAGATTCTACATTTTGGACCGACGTTTCGGGCCTTATGGAACCATGTCGCGGGCCGGTTCTGGCCTGCTGGCCGTACTTTGGGCATCACTGATCTATGGTAAAACCAATGATTTCTTTTTTTTTTTTATCTAAGACCAAGCACTCAGTAAATTTAGAGGCTTTAGTCTAGTCAGGGCTATTTTTTATAAATTCATGACATCCTTAATCAAGTAGAAAACTAATGTTCCCTCACCTTTTTTTTCAATTATGTAATAACCAACCCATAAAAAAAAATTACTTTATATAATATTATAAACAACTTGCCAAAATTAAAAAACATCCAATTTAGAAAGCAATGTATTCTATGTTTTAGGGTTAGGGTTTTTACTATTCCTCAATTTCTTGACTCACAGTCACTGGTATTAGTTTTAAATTGTAAGAAATATATTTTATCTAACGTACATGAAGAGCTAATTAAAAATTTAGGCATTCCATTATTTTTTCTATCTTGTTAAGGCATAAATAGTTAAGCCCACTATTTGTTTTAGCTTCAAATAAGGGCTTCACAGTGTAAACAAAAATCTACATATTCAAAATAGCCAGTTTAGGACCACTGCTCTATTTGTTAAAGTTTTTTTACTTTTTAGGGGTATATGAAGTCCATGTTGTTCTATTCCTTTTAGGCTTGCTTAGCCTTTTCCAAATGATAGAAAAACTACTGATCCAATGTTCTACACCAAAATCACAGTGATTTTATCTTTTAGATTTGAGGAATTAACCAATCAGTGACAACATCTATTGGTTAAGTATACTTGGTATTTAACATAAAAAAAAACTTCACAATAAGAACCATCTGTTGATTCTCAAATATATTTAAATATTTAGGATGCAAATATATATTGAGTCTATGAAAACAACCAATTATTAAAATTACGCTTAAAAGAGAAAGAAAGAGAGAAGCAGAGAGAAATAGAAAGAGGACTAGAGAGATACAAGTGCAATAAAAAGTTATGGACAATATAATTACCTCTATGAGTGACACCTTTTATTTTTGGAATGTTAAATTTCTGTAAAGGCTCCATCTACAAGAAGTGTACAGTCTAAATTATTATTGATTCCATCCAAACATAAGCGCATTTAATATTAAACAATGACAATAAACTAGTTGATCTTAATATAAACCACATTATTTGGCTTTAAAATTAAAACTAAAAAGAAGTTCCCCTTTCAGACCTTGTGAACAGATGTAAAGTTCATCTGTTTCTGTCGCCCATGGTTAATGAGGGTGTCATGTGGCCAGCACAATGACCAACTGCCTTTACTTTCCCCAACTAATGTCAGGTACCCATTAGAGCTGGGTGGACTCAGAGGCACCCAAAGATCACAGAATTAAAAATCCCAGTCTTCACCAGGATTCAAACCTATGACCTTGGTTTAAAAGCCAAACACTTTACCGCTCAACCACAGTGCCTACAAACTTCAAAATGCAAAGGAATATAGTTTTGTCAGGCCTAGAATGACAAAACTAGAAAACTTTTAAAATCATCTTTTGAATCTATTGGTTTACTCTCACAAGATCTGTATTTCTTAAATTCTTTTTAGTGTGAGAAATAAAAATTACAATAAGTATTGATGATGATGCTTTATTTTGTTTGACAATTTATCAGCAGTTGGCAAGAATTACTTTTTACTGAGAATTTTCACATGTGTTTTTTTACATTGTCCACATTTTTTGTCCTCTTATTTTGGGTAATGATTTACATGTATACAAATTATGTGCATTAGAAATTCTTAAAAAAAAAAGAAAAAATTAGTGTTAAAAATGAAAAACAAATCAACAAGAAATGAATTATAAGTATGATGAATACAAGTTATAAAATCTTCTAGTGGAGCAATACAAGTAACCCTAGCTATATTGCAAATCAGTACCAGCAAAGTGTCAATTTCATTTAATAAGATTATTTTGGCCTAACCCTATCATATCTATCAACACTCTACTGGATAATGACATTAACAACAGGATAGCCAAGGCAATGGCCATCATGTCGCGGTTGCAGAAAAGAGTCTGGGACAACATATTGCTGACTAACAGCACTAAAACTCTAGTCTACCGGACCTGTGTATTGAGCACCTTGCTATACGGAAGTGAAACGTGGTCAACCTACTCATGGCAGGAAAAAAAGCTGAATGTCTTTCACCTCCGATGCCTAAGGCGGATCTTTAAAATAAGGTGGCAAGATAAGATAACCAATGAGGAAGTGCTACAAAGAGCAGGTTGCCAGGACATCCGCTCTGTTATCAGTAGCAGACGCCTTGGCTGGCTTGGCCACATTCGTAGAATGCCAGTAGGTCGACTCCCACAGGATATTCTGTATGGCGATCTAATAGAAGGCAAAAGAGCCGCTGGCCGACCACTCTTACGTTATACAGATGTATGCAAACGGGACATGAAGCTCTTTAAGATCGACACCAGCAACTGGGAAGAGGTGGCACTAGATAGATCCACATGGAGAGAGAGCATAAAGGAGGGGTCTTTGATTGCAGATGCCATACACAACAGAAGCAGAAAGAAAGGTGAAAGTGCAACGGCGCTTGGTGACTACATATGCCCAACCTGCGATCGCAGCTGTGTATCAAGGATCGGCCTCTTTAGTCACACAAGAGCTTGCAAGGGGAAAAGATCGTCTCTCGAGACGTAAAATGCCACAGACAGACGTTGAGCAAGTATAAGTCTTTTTTTTTTACATGGTTTGTAAGCTTACAAAATACTGATATATTGAAATCCAGATAATTCATCATTTCAAAAAATCAGAGTTCCCTTCACTTGAAATTCTTTTCATTTTTTTCCCTTCCTTATCCTTAAAAACAAAAAGAAGAAGTGAGTGACACATCATGTTTTATTCCACTGATTATTTTAGCCAAGACTACTTGAAGGAGCAGAGACCTGAACAACCACCATCACCACCATACAAAAACCCCAGACATTCATCAATTCTTATAATACACCAGACATGATCCAGAATGAGGAAATGTGTAAAAGAGCAAAGCAGCAGCCCATAGAAGTATAATATTTTGGCATGTAAAATCTGTGGCTTATACAAATCAATGAAAGCTCTGTCAACTAATCAAAGGTGTGGGGTGTACAAAATTCATTTTACTGAGCATAATGGAAACTATGGACATACCAGTGGGTCTTTATACCTTCTATAGTTTGCTGTGTGGTTGTGAAATGTACATTGGAAAGCTTTATGAACATCTCAACACAAACCTCATGACAATGATAGTACTGATGCCGCAGAGAATCTTTAATATACCAGTACCAGTAATATTTTGTGACAAGTTTAAGGCAAGTCAGCTATGCACATGCAGTATATATAAGGGTGCAGGCTGTACCATTTTGTTTTGTTTACTTATTTTGTAATTTGTGCAGGGTTTACATTTGTGCAAGTTGTAGGCATGAAATATGATAGATATCATTCAGAGATGCTAGAGATGGATAGGTCACACCCTTTGTAAGTCTGGATACAACATAACAAGGACGGCCCTTCCCAGGAACACCCCAAGGAGAGTGTGGGTGGAAACAGATGACAAACTGGAAACAGATGACAAGCAGATCGGGACTATTGGAGAGACTTACCCAGACACCTGGTTGAGGAAGCTGGTTGATGGCCTATGTCCTAGACAGGACCACATGCAGTTTGAGATGACTGTTTATCTTACAGCTTTCTGAGCAGAAACCATTGAATTTTACAGTACACATAATATTATGGTGGAAAGAAATAAATACTTATATATACCTGAGACCCAGTGAAAGTACTGGATGAAAATCTATATTACATGTGGGTCTTCAGGCAGACATTGTTGTATCAGTAAGGACCTGTTAAAAAATAAATATTAAATGGATTTGATTATAAAAGTTAAAGAAAATTTGAATTGCAAGTAGGTATTTCGGCATAAAGTAGTGTTTATATATATTATTTCAAATTCACAAACAAAAGCTACAATGCAGAACTGTCTTAATCCATTATTGAAAATTGATTTATTAACAGTAATCCAAAAACAAGACACACTACAAAATAGTTTATTTATGGAATCTGGAATGTAAAGCTCTATGTCAAAAACCTTATGCCAAACAAATTATTTTTAAAATAGAAACAAAACACTTATTTCCCCATTGTATTATCATGATTAGTGAATATAATGTAAGTCAATGAGAAGCAAAACTCATACTTAATGGTTATATAGAAACTAAGGATATATTTTAACATACTAGATTATAATTAAAGAGATAATGATTCTTCTAGAACTTTTCTTTCCTGTGTTTTTTTATTTAAAATTATGGACATCTGATACCTTTCTAGGAGGAATCTTATTGTAATTCCTTAAGTCCACATTAACTGCATTAAAAAAAAAGAGCCATAGTTGACTAAATGTTTGTCATTAAAGATGAGTACCAGTTTAGTATTAGTTCAAGCATACATAGAAAATAATTCACTTTAAAAAATGTATATTTACTATTTCGAAAATGTTGTGGCTACCTATAAGTGTACCACTAACAAACAAGATTACAAAGAGAGTTTGTGTGATACACAAACTCAGAGGCGGCCCCTGTCGGAGTCGGATCCCTGTCAGATCCGCCTATTCGCAAGATGTTTCGGATGTTCCTTCTAAGTAACTGGCTCAATTCCTGTGTGCTCCTATCCTTAAACTATCGCAATATTTCTGAAAGAACAGTAAAGGTTAAATCATATTTTCAAAAGCCTTTTGTGTTTTTTTCTAACCGTGACGGACAGACCAACCAACAGACAAAACGCACAAAAATATGCTTGTTTTATTCTAATGGGGGCACTAAACAATTTTTTTTTTAAAAATCTGATTTTTTTAAAAATTTAAGAAATTAGTTTAGAATCATGTCATTTCCGGGCTTTACGCTAGTACACGAAAGCCACTGCCAAAAGTTCATTTTAAAAAATGTGCATGATATCTACATGCCCGAAGCATTTCTTATAGTAACATTTCCTCCCTTACATTTACGTAATTGTTTTAGAATTGGTGTTTTGTTATTAAAAAATCGCTTGCATAATTAATTTTATAAATTAAACGGTTTGCTTTTAGAAAACTAAAAGTAGCCGGTGCACCTAAACTTTTCAAGCCGCATTTAATGGTGAAATAATATTTTTCGTATCTCTTCTAGTTTTGGCGCTCTGAGTCTGACAGACGGACAGACAGACAATCATTTTAAAAAATGTGCGTGATATCTACATGCCAAGAGCATTTTTTCTAGTAACATTTCCTCCCTTACATTTACCTAATTGCTTCACAATTGGTGTTTTATTATTAAAAAATCGCTTGCATAATAATTTTTATAAATTAAACGGTTTGCTTTTAGAAAACTAAAAGTAGCCGTTGCACCTAAACTTTTCAAGCCGCATTTAATGGTGAAAAAATATTTTTCGTATCTCTTCTAGTTTCGGCGCCCTGAGTGTGACAGACGGACATTTTGCACAAACCAAATAGCGGCTTTTTCCCCTTACGGGGGCCGCTAAAAATTGATAATTATAACACCATAAAAAAAGGCGCACTTTTAAAGCTTATTGAAATTTCTTTAAACAGCTTTTATCAACTCTGTTGGCCTGTCTGATAAAAAGTTTGTGCACATGATTTCTCCCACACTCAATTTTGGATCAAGCTAAAATTGTGCATAATTATTTCTTTTACCTGACAATACAAGAAAAAATTTAAAAAAAAAACAATTTGTTAATTTACTATTGATAATTAATTATTTTGTTTGGTATCTCAAACAAGGAAAATAATTTTATTTGACTGATGTTGTCAAGTGGTGGCATAATTTGAATTAGCCCCCTTTATTTGGTTGTTGTTTTAATTTTGAAGCTGGAACAGTGGCTAGCTTGAGGAGGCTTTAACCCTCAAGTTTGTAACAGTGGCTAGCTTGAGGAGGCTTTAACCCTCAAGTTTGTAACAGTGGCTAGCTTGCGGAGGCTTTAACCCTCAAGTTTGGAACAGTGGCTAGCTTGAGGAGGCTTTAACCCTCAAGTTTGAATTCAGGCAGTTCACTTTTTTATATATAAATGCATTTAAAAAGTGATCAACCAGATGTTCTCGCTCATAGAATATTGAGAAAGCTAAAAGCATGAAATTGCACTAAACAAAAACAATTGGTAAAACTATTTATTATTGTTAGTCTATTGTTGATCAAATTTAAATACATGACTGATCTAAACTAATCGATAACCACACTTAGTATAAGATTTGTTTCTAAGAAGTATCATTTTATGTTGTTTTTTTTTAGTTAATAAAACCAAATGTAGGCCTACTAGAATACTATATTGATTCAAGTATTAGTAATTTTCATTATTTTAATTTTTTCCTAAAATACAAGAACTCACAAAACTATGTGTTAAGTAATTTACAAAAGTTTTTTTCTTCACAAGAAAGAAGTCTTAATGAAAGCAATCTTGTGTTATAAATATGCAAATAAAAAATTGTTTAAAATGGCCTAAATATTACAATTAATTATAGAGGAAGGGCCAATATTTTCCATACTTTCAGCCTTGACTATGTCATCTGTCTCTTTTATTCTAAATTTTAAATCAATTTTAATTGATGAAAACTGACGAAATTCCTAAATACATAATAAAAAGGCTTACTATATTTTTTTTTTCAAAGTTTATACAATCTATTAGATGTCTTTAGTCATATATGCTTATTGGTAAGTCAATGATAAAAAGATTATGTGAATAAGTTCAATTTTAGCATTGGGAGAAAACATAACAATAATAAAGAGATGCACATAGATTACTTATCAAACAATTAATATCTAACATTAAGAAAAATACATGTCATCATTCATGAAAATATTTTTAAAAGATAACCAAAACTAATTTTTCAAAAGAAATATATAACAAATATGTAAATTGATTTTCATACAATCAATATCTAATAGATTCATCCTTAACAGAATTTTACATGTCATCATTCATGAAAATATTTTTTTAAGATTGACATCAAACTAATTTTTCAGAACAATATAAAAAATTTTTTAATCAATTTTCATATAATTAATATCTAACAGAGTCATCCCTAGCATTTTGGAACAAAAAACTATTCATTCATTGAAATACCGGTATTCAAAGAATTTTCTCGTATACTGGTATAACAATTACATTTTTTGAATCAAAATATTATTTAAAAACAAGTTCAACAAAGAAAGTGTATAATAAATCAAAGAAGTTTCTCAGTGGTAAAATAAAATTCAACAAACTTGATTTTTATTGTACAACTGAAAGTCTTTGTGCATTCTGTGAGTGTAATAAATGTATGGGTATTTATTTTTTCTTTAAGAGCCAGTCCAATCATAATCTTCTTAGTTTTAATCAAGGTATATACCTGATGTATTAAAGCGCTTTGGTGAAAACATGCATAAAGAGGAAATGACTATCCTAACAGGAAACACACAATCCGCTATTGGCTACCACATAAAATAGAAAATTGCACATGAAGGAAATTCAAGAGAGGCTAAGTCAATTAAAATCATCTATTTATCATGCTTTCTTCACAGCTGTCCTTCCTGCATGAGAACATGTAAAGCTGCCATGAAGTAGGTCAACTCATTTTACAGCCTCTCCTCACCAGAAGATACATTTCAGAAGGAATATGAAATGAGGCAACAGAACTCTTCTGGCACCAAAGTCTATGAAAAGCCAAACTCTCATTCTAGGCCGTTGAGGCAACCTTTCTAATAGTCTTAGGGTCTCTATTGGGTACACACCATTACATAATTTAAACTAAAAAAAAATTTGATGCTGGTAATTAAAGAAAGAAAAACTCAAGAATCATTTTGCTTACTGAAAGATGTGTTTATTTTCACAAAATCATTACTTCACCACAACATATCAAACACAGGATTAGAAGTTAAAACAAAAGCTATTCCAATTTTATTTTTACTCTAGTAAAAACGTTATAGTGTATTAGCATACTGAATGCAAATATTTCTCTACTATTCTATACAAAATGTATTATTTGGAAAAATATTGAATTAATAATTAATCTAAATCAATTAGATACATGTAACCAATAAAATAATATAATCTGATAAAACCAATAAAAGTCCCATAAACTGATATGTCCTTAAAAAAAATAAAGGTACCATAATAAAACCAACAAAGCAATTAAATAAAAAGAAGAAAAAAAAACAAATACCTGTAGTAAAAATTAAAAATGAAAATGCTGGTTTAAATGTTTTTTCCCCATATGGTAAACCAGTATTATAGAAATATTTTTGTAAAAAGTGTTATCTGGTAGTGTTTACTTTTTTTATTTTTGAAGTTGAAATTACACCACTAAAGTCATTCCTTCTTATTAATGCCATTGCAGAACTCCAAATTGTGGAAAACTAGCTGTGAAAAAAAAAAAAAAACACTAAAAAAATGGTTTGTAGGCTACTGAGGCTT
The DNA here is from genome assembly GCA_021533235.1 of Biomphalaria straminea. Taxonomy (NCBI): domain Eukaryota; kingdom Metazoa; phylum Mollusca; class Gastropoda; family Planorbidae; genus Biomphalaria; species Biomphalaria straminea. The sequence continues at coordinate 35,995,022 of JADKLZ010003886.1, forward strand.
CAAATTAGATAACTAATCATTCAAACATATCATATGCAATAGAAAAAGGACAAAACAAAAAACTAGTATAATTAACACAGCGTAGGCTGTCTTAAAGGTTTCAATGAAGTAAATACTTAAAAATTAAAAATATCACACAAAGAAGGCCCACTGAAAGATAAAAACACTGGGGTAGTTACCTTTACCTAGAAGAGGATCTAAATACATTAGTCATATCCACAATAATTCAATACCAAGATGCCTAGAACACATTTTGTGCAAATATTCTCATGCACTGCCAATGCCATCTTGATTGATCACTGCAACATTTCAACATTGCAGCTACTGAAAAAAACAAAATGATTGAAAGCCATTAGTTTCTAACCCCAACAGCACATCCATTGCTATTTCAAATCCTATCTTTAACCTAGTGGCTATTTTGATTTGTTTTTAATATTCAGCTACTTATCAAGGAAAGCTGGAGTTGTTCAAATACAAGTTTGTTATCTAGTTACCATACCTAAATCACATTTATCATTCAATATATCATCAAAGGATTTGCTGGGTTATTATTTTATAATTGGTAGCCCACAAGAAGCCAAATAGGTCTACATTATATGAGAGTATGCTATTTAAATATGTAGGGCCTATTTGTCATTTTTGTTTTGCATCATGGAAATGTTTTGTTTACCTTGTTATGTGTCATGTTCGCCATTGATGACTGTCCTGGTTTTCTAACAAGTAGCTTAACTCATATACTATCTAGCCATATATAAAGCGGCGCTATTTCAAAGCTGCTGTTTAGTGAAATATATGATTGAAATCAAAAGTAGATCTGTACAAACTGGCTTACATTCAGAAAAGTAGGCCTGATTAAAATAATAATTAAAAGGAAGAGAATTTACAGACATAATTGTCAAACATGTCTTACCAAGAGACTCTCTCTCTTTTCTGTCACTCTCTCTCTCTCTCTGGCCTCTTTCAAACTCGAAGCGACTATGAATCATCTCACAGAAATGAGATGAATGCCTGGGCATTAGCTATAGTTAGAATAATGTAGCATACACAGCAGTTCCCCCTCCTCGACACGTAGCGCCGATACAGTTTGGAATCGGCGCTGTCTGATGCCTAAACAGCTTTACAAAACTCGAATTCAGCATAGATTTGATTTGATTTTTAGGCACATCGGCACAGTTTAGGCCATGTCGTGCCCAAATTCAGCATAGATGCCTTATGTTAACACATAAACTTGTAGCAAGTCTTAAGTTGTACACAGTAAACGATTGGGCGTGCTTATGATGTTCCAAACCAGACAGGCAGCAAGTGGAGTGTAAAACCACACGGTTTAAATGAACGGGTGATGGATATGGTCCTTCCTGGGATAAATATTCAACAAGTTATTTCTTACATTTTAGATTTATAGATAGGACGAACTAGGAAGGATGAAAGGTAGCTTTGGAACAGCTACTGTAGCCTACTTATGCTATTTTGGAAACGCTACTTCCTTCATCTAATTGTTTTTTGTTTTTTTTTTATAATTTATGAAAATCATTTTAAAGGATGAATCATTTATTTAAATATGGTGCATGCGAACAATAAACAGCCAATAACCACCACCACCCATTTTATCGCAGAGAATCTATGTAGGCCCCATGCATTCTAGGTCAATGTAGCCGAACGAAGTATGCTATAAAACAACGGTAAAAAGATTCAACCAACCTATTGAAAAGTAGGTTAGGAAACAAGTGATAATAATCAAATAGTCTTACACGAATGATTATTGTTGTAATAAGTATAACGTCCTAAAAAAAAGAGTAGGCCTAGATCTATAATCGTGAATGTTAGCCTACAACTAATAACAATCTAAGACATGCTTTGTAGGTTGGTCGTTAATAAATCCACCAACGACGACGAGTAAGCGGACTTCCGCTGTCATCGAAGAAGTGCCAAAGACATTTTGGTTTTAAGAGTACCGGTAAGTTAATTTTAAACCAGTTGGTTTGGTCACATTGCGAGGCATGACTCACTAAAAAAAAAAAGAGTATTTCTTCGAGGTACCTGCTACAGTGGAAGGAGCACGAAGAAAGAGTCGTCCGAAGAACAGCTGGCTGGATAACACAAAAGAACGAACCGGATAACACAAAAGAACGGACCGGCCTCGTCTCTTGATATCCTGCTAATTACAGCTGCTGACCAGGACAAGTGAAGGGATAGGGTTACGCGAACTATCACAGCACCCCAATGGCCAAAGTCAAGGTGCAGTTGATGAGATATTTCTACGATTTATTGGTAGAAAAAAAATGGACGAAACACGTTTACCATACGGTACTAAATTAAAATATGAATTTGTGATACGCTCTACATAGTAAAACAGTCAACACGTTACACATAGAGAAGACATTTCACAAAACTAAAGCTTTCATACACAGGAATTGAGACGCAGAGACTACTCAAGATAGGCATCCTAGCTCGAACATTCGCAGGACTTCGTGTGTCAGGGTTAGAACCAGATCGTGTCCACCAGATATGCCTACACCATCAAGACGGCAGTCGAATGCTTGACTACGGTGCGTAACAAAGTCGAAAAAAAGCTATGTGAACTATCGAATGCCGGACGTGTTAGAAAAAGACTCACTTCAAATAAAGAAGAATTTTTACAGTGCAACCTAAAGAAAATGTTAAAAGATCAATAACAGCAGGCCAATTATAACTTTGATGAAGTCATATCGGAAAAGTTATGTATGTGGAAACTAATAACAAGTGATTGTGTTGCCGGATTTAGCCAGGAAAGAAACAACGTCTTAGAGTTTCTGTTTGTGATTTAACATGCACGAACAGATTGACGCATGAATACCAGGTACTTGTATTCTCTTTTGAAGTACCGGTACTTTTAATGTCTGTCATCTATTAGTTAAGATAATACTATGATTAAGGCAACGACGCTGGAGAAGCAGAAATGAAAAGAATTGCGAAAGATTCCGTTTTACCATTAAATATGACTATACCGGTAATATTGAAACCCTTTTTGCAGAGGCTGAAGGCGAGTGGCCGAGTGGTAAAGCGCTTAGGTTCCTGCGTTCAAATCCTGGGATTTTGAAGGCTCTCTGAGTCCAACCAGCTCCAATGAGTACCTGACGTACATTAGTTGGGGAAAAGTAAAGGCGCGGTAATCGTTGTTCTGGCCACGTGACACCCTTGTTAAAGGGGAACTTTGCTTTACTTATTGAATGGCTACCTAAAACATACTGCACATGTACTGTTAGATATGTGCTGGGACGCAGGTAGGGGTAATCGTGTATGTAATCAGCAGACACAACGTGAGTCGAGACGGGGACGCAAGTAGAACAGCAGTAAAGAGTTTATTCGGCAATACAGTTACCGTACCGGTACCTACGGTGAAGCATTCAGTATACAAGTATCAAGTTATCAATTGCACTGTCAGGTAATCTGGCTTTTCATGTTGTTATACAATAATTCCGTGCGGGATTTTCACAATTGCCGTGTTACTCTCAGGAAGTAACTAGGTATAGTAAAGTAAGTAGTGAGGTTCCCCTTTCAGACCTTGTGGTTTAAAGATGATGTAAAAGGCATCTGTTTCTGTGTCCTACGGTAAACGAATGTGTCATGTGGCCAGCACAACGACCAACCACCTATACTTTTCCCCAAGTAATGTCAGGTACGTACCCATTAGAACTGGGTGGACTCAGCTGGCGCCCAAAGATGCCGAAATTAAAAATCCCAGTCTTCACAAAAATTCGAACCCGGGACCCAAGCACTTTACCGCTCAGCTACCGCGCCAACACGGACCGTAGGGGACAACTACCGGTATTTAAAAAATAAATAATAATAAATGTAGGTTAAATATATTGGTGGGAAGGTGTGCACCTCGACACAAAGAAAGGGACACGAGTTACCGCTTACCATATACTAGTACTTGTTTTTTAGGTACCGGGTAAGTATTTTGCACTCTTAGGTCAGTGACTTAATGTCGTGGGAAGATGTAGGCATACAGATAGGTTAATCTGGGTCAGTGACTCAATGCCGTGTGAAGATGTATGCATACAGATAGGCTTATCTTGACACACCGGTACCGGTATTTCATGTGTATTGGTCTACCACTTATGAAACCTCGATGTTGCATTCAAAAATACTGGTACCGTATATCTTTATTATACCGGTACCTAGGACACTTCTCTTTTACAACTCTCCTTTTCAATTACATATACATAAAATCCTTACCTTTTCAATTGTAACTGTTGGGCGAGTAAAGTGGAAACTCTTTAGTTAAGATTAATCAAAACACCTGGATCATAAATACACTTTTACAAAATTACATAACCAAGGCAAAAAAATACTTACCCATTGCTAACACAGTCGGTTGAGGTCGACCCGAAAGGCGGGTACGTTACAAGGTTTTTAATCAACGCATTTCAGAACACAAGAGAATGGGGAAAAAAAACAACAAATGTTTGCCATTGATTTCAAACCATAACGGAAAAAACATCACGTGGAAAAGCAATCAAATCGTTCTAGCGAAAGTCCATAAATTACGTGACAAAACGACGCTACAAATAATGCCAAGAATCAATGTCACACTACAACGTCTTTTTTAACAATTATCACACCGTACCGTGCATGTACCGGTACCGGTATGTGATTTGATACCAGTTGTGTGGTAGACAATTTAGTGATTATACGCGTGGTAGACAAATTAGGTACCCCGACAAAATGTTTTTAAATGACCGAAAAATAATTTTACGATACGTAAAGTATATCTTGCAAAAGGACTGAAAATAAATAATTTTTGCGCTATTTTGTTCGCGATATTTTGTAAGGTCACCATTTAATTACGGTACTATTAAGAGGGTTCAAATTCTTTTTTTTTAAATAACTTGTACCAGTATTTTTAGTTCTTAGTTATGCGCATTTTGAAGAATCAAATGCGTTTTCTTTGTAAAATTAGTCTACTAAGTCCTTTTACGTGAAAAAAAATATCTGAAAATGCAAAAGTCTTAATTTCTTTTAGGCCTATGATGTCGGGGTACGTAACTTAGGTATTACACCACAGCCTTTGCATAACACATAAAACAAAACAAAAAACTCAAATTTAGCACTTTTTTATTTTTCTATCGTGCTTTAAAACCTGCAACACATAGCTTTTTTTTTTTAAAGTCAGTCCACGAGTGGGCTGCGAAGAAAACTTTATTTCATTACACTTTCGTCGGGATAGTTCACTTTTAAAATCTTTCATTCTTTAGGTTTAGTAGGTAGTAGTAGGTAGGTTTTAGGTATGTAGATAAATTCAGCCCACTCAATTTTAATTTTAGATGGACAGTGTAACAGAGACATTAAAGGTACCAGTATCAGGAGGATGTAAGCAAAGTAAAGTTCCCCTTTCAGACCTTGTGGTCTATAGGGCAGATGATGTAAAAGTCATCTGATTCTGTGGCCTATGGTTAACGAGGGTGTCATGTGGCCAGCACAATAACCAACCGACTTTACTTTTCCCCAACCATTGTCAGGTACCCCATAGAGCTGGGTGGACTCCGAGGCGCCGAACGATCCCGAAATAAAAATCCCAGTCTTTACCAGGATTCGAACCTGGGACCCTCAGTTCAGAAGCCAAGCGCTTTACCGATCAGCCACTGTGCCTCAACAGGAGGATGAGTCGACTAGTAAATTTTACCGTGGTAAATCATCCCCAACTGCATCATAAAATGGCAAGTCATTTGTATAGATAAAGAAAATAGGGGTCTTTAGTAACCGGTATATTTGTATGTAAGGTGAGATTTGCTTGCAAAACTACCTTATTAGTCAATGAAAGAAAAAGTTATAAAAAACTACCTTGAACTCAATCAATGGGAAGCTTTTTACTATTTGACCAGATGTTCATGGTCTTGAAAGTTATAACAGATACCAGTATAAAGACGAACATAAATTTAACATAATGAAAATATCAGCACATTTATTTCTCTACAAATAGTATAATTGTAATTAAGTACCATAATTAAAAATAAAATACTTTATTTCAAATAATACTTCATCACAATGGCTGTACATTAGAAAAAAATATTTGTACAATAGAAAAACAACAACTGTTATACTGGTAGATGAAAATTTAAATTGGTGTAGTACTACGAAAGAATATACATTACATGTTTTTTCAATGATGTAAAAAATACACATTAAAGAAAAGTAAATGATTATAAATAATAAAGTACCGGTACAAATATTTTTAAAAATGTTCACACAAAAATTTAAACAAGTTTGTTACAAAATTTTCTTTGCAACAAAAAGAATAAGCTTATGGAAGGTATTTAATTTAATACTGTACTAGTTGATTTTATCTGTATAATAGTGTCTGTATTTTTAATAAAATTATAATTATAAATTCTATTACTTAGTATTGTTTTCTTACAAAAAAATAAAACAATATAAACATAAGCTTTCAAAATATGTGTGTACAAATTCTTCAACATTTATTATATTAGTAAGCAGGGTATAAGAAAACTAGGGCCTCTGATTGATGGGGGTCTCGCACAAGGCTCAAAACAATTTTTTTTAGAAAACAAATAACAAGATTTGTGCCCAGTGTTAGTGTTGAAGTATAGCCTACTAAGCTTTAAATATTTTTTTTTCTGTTTATTTTTCTATTTCTTTTTGGGCCACCTAATTCACTCCAATTACATAAGGCTGACCATAAATAAGAGATAAACTTAGATGATATTTAAATAGATAAAGAATACCTGACTTATTTCCAACTACCGGTACTTCTAATATTTTTGATTAGGTGATGTTGACATTATGTTTACAACATTTACAACCATGATAATATAAGAAGCTTCATCAGAGAGAGACAACTACTAGTGACAGTGGCTAATCTCTCTAAGTATAAAGATATTCAAAATCATTTCACTCTAGGAGGCCACAATAAGAAGGCCTTTTCCAGAGCTTACAGGGGGCATAAAAGTGCCCCATCTGCAGCGTTGACTATTTATTAAGGCCTATGTCAACCCTAAACAAATAAAGTAAAAATACTTAACAGTGAAAGGATTTTTAAAAAAGAATTAAAAGCAGTTAGTAGAGTTGCAACATTCTGTCTTATTATGCTATTCTAATGACTAAAAACTAAACAGGTAAATAGTTCAACTCTTGTGTGTTTTTTCTTACTGTGGGTGGAATTATCAGTTTTAAACAAATCTAAATTACATTCCAAAGTTTATATAAAATAGGAAAAAATCCTTTTTTTGTTAATTTACAAAACATGATAAATGAATTGATAACATAAATATGCTATACAAACATTGATGTTTTTTTTTAGGATTTGTGTGTACTCACCATTTTTTATTGCATGTTTTAATAGTAAAAAACAAGACAAAGACAACTTCCATTAGGTTTTACAATACATAGAAAAACAGTCTTTTGTCTGTAGCTTCTGTAGAAAAAAAAAAGGAAAAAAAAACAGCTATATTGTTTTGAATTCAAACCATATTGATTTAGTATTCAAAAGAAATTAACAGCAATATATGATTTAGAAATAATCTGTTGATAAATACTTTAAGAAACAAGTAAAATAAAATTTAAAAAAAATGAGCAAACTTGAGCAAAATAAAGTTTCCAGTAAGGTAAAAAAAATACAGGATGCTTAGTGAAATAGTGTTAATTTTAAAAGCCTTTTCATATGAAAGACTCTCTCTATATATATATGAATATGATTGGAACACAAAAAAAATTGAAGCTATCTTGTGAAAGTGATAAAAAGAACTACAAATAAGCAGTGGATTTTGAGCCTACATCTTAAGATGCACAGTACAGTTAACTCTACAGTGCAATAAAATATCTTAAAAATATCTGTCCACTTAAGAAAAAGTTTCCATATATCTACTAAACATGGCAGCAGAATGTAAGGGCCACATTACTGCAGATCTGGTAAAGCAATATTTTTGTTTATGGAAATTGGTGATGTTTACTTGCACCGTCACCCAATCTGCATTACAATAATATATTATATATATAAATATCACACAGAAATAATTAGTATTTCAAAATATACGTAAGACTGAAGTCAAAATATTCATAAGACTGAAGTTAACCCCAAAAAAAATAAATAAAGCATTTTATTTTTTAAAGTCAATTATATACCGGTACACATTATATTCTAAATATATATATTTATACAACTTAGAATAAGATAAATATATAAACTTGCAGTTAAACAAACTAACTGTCAAAAGATTTTGTAACTTCCAACCTATTTTCTTATATAATGCGGACAGTGAGACAAAAGACAATAAGGGAACAGACTGCACTAAAAAAAATTGAGAAGCATACTAGATCTAAAAGTTAAAAACATTGAACAAAACTATAACAAGATGGGGCAGCAAAGGTGTTTGGTGACCCACTTTAAACTCCAACCAATTGATTGTAATGTTTGTTAACTGAGATCTCTAATAAATTATTTAGGGAAAAAAAACACAATGTATGATATATGACCAAAAGCTGCTGAACATAGATCATTGTAATTACCAGTTCATTAGTAGGCTTATTACAATGATTACAGTTGAAACTTTTAAATTGTATATATAT
>JADKLZ010003886.1:36003686-36033007 GCA_021533235.1 Biomphalaria straminea
AACTAACTTTATTTGTTTATGTAGTTTAGATAATTTTCATTAAGCAACTAACTTATTCAAGCTTACATTTAGTTTTACAAGTCTAAGAGAAATTTAATTATTTTTCTATTGAGCAGGATGAGTGTGCAAATCTATTTAATTATGATCACTAGTTTTTTGTTTTAAATATACAGCTTATTTTCAACTCACAGAAAGTTAGAGCATATGTTATTCTGATTTTTCGGCCAAAGTAGAAACAATGATAACATCATAGAGTTGGTTTTTACCACTAATTACTAAATGTATTGCTCAACAAAGATTCAAATGATTTGTAATCTAATAAAAATGCCAACTAGCCCTGAGATATTATGATACAGATGCTTCGGACACTAGTATGGAGGAAGGCCAAGAAATAAAAAGATTGCTTCATCTGGCATCCTGGATGCTTTAATCTTTGCAATGCTTGTCAAGTACAAGCAGAAGGGAAGAGAAAGAAATATTTTGTATCTGACTAATTTTTTAGTATTTGGTACTATTTTACTTATTCAGTCAAAACAAGAATTGAATACACCAATCACCATAAAAGTAAATCAAGTATTTTAAGGTAAGTCTAATAGTAACATTTCATGCGTCCATTAAAGCATAAAGAAAGAAATTTTAATCGTAATGGCTTGCAAAGATGAAAAAACTTGCATCTTTCTCCCATAATGCATCTCCAGAGCGTAGAATTATAGTGTTAAGCACAATATCTAATCATTTTTTTAAAAATATAACCTATATCTATATATGCAATACTAGAGACGGTGCTACTCAAAGGGAGTACTAGAGACAATACTGCTCAATAAATAACTTTTTGTAGCATAAATAGCAATTGACTGAAAATATTTGTAAAAATGAGATTTGTGGCTGAGTTGCAAAAATGCTCACATTCAAGAACTGTGTTTGCTGAGCACTTAAATCTTCTCCCACATACTCACTGGTATGAAAATAGATTCTAAGACTATATATAATATATATACTATATATAGCACATTAAGCATGAAAAAATGCACTATACAATTACAAATAAAAAAAAAATGTACAAAAGCTATGATGATATTCTTTTAAATTTTGTTTTACAGCATTTGACAAAAGCTGCAGATTTCGGATGTTCTTACTGATCTAGTAGTAGGTCAAGATTTAGTACTACACAAGTGTATTATATATAGATCTAATATTCAAAAGCAAATAAAAACATGAAGATTAACAGTAAAGAGAAGTCATACATACAATGTGTACAAACATAATTTAGATTCTAAGAGCTTGAGCCTTAGTTTCTATTTTAACTATTAGATCTAGGTAACCCTATGGACCAAAAGGCTTTTTATTGTAGTTTCTGTGTAATATAATACAGTCCTTCACCCTTGCAGCAGTAAATCTTTGTTACTATCATGTTAGTATAGTACAGTGTTTTCCAATGTGGGGTATGCATACCCCAAGGGGTACAGGAAGACTTTGGAGGGGGTATGCATTGCACTTACTCTCTTAGACATTAACTTTGCAGATTTTTTTAAAATACCCATTCATTATGTTATGTTAATAAATTAAAGTGTGCCACAGTTTGGTCTAGCTATAGGTGATTTATTTATAATTTTAATATATATTAGATCTATATTTGTTGTCTTTTGTCTATTTAATATATATTGCTAATATTCTAATATTGTTAATTGTAAGTCGGTAGTCACAAGTGACTAGATCTAGTCGCTCGCGTTTTGTAGATCAAGACATGTACATTACTACATATAGATCTAGATCTAGTTAAGTAAATCCAGATGAAATTAGAGATCTAGATTACCTTTTTTGAAAGCATGCTGAGGATCATCTGAATATGGTGAATGTCGTCTTCGAAATTTTCCAATCCAATGCGGGCTTTGTAACTTTGTTTCAGCCGCAGCACTCATATACACTCAAATTCATAAAATTAAAAATATATTGATTACATAAAGAATCTGTGCCAAGATCTAGTCTACAGGTGTAAGATGTAAAGATCTAATATAGATCTATATGTAGACTAACTCATTAACTTGTAGTCTTGTACTCAGTTGTACTTGTAGGCACGTTGTAGCACAAAAGTATAGATGTCTATTGTCTAGACTAGATCTAGTAAACTGCTATAATATAACAAATTCGCCGTCCGCTGCATGGATTTATAATTTAAAAGTGAATCACTGAATGATTTAAATGATTTAAGTGTCAACTTGACCCAGTTCGCCAAACGGAAATGCCTAGACTTAGGCCTAGGCTCAAGGTTACCCTACATTTTGACCATATCTAAAGAAACCGTTTTCTGACTGATTTAAAAATCTGAATCTTCGATTCGATTCATTTACTTGAATGATTGAGCCTGCGCGAGTAGCCTACCCTTCATGCATTTAGCAGTTTAAAAAAAAACATAATAAAATATAGATCTAGATACAGATCTAGATCTATAGCTCTAGATCTAGATTCTAGTCTATATTATAATATCTAGATATTTAACTCTGTAGTCTATACTTAACAATACTATAGTATATAGATCTATATATATATATTAGAATATTACTAGCCAATAGCAATACCGGTATGTGACTTAATCTATTTAGACTAGTTAAAAAAATTTAATCAAATGTCCGGAATGGCATAGTAATAGTTATAGTTTAAACTATTTAAAGTTATTTACTAAGTTACACTAAGTATTATACATGATTAACATGATTATTGATACAATCATACATTACCCCATACTCCATAGCCTACCTACTGCCCTACTTATTATACTACTGTTTTGCTTAGTGTGAGTAAACCCCTACTCCACTGTCACTGATTCCAGATCAGCTGGATTTAGAAATATAGATTTTAGATTTTTACTAATTTATAGGATATCTATATTTGAGATCTAGAATCTAGATAGAATAGAGGTTCACCTTTGGCTTTAGCAGCAGTAGAGTAAACAGTTCAGATATCTAGAACTTAGATCAGAAAAATATAGAGACTAGAGATCTTTTTAAATTTATTGACAACAGTATTGCCTACAGAAAAAAAGTTATGTGATTTGCTAATATTAGGCACCCCGACGCATACTATGGCATGCCATGGTTTACTTTTGTTTTTTATGTTTTAAAAGCAACCTTTTTATTTTATTTTTTTACAATTTTCATGTAATATGCTCATTTTAAATCTTAATTCAAAATTCAATGCCATTTATGGATGGCTTGGGAATTCTGGATGCATCCTAAACTTAAACACTAGCTAGGTACTCTTAGACACCCTGCCAAAGAGACTTTACATACACCTTGCCAAAGAGCTCCTCTTGACCCATCAATACTTGTGTAGCCTACCAGTGACAAATGGTCTTCCCATGTTGTGACGATTTCTTTATTGTACACATGCGAGGATTGTATTATTAATGACGCTGACAAATTCATATGACATGAAGACAGAACTATTTCTGTATTTTCTCCAACAAACTTTAATAATAATTGTACGAAACAATTTCTCAATTTCAAACATGAAGATAAACAAAACTTCACTTCTATTAATAACTTTAATTACTATCACTATTAAATATAACTTCACTTAATAAACTCACTAATAGACTTCTAGTATCATTTCTAACTTTTACTAGGACCATCGCTGTATAATACTATGTGAGAACTAATACTTATACAATAACCTTTACTAAATGAGGACCATCGCTCTATAAATACTGTTACTATGCGAGGACCCCGACTAACTCCCTTTCCCTCAATTTATACCTTTTCAATCGTATCTTCTAGAACCATAGAACTTATGATGAAGAGGCTAAAGAAACATTGTCTCTAAACAAAACATGCTTTAACAGAGGAAAAAAGGCTTTTTAATCAAATAAAGAACAATATCCCAACCTGGATGGCTGCCTGTTCATGTGTTTTGCGTGCTGAACTGTTATTTGGATGTATCGATGGTCCTGGGCTCAAACCCTGCCCGCTCGGGAGCTCGGGTGGCTTGACCTCTTTGGGGGCCCTAACATTTTGCATATTTAATTTTTAATGTAAAAAAAACCCCACTCATTTGATGGAACCCCTAAAACGGGGGCCCGGGGGATTTTCAAATTCTCCCCCCACCCTAGCTATGCCACTGCCTGCCCGCTCCAATCCCAGGTCATCCTGTGGGACGTTTGGACTAGGAAGTAAACTATTTTCAATTCTCAAGGGACATCTGAAACATCTAAAACATTTTACAAATCATAAACTCTTTAATGGAAATTTTATGCAAAGCTCCCTCAAACTTATTATTAACCGAATTATCTTAACCAGTGACAGTTCAGAAAAGTACTTCAAGATTTGGAAACAAAACATTCTCATGTTTGGTATCATAGTAGTATTCGCTGGCCTAGCATGACCAAAAATATCAAGGAATCTGGAATCTCAAGGAAGAAATTGTTATGTTCCTTTAAGGACATTGACTGTGACTTTGTTAATAGTATTTCTAACAAAGAGTGGAAGACACACTTGTATATATATATATATATATATATGCAGCTTCCCAAATTTTTTTATGTTGCCCACTCCTGCCCTAATATTTTCCCCATGTACTGTAAGTCCAATGACTTAATTAAAAAAAAAAAAAGAAAAATTTAGTTTAAATGTATTAGATGATTTAGATATATTATATATCAATAATCACCATAAGTAAGAAATTATAAATATTTTTGATGATTTATTTTATTGTACAATTGTTGTGCATTTTCTTTTCTTCATCAGGAGTCCAATGGAAGCTAATCCATTTCCTGAGGCTGTAATAGCAGATTGGTCTTTTCTAGAACATTCTGATTCCAGAAGCCATTGTCCAAAATGTAGAAAGTCTAGAAAATATTATTGCTACACTTGTTTTATTCCATTACCTCATCTTGCTGAACACCTTCCTCATATAAAGGTAAAAGTTATTCCACAAAACAACTTAAATTTTATTTTTGATTTTGTTATAACATTCTTTAAACATGAATCAGACAACTAATAAATAATCTGAATAAATTTAATTATTCATCATTTTAAAGTATAACTCTTGTATATGTGAATCTAACTAAATTGTAGTATAGTATAATTGTACTGTATAAGACATGATAAAAAATAAATTAATTGCTAAGATAAAATGGTAAATTCTACTTCAGCTGCTAAAGGTCAAACTATGTTTCATAAGGACAGAATTTAAATGCAATCAATCCATTTTCTGTACCTGTATTATACTAATACTTAATTGTCACATTAATTCTGTGTTGCTTAACCTGTCAATGTACATTTATTTCCACTTTATTTACATCCAAGATAAAAAAGTATTTTTAGTCATTTGTATTTTTGCCTTTTTTCCTAACAGCTGCCTTTGAAAGTGGATATAATAAAGCATCCTAGTGAAATTGATGGTAAAAGCACTGCCCCTCATGCAGCAATACTTGCACCATTAGATGTCACCATTTATACTTATCCTTGTATACCAGACTATGACTCAGACAAGGTGCTGAAATATAATTAGTAAACCTAAGCTTTAGAATGATTGATGAGGTGACTCTTTGGTTGAGCACATACTTCTTGATTGTAGTATTGATTTAGAGAAATTATATCCAATTAAAGTCAATGTCAATTTTTTTCATTGTTTTTCTTTGCAGGTTATTTTGGTTTTCCCCTGTGAGGACTCATTAACTCTTGAAGAAATATCAAGAGCTAGTTCAAATAGTTTGAAAAAACAAGAATTAACAATTGTCAATTTAGAAACAACAGAACAAGTAGAATGCCATAATAGTTTAGAATCTGGTGAAAATGGCAATGTTTCAACTAATTTAAAAGTTTCAGAGGCTAAGACTATTCACATTGGCAGTGATAGAGAAAAGGAGACAGAACAGACACATGGGGAAAACAAATTGATAGATGCTAAAAGTCTTCCATTTGAAAGAGTGGTTTTTATTGACTCTACTTGGAACCAGACCAATAATATTGTTACAGATGAAAGATTAAAAAGTATGTTTTTTTTTTAAATTTTGCTTTATTTTTATTAAAGTTATTTGACCTGAAGCCTAGTATAATTTTAATAAGTCTATAATGTAATGTATTACTTAATTAAAAACATATTACAAGATTATTTACTAAGTGGCATATAGATACACTATACAAAAGGAATAATGATACAAAGAAAAATAATCAGTAAACCAATTTGGGTCTATAAATACCGGTATTTGAAACATTTTTTCTTTTGGCCACCTTCCTATGAGAATTAATAAAATTATATCTTTTTGCTAAAATACATTGTCTACCAGGCAGTGGCTCTGAGACTTTGCTACTAGTATGTAGAAAGCATATGAATTGTCTGTCTGCACTACTCCTTGAAAACATTTTGACCCTAAATTACTACCGGTACCATATATAGTAGATAATAAACTTTTATATTGGTTCTTAAAATGAGCACCCAGTCTC
Organism: Biomphalaria straminea; assembly: GCA_021533235.1. Taxonomy (NCBI): domain Eukaryota; kingdom Metazoa; phylum Mollusca; class Gastropoda; family Planorbidae; genus Biomphalaria; species Biomphalaria straminea. The sequence goes on from JADKLZ010003886.1 coordinate 36,010,127, forward strand.
TTTTAAAAGCCATAGGATTGCTTCTAATGCTTAGGACAATAACACATTATATACAAATTTTAGGTACTTTTACCACTGATACCAGTACATTATCTGTGCATTTATCCTTATTCATCATCATCATCAAACTCCATTTGAGTGAGGGCTTGAGAGGCTTAAATCCTCTCTTGCAAAAGCCCTGGACCAGAAACCCTGCTGTAGTGCGTAGGCATCACCACACAGGTCGAGAAGTTTTGGTTTCCCAGACCTGTCGAGATGGAGATCAGCAAGTCTGGGGCAGTCAAACAGAATATGAGGCACAGTTTCCTCTTCTTACCCGCAGCGGGGGCACCGTGAGTCAAAATTTGGCCATAGCCGTGAAAAGTATGAGCCAACAGGACAGTGGGCTGTCCTGCACTGTGCTAAAACAGCTTGCTCAGGCCTGGACAGCATCCACCATCAGGAAGTGCAGTCAGGGCGCCTGATGCGCTCCCTGACTCCACGGCCTTTGGGGACTTGACTTCATCCTTATTAGAGATGTTCATATTGAACTGAAAAAAAGACTATAAATAACTAGCTTTTGGGTGAATGTAGTGTGTTGGAAGTGTTGATAAGCTGTTTTTTTTTTTTTACAATTTGTTTAAATTAGCCATGTAGAAGTTCAAGCTCTTATGCTTGTATATTTTTTTTTGTTGGCAACAATGAAGTTCAATTCAGCGTCCTTGACATTGGTTTATCACAAAATCTCCAATTACCAGTACCTGTACTGTAAATTATTATTTTGTTTGGAGGGGAGGGTTATTCCAATCTTCTTAATTAGCCCCCCAAAAATGCTACACTTGTGCTTATACAATGAAGTCCTTTGTTGCAAACAGTAACATCTTGAAAATGTAATTTTTTTTTTAAATCATGTTTATTATGTTATTTAATATTATGTTTACTTTCAGATCTTAAAAAGATAGAATTGAGTTCTCACAATACCCAGTTCTGGCGATGTCAAGATGGAATACCTAGGACCTACTTGTCTACAATTGAAGCCATATATTATTTTCTTGTAGATTTTCATCGCCTTTTTATTGATCCAGAGTATAACCATGAATATGACAACATGTTATTTTTCTTTTGTGCCATGTATGAAAAAATTCGTAGTAGTTTAAATTCCAAAAGTGGAAAACGCTTGAAAGCTTATGAGCGCTAGCAGAAAAAAGTTTCATCTTATTTTTGTTTCCCAAAATTAAATTTTGTTTTATTTTGGATGTGTTTGTATATTATTGTTAAGGAACTCAATTGCTTACTGTTGACATGCAATAGTAATAAAGTATATGTACAATTTGTTAATGTGGACCTTGGTCTTGGTTTACACAAATGACTTTTTTTTTTCCACACTAAATAAGCAAGACAAAAAACAGTTTTTTAAATTAAATAAGCAAATCAAACTCACTCATTGAAAATTTTTTACTTGAAAAAAAATATTAGGCTTACAACAGTATTATTTTTATATACTTGCTAATTTAATAAAAAAGACTTCTACAAAACAAGTCAATCAGCACATTAACTTTACTTATTTTATGAAACATTATTAGCAGAGTTGTCTTTGCAGATACCCCCAACCTCACAAAAAAAAATTGGACTATAGCACACTAAGCATGCTATAGATGAGCCACTTAAAAAGATACTCACATACCATATTCAATAGATCTTACAGCATTTAAATATCTAAATTAATTATCAAATTATAATGACATAATATATAACTATTTTAAAATAAATGTTTAGAACTAAACTTTACACATTGGTAGCCAAAAGTGCAACAAGGATAGTAGAAAAAAATTTTATGACTGAAATATGTTTTTATTTCCATGCAAATATTAATACCTCTCATTTCAATTATTACATTTAACATATAAAACTAATTAACATATAAATTAATTAATACAAGTTTGAAGGTCAATGGTTTACTAAGGTGTTAATTGGCTAACATAACAACTAACCACCACCTCTATCAGAGATGTCTGCAATATCTGTGCAATTTAATTTAAGCTGTTTTAAAATAAGAATTATAAATAAAAAAAAAACAGTATATCATGCTAGTATTTTATAATGATATAACTAATAAAACAAACAATTAATGTTAAGTTAACTTTACACAATGGTAGGCAAAAGTTTGATAAGGGTAGTAGAACAATTTTTTATGACTGAAATATCAAGTTTTAATTTCCATGCAAATTTGACATAAAATCTCTAATATCAATTATTACATCTAACATAATAAAATTAAATAACAAATAAATTAACACAAATTTAGAAGTCAATGGTTTACTAAGTTATGTGGCCAACATAGCAATTAACCACCACCTTTATCAGAGATGTCAGCTATACCGGTACCTATGCAATTACTTTAAAACAAAATGATAAAATTAAAACAGCATATCATAATACTGTACATAAACTACATGTCTTAGTCTGAATCAAAGTCAGATAAAGTAAAATCTTCAACAACATCATCTCCTTCAACTTCCTGTGAAACAAGTTTAGCATTTTTTTTAGGAGAAATACTACCATTCTGTGTAGTAAGTTGACCCTTCTTTTTACCAGCTTTATTGTCACTTTTGTTTTCTTTAACATTATTGACCTCTAAACCATCATCATATTCTACTTCAGATTCATCACTGCTAGCAGACTGAGCCAGTTGCTCCAACTCATCATCATCAAAGTCACTATATTCGTCACTGTCCGATTCATGCTTCCGTTTAATAGAAGCAGACACATTGCCAGATCTTTCCTCCTTCAACAAAAATCTTGCATCGTCATCATCTGAGTCAGAATTCTCAAAAAGTTTAGAAAAATCTTTCCTTTCCTCAGCAGTTGCAGTTTGTCGTACTCTCCTTTCAATGGTAGGTATGTCTATAGCAGCTCCAGATATAGCATCTTTATTGGAAACATTATGCTGCAATTCTCTATCTCGCAATTTTCTCCAAGAGGTATAGAATTTCCTCAAAGGAGTCCCTGATTCTGCAACTTGGTTTTCCCAATGTTCAACAGAGTGTTGATCGTCTAATCTTATGTTAGAATGTCGTCTTTTTTCTGTGATGAATTTCGCCTGTTCTTGAATTTTATCTACAATTTGTTTAATTTGCTTGCAATAATTTGCAATTTTGCACTTCTTCAGGAACAATTTCAACTGAACAACAGCTGGGACAATTAATTCAGGAAAGCTGACTGAATGAGCATATGTATTGAAGCTTTCTAGCAAGTGTTCATAAAGCTGATCAATGATACCATCTTTGAAAGCCTTTTCATTTAATTGTGCTTTAGAGAACTTCAGAATCACAGCAAAGTTAAACGGCTTCATGCTAATGGCTTTATGCCTTTTGTTGAAGTCGATTTGCTCAAAAATCTCTAGAAGGAAAGGTACAGTTGGTATGAATGTATTTGTCTTGAATGCTAACTTGTTCAGAAACTGAACACAGAGAAACCTCAGAGGATAAAACCTGGCAGTAGGTAAAAGCTTTATAGTTCCAATAATTATTTGGGTTAATGGATAGACCAAAGGTTGAAATACTTCACTGGGGTACATTTTAGTCAGCAGTTGAACCCAAAGTCCTAAGCAATGAACATACTGCCAGTTGTATACAGCCTGACATGTGTTTTTCTTTTTTACTGCTATAGCATTTCTTAGATGAATGGCCAACTGTCGAATGTAAACAAAGGCATACTGATAACCAATAGTTTGGTCAATGGTGAATATTTCTACTAAAGACTTTTGCATGAAGTTAATATGAGGCAATGTTGTTGGAGATGTAAATTTGCAGTTTGTAACATAAGCCATATACATTTGTTTCAAGCAATGTTCCAGCAAAATGTCTTGTTTTAAATGAGTAACTTTGTTGATGCAGAGAAATGCCAGGACCCTTGTTGCTTCCTCACCTGTAGTCCATATTTGGATCATCTTCTTTAAGAGCAATTTATTTAATTTTGGAAAGCTTGCATAAAAGATAATTAGTTTATGAACGTGCTTTAAAATGGCATTTATCATTGCTTCATCTGACATTCGAGTCAACAAATCCAGCAAAGATGATAAGTATGACTTTATCCATAGTTTTAACTTCTTCCATTTAATTGATTTGTCTGATAAATTGCGAACATCAGACAAAGCAGGCAAGCTTAGCATATTCTGAAGAGCAGGAACCACTTGTGTTAAACATAGTCTAACAACACTGTTGAAAATAGCACCACCTTCTATTTTATATTTCCGAGAAATGTTCTCTTCTGAGCCTCCTGCTTCTTGAACAGCTGAATTGAAGGCTGAAACAAGTTCCTTAAAAACAGCAAGTGATGGCTTAGTTCTCAATTCCTGGCCCCATTTTTCAACCATTTTATGAGTAAGAAGAACACCACTTTCAACCTTTTGAGCTCGTTCATCTTCCAGCTCCAAGTCCTCTTCTGAACTTTCATCACTTGCCATTTCAAGTTTTTCAGGAGGTTTGTGCACATTATTTTCAGCATCAGAATCTGAATCATCACCACTAGACATATTGAGCAGTTCTTTTTCAATGTCATCTTTTCTTGCTTTCTTTGAATTGGTGGTGTCATCCAAGTCATCATCTTCATAATTACTGTCAGATTCAGATTGTGATAGATCTTCAAGATTATCCAACAAAGATTTATCCTGGCCTTTCAAAAAATCGTAAAACTCTGGATCATTTTCTTGTAATGTAGATGCTAATGATTTCTTGGTATTATTCACTACTTCTCGTTCTTGGTTTTTCAACTTTTTCTTCTCGTCTGACTTCTTATTAGTCGATTGTTTATCTTTTCTTTTAACAGACGTTTTCGTGGCCGTTTCAACTCTTTTAGTAATGTTTTTTAATTTAGCTTTCATAGGCTTTTTATCAGACTCACGTGATTTTGCTGAAGAATCAGAAGCACTATCTAAATCTACATCTAAATCTTCATTGAAGAATTCGTCGACATTCATATCTTTTAACTTCTTTTTTAAAGGACCCATGCTCTTCTTGGAAGTGGCCATGTTTAATAGACTATTTAGATCTATCTTTAAAAAGTTTAACTCCTTAGGGGAAAAAGCGAACTCGTTTGTTATTGTTTTTCAGGTTAATCATACAGATCTAAAAAAAATTATTACCTCAATAAAGCTGTTTCCCTTTAATCTAATTACTAAAATAGATCTAGATTTAGATCTATAGACTCTACAATAACATCTATCATAAAATCTTTCTAGATTCTAGATCTAATAGTTGTTTTTGAGGACTTTCCAATTCTGTCAATTCATGTTTTTAGAAAAACAGTAGCTTCCGTGTTTCTCATTAGTGACAGATCATCTTAAAACTAATCTATTGACAAACACCAACATTTTGTAGATCTAGATTCTACATCAGTCCACTTGATCTAGATCTTTGCTAGGCAAAATAAAATAGTGAGCACAGTCTTATCTTGAGCCTAGATCTATAATTCTATATTAATTTAAACTCCATTTACACTAGATCTAGATTAGTCACAGACAGTTGAACTTCAACTGAGTCTGAGATTCTATCATTCTTGAGTTTTAGTTTTTTAGCGAAAAGCCGAAAGTGGCGAAAGTGAACCGTGGCGAAAGTGAACCGGCATCTGTCAGTGAATCTAAGATAGGTAGTTGCACCAAAAAATTTTAATTGATCCTATGCTAACAAATGTGTAATAGAATGAAAGAGGATGAAAAATGCTTTCCAACAACACCAAATTTATGATGCTAGCATTATTGGTTCAAAAGTTATTGTGATTTTAAGTTAAGTTTGTCTGAAGTGTCCTGACATCAGAATGACTTAAAGTAAAGGGAAACTCCGATGGTTTTGACAATTTTTGATATAATATGTGTTTTGATTCACAGATAATGAATATATTATTCTTTTTTTTTATTTGAAATAATAACTTAGTAATTGATGTTTTTCTGACGTTATTTTTCTGCGCATCCAAAACAGTCAGACTTTCACCAGGTTTCTATGTGACGTCACACTAACCTATTAATTTAATCTATTGACTCATTTTATAGCGTGAGACCATAGATACAAATTCTCATTAAAAAAATAAATCGCCGTCTATACGGTTAGATCTAGTATCTTGTAAGCAAAGAACAAAATGCGTATTAAAAGGAGATTTACATGCTTGACTAACCACGGCAGTATATATTTTCTCGCCTGACCACTTGACACACAACAAACATTATCGCTTGGTTGTCTTGTCATGACCGACTACACGTAGTCTAGACTAGCCTTACACTGACCAGTTTGTTCGAATCAGTCAGACACACGATATATTTACTTCTTGAGATAGGGAGAGGTTTAGATGAAAATTTTTTTTTTTCTCGAGTTGGTTATCCTAATGCTTTTACATCTCTCTCTCTATATATAAAACTATTGCATAGCTCTGGACTATACCGTCACTAAGCCTAAGAGCCTGACAGCTACTGTAAGAAAGAAGCGATACCATTGGTTAAATCTAGTTTCCCTTTCAGTATTGTTGATGGAAGTGACGTATGTCTAAGATAAAAACAGAATTTCAAAGAACCCCGTTTTTTAGGAGGCGTGGCAAATTTACTGTCCAATTTATTAAATATAAAATTTTCTAAGCATTTAAATAAAAAATGATATAATGTTTACTATTACAACTTTTTACGCAGAATTTAAATATGTCAATAACTAAAATTTGAAAAACTATGAGAGTTTCCCTTTAATATAGAGAAATAAAAAAAAAAGTGAAGCAAATGTTTTTTTAATGTGAATATTTCAAAAACTATTGTGAATACATATACAAAAGTATATATCAAATTGTACAGTTTCAAATGAGGAATTTTACTTTATAAGTGGCAAATCAAAATGTAATTAAAATTTTAAAATATCATTAGTAAATTACGAAAAACTAAAATTTTTCTAATTTTCTTTAAATAGAGTCTATAGTCTATAAAAAGAAAAATGCTCCTGGTTGTCAAGTTTTGAACACAAAAAGCTTATAAATTGATCTAGATCTATCTAGTTACATAACAATAGAGTAGATTAGTAAAAAGAATCTTCAGATATAAGATTTAGATCTATTTAAGTATATTTATATGAAAGAATATTTTAGATATGACCTAGAATCTAGATTTACAGATTTTAGCTTGACATCGACTGTCCAAAAGAACTCCCCAGCATACAGATCTTTATTACAGTTAATGTTAAAAATAAATTATGATATTGGTATAAAGAAGTGATTGATTCAATTTTACATGTTTTAGTCTAGACCAGGGGTGGCAACCTTTTGAGTCGAAAGAGCCAAAAATTAAAATTTCCAAATTTCAAAGTTTTTAAAGAGCCGCAAAGTTTTTTCTTGCCAACTATAAATACTTCTCACACAATGAATTTCTAATTAAAAAATTCACTTTAAATTGTGTTTTCACAACAAATTAGACAATGTATATATATGGCATTATTATTATTATATTTTTTTCGGTAATAACTAAAGAAGGTAAACATTTACTTACAGCACTAACTTATACTTCAATAACAAACCATTAAGTAAACAATTTATATGGGAGCGATGGCTTTGCAAGGTTTTAGAAAGTTTGGATACATTTGGCTCATAACTTGTTTTTATTTTCAAACACGACTCTAAATTTTCAAATGTTAGTTGGCTTCTTATTTTACTGATAATTCTATTTATGCAAGAGAACGCTTGCTTGCTCGAACATGTCGATCCAAGAAAGCCAGCACTCCAAATGCCAACTTCTTCACCTCACTGTAGCAGTCTGGAAGATTATTCCATGCGCAAAATCAACTCGCGGCATTCCTTTTAAAACTGTCCACTTTTGTTGCGTTACGTACACACGTCTGGACTTCCAACTTTTCAATTCTGTAAATGTTCCACCTACTTTACTTTTTAAATAGATCTATTGCATGTCTAGAGATCCAGTATTAATTTCAAATAGATTAATGTGGATTGTGTTACTATTTGTGTTGAGAGAATTTACTAGAAATGCTAGAATGGTCTTGTTGGTTTTTTTAAAATGCCCAAATCTGTCAAGAAATTCATCTTTGATTTTTTGTACCTGTGCTGAAGTAATTCGTGTCAAAAGTTGTACTGATTTTATCGACATACTGCTTTAGACATTCAAAATGAAGTAATTGACCGCTATTCTGCAAAAAAAGGAGTTTTCTTCTTGCAGTTTTAGATTCATCTCATTTCATTTCTCTGTTATATCAATCATAAAGTAAGATTTTTGCAACTATTTGTCGTTCTCTAATTTGGTGTGATAAATGCATTAATCATTTAGAAATGTATTTATTTCATTCAAGCACAAAGCAAAACGTTTCATCACCTTTCCTTTGAAAAGTCATATCACTTTTTGGGAAGAAGGAGGTCGGAATACTGAGTCTCCATTTTTTTAATTTTAAGTGATAGAGTGCTTTTGACAAGATGTTAATAATCTTGATTACCAAATTCAAGACCTCATCTATTTCGGTGGTATCATTTTGGGCACAAAGCGTTTCTTGGTGCATTATTCAGTGAAACGTAAGCCTTTCTTGTTTTATTTTGCTCATTGTTGCCATTTTATTTTTCCCTGTCATGCTTCTGGCTCTATCCCTTGCTATTTAAATGATTTTATTTCAATCGATCTTATTGTCTTCAAGATATCTTTGCATAGCAAAAGCTATATTGTCCCCTCTAGTTTGTCACGAGGTAACTTGTGCCATGTCTTTATGTCGCAAAGACTCATCTATAGCAATTGATAAGGCAGAAGAAAGTTGAATATCTTCCACCTGCAAATATATTACATTTGAAGACATTTTAGCTATACTGTCTTGTATTGTTTCAGCGGATAATAGAAAATCTTGATTTTTTTTTCAAGATGTCTGGTTTGTTTTTGAAATCAGGTGCACGTAGGAAGCAGTCTTCGACATAAACATCTTTAAATATTTTGCCTTTTTCTGCAATTTCTAGTGGTACGCAAAATTTGCCAGAATAGCATTACTTGTAGATTGCTTCTTCTAGCTTTGAGAAGATAATTCGCTTCATTTACTTGAAACAACAAACTATACGTCGCAGTCAAAGCACGTGGTTAAGACGCCAATTCGTCTTGCGTCAAAGAGAATTAAAACCCATATAGAAACATCCGATGACGGCTTCATTTGAGAGCTTTTGACAGACTGACAACAGTGAGAACGCGTGTATTGTGGTAGGGGTGTGAAGAAAAGTGAGCCCAATCGGCTGAGAGACCGAATTCGTTAAAAGATTCTTAACTATTAAAAAAAAGTTTTGATAAAATAAAACATATTTGCGTAAGGAACTAAAGAGCCGCAGCTTCACACCCAAATAGCCGCATGTGGCTCGCGATCCGCGGGTTGCCGACCCTTGGTCTAGGCTAATTTTATTTTACTACTGTAAAAAACGGATATTAATGATAAAAGGTCATCACGACCTTAGTGAAATTTTAGTACCTGATAAAGTGTGCTAAGTTTTAAAGTATTGTTGACTCGTTTAATCATAATAAATTTGGTATCATTGGAAAGCTGAATGAATTTTCTAAGTGTATGGTTAAAAAGTAAAGATATACGGAGACCTACATTTTTTTACTTGTTATTTGCAAATTTCTAATTTTTCTGATTAAAATATTTTGGACATAGTAAGAGAAAAAAAATTTTTTCCCCACTAGCCATTAGAGGAACCTCTTATCTTTAGAGTAAACTCAAGAAAATGTCATAAAAACACAGTTTTAAAGCAATGTCATTTCTTAGGACATGCTTAATTTCAGGTTTGTAAAACCTGAACAGGAAATTGTTTATATGATGTCAAATGTGTCTTTAGATCCAAAATGGCAGACTATGCAAGTACCTAATCTAAGACTAATGTGAGTGAATGATCAGTCTAAGAAAAAAAAGAGAAAGACCAGAAATACTATTGTGACCATTTCATCACCCTTTTACTCTTTTAACTAGGCTTCACATTTTCTACTCTAGATCTAGAGTCAATAGAGTAATGTATGTCTTCCGAACAAATTTGAAATAAGCGCTGCCACCGCGATTTTTGCATTTGAATTTTTATAGCTCCGTAATGGTTAATCCTGGGAAAAAGCTACAAACATCTATAAACTCGTCATCCATTTGCCCATATAAATAGCTATGTTGTTTTATTACGCTAGGCATAGTTACAATAAAATATGATGTTGAAGAGGGTCAGGTAATGAGGTCCAGCGTAACCATGTAACGAACACCATACTCATCTCTGTACACTAACGAACTTTGCTGTACACTAACGAACACCTCTTGTTTATTGTATTTAAAAATAATATTATCTTCATTTTTTAATATTAATTTCTTTTTAAACCAACTCAAGACTGACAGATTAGTGTTACTTTTTCCTCTTTTAATTGGTCCCTTCTCTGCTAAACCCTCAACTTTGCAAAGGACTATACCTAGATCATCTTGTAGATCTAGAATCTAAATCTAGTTGACCCAAAGAACAAACAAAACGACTCCCGCGACCCCGCACGTTTAGCCCGCTCACTCCAGTCTGTGATTGTGACCTAATTTGGTACCAGATTGATCAATAACTTCCCTCATACTACTTTGTTTTTCTTTGTGGTACCATGCTAGGTGCTTAATTAAGAAAGAGAGTCTGAGAGAGAGAGAGAGGCAGGATTGTGCACTCATAAAAATATTTTGTTTTCATTCACATTATATCCAAGTCATTAGCACTTGGTTTAGCGATATTCCCTTTCTTTTTACCTATTCACATCACACTTGGTTTAACACTTAAAAGAAATCAACATTAAGTAAAAATGTTAGACCTACGACCTATACTAGATCTAGATCTAAAAAATCTTCTTAATCCCGGACCTACCCTCCTTCTGTCCTAGAAGAAGAAAAAATGGCATCGTCCTATCAGTGCCCTTTGAACCTGTGTAAAACCCTTGTTTTTCAGAGTAAACGAAATTAGCTGTGTCTGAACTATAAAGAAATGGAGTATAAATAAAAACAATAGACCGGTTTCGTCTTAGTTATTAAAATAAAGGCTCATTTTAACAAAGATTGTTGGCTGTTCATTAATATCAGGAAATAGGGGATGTTCGTTAGACGTGATTAACTATATATATCTTTTTTGTTTTGTTTTAGTACTACTACTACTACATCAGTACATCACTACATGTAGATCTAAAATTATCTAATAAATTCTAAGTCTAATATTTTAAAATTTTGTAATAAAATCTAAACTCTAATTACATCCTTCAGCAGGGTGGGGATGCAAGTGGGGTTTGAACCCAGGACCATTGTACGATAGTCCAGAGGCTAAGCGCAGGCACAACAGACAGCCACCCTGTCTAAATGTACTGCTAGAGTAGAGGTGTAGACCTAAACTGGCTAAAGATCTCAACAATCATTAATTACATTTTGATTTTGGTATTATTTTGACACAACATTTAAAATATGTACAGAATCAATGTATATATATAGAAATATAGATTATAGATATACAAATTAAATGCAAAGTAGATCTAGGTGAAAATAAATGAACCTGTACTTCAGCATGTCTTTTTCTTTTACTAGCGTATGTATATTTTTTTTGTCCCCCTCCCCTCATCGTTATTCTTGATTATGTATATGTAGTATGTCTGCCACGTTTAGATAGACTCAAAAATGTAAAGTCTTATTGGAGATCTGTTTACATCACATTCTGTAGCAAAATCAAATAGAATTTTTTTACATTAATTACTTTTTTTTTTTTGCGTACAGTTATCCAAAACATTGTTGTGTATGATAATTTGTTAAGAATAATTCAAAATTTTAAATTTAAGATCTCAAGGGGGGGGACACTGTATATTATAAAAAGTGCTATTGTAATAATGTTTCATCCTAATATTTATCATTGCTTACCAAATTTATATAATATAAATACAGTGATTTTGCTTAAAACACAAGCTTCCTGTTATCTCATTTTTGTAAATTTTTTATAGTGAGACACATGAGTTATTAAATATTCCCAGTAGTCCTACAGCCCATGGATGCCATGGCTTCCTTCAACACATCTTTCTATTCAGATCTTTCCTGAGCTTTTCATCTTTATTCTCAAACTCTCAAGTTTTCGTAGATATATTTCTACAACTTTGGTTGCCTGCCTTTTGTTTTTTGATGGTATACTGTTTTTGCTTTTCTGCTCTTTCAAGGTGATCTGCTAGCTGTAATTTGTTCTTTTTTTTTATTTCTATCACTATAGTTGGGTCTTCAAATTACTGGTATATTTCCTGATTTATGTTTCATCCATCCATTTTTATCTTGTACAGTACTCTACATTTTCTAAGGATTGCCTTTTCCTAAGCATTTTGCAGAATTTCTGTTGTTTTTGTCAGTCTCCAGTTTTCACTTGCATCTATAATGGTCTTTGATGGTTTTGTTTAGTTTTCCTTGATATCTATAATATGCATTTAACAAAGAGTGCCCTTTTTTTTTGTTGTTGTTTTCTAAAAACATAATTAGTAATTGATGTTTTTCTGGCATCATTTTTTTTTTTTTTTGCACATGGAAAGTTCTCCCATTTTACCTACTTTTATTTATCACAACTATGTAAAAGTATTTCAAGCCCATTGACTCAAGGCTAGATTAACACTATAATTACCTGGCCACAACTAGTTTCTAAAAGAGACATCTGAAGAACTAAAAGACTATTAAAAAAAAATGCATTTGACTTGTGTAATGATTATAAGACTTTTTTTCTACTTCCAAATTCATGATAAATTATTCTCTGCATTTCTGTCAAAAGCTAGAGGGTCATTTTTTTCGAAGAATATTGTATGTTTAAGAATAGAAGCTGTAGTTAAAATGACTACTGTATTGATCTTGTTTAATTTTTTATTATTTCTTTTACAGAGTTTTCAGATCATGGCCCAACCAGCAGCTGTGTTTATGGTGGTTGGTGTAATTGTATTAGCAATATTTATCAATTTTTCTATTCATAAAATAGAAGAAGGTAAATATACATTTGTGTTTCATGTATTTTTGTAAACATTTGGGTGTTTTTTTTTACATTTTAGTGCAAATAAGGATTTAAAAAGAAAAAAATTCTTATATTGTTTAACATTAATGGTCTATAAAAAATTGCTTTTTACTATATATCCAATTTTAAAATTGTAGCATCAGGTAAGCCCTCATTTATTACAGCATAATTTTGATAATGACAAATAAACTTTTATTTACTATTACCAGTATATGCCTGCTATTGTGGCATATTTCAAAGGGGATTTTGTTAAGTAAACCTTATAATGATCCACATTTATATTTCTTAAGTAATAAGGAGTATAAGTGATTATAAAGACAAAGTCAAACCTGTTATAAAGAAATTAGAAATTAGCACACACTATTGACTCTAAAGGTTAAGAAACTTTAGAGTCAATATTGTGCGACTGCTAATTAGCAGTATTTTTTTTTTATATCAACTACTAATATATATTAGTAAATATATTTAAGGTCCACTTTAAGACAAATGTGCCAACAATTAAAAAACATTTTATCAGTTTATTTATAAGCTACCAGTAGTTAACCACTTCAGTTAGGGGCATAGCTAGAGTAGATGCCTGATGCCCAGTGCTTCTGGTAATGCCCTAATAAAAAAAATAAAGCAGCAAAAAAAATTTTTTTTTATTTTCCTAAAAAGTTTGTCTAAGTATTTATCACCAAAGATACAAAAAAGTAATGAGATCTTTTTTAATCCTAAGACATATGATCTTTTCTAATGCTAAGACATTTCCTTTTAGGTCATGTGGGTGTTTATTACAGGGTAAGTTCTTTTTTATTATTAATGTATTATTTATGAGCATCACTGAAATAATTTTTTTTAGTAAAATCATATTTAAAAATTAACTAAAATATCATTTTTTTTTAGTGTCCAGAAAAATATAGTATATATGTATGAAACAATGTCTTAATTTTTAGAGTTAAGGGTTCAATTAACCTGAGCCAATAACCATTAAGGGCCCACAGGCTGTGGCATAGCAATTATTGAGCTGGGCCCATGACTCATGACCAGTTCTGGCCCACATGTGCACTTGGGGATGACACCAAAGTGAACAAAAATGAAAAACACTTTTATAAAAATTGATTTAAAAAAGTATCTAAATAGCTCGGTCCTAAACTTCATATCAAAACATTAACAATATTCTTGAGCCTAGGCCCATATATATATATTAAGGCTAGTTTTCAAGTTCAAAGATTAACCCAATAGCTCCTATTTCCGGTTACGAAAAACCCATCTGTAGTCCTAAGCAAAGAGGAATAACTCCGTATTTTAAAATCCTAAAAAATATTTCTTTTGAAAAAATAATCAAATTTAAGATTTAATACATATAAACAAACAAACAACTCTAAAAAATAGAACTATATGTCTAGTTTTAAAAAATATATACGTTTAATACCACTAGAATATAAAAAACTTTAAAAATGCTCATTTTCCGACGTGGTAGCTTATACGCTGGGGCTATGGGCCGGTTCATTTGAAAAATTATTTAAAAAATAAAAACCTTCCCGATTTTATTAAAAATAGAATCGGTAATCTCCAAAATGATTTGTAATCACGCTTGCAAGGAAACTAGAAGAAATCTTGTTTTTAAAAAGTTTAAATCAAATATATTGAATAGTGGATTTTAGAAACGTTTTACAACGGTTAAGAACAAAAACGGGAAAACGTTTCCTACTGCAGTAGGAGCTAATGGGTTAATGAGGAGTGCAGTGTACAGCCCCAGCTGCAACCTACATATTTTGCCACATCCTGCACAGACATAACCATAGGTCGGTTTAGATTCTCCTTTCACTTTCTGCATGTTAGTTTTTTTTTTTATAAATAAATAATATCAAAGTAGTATATAAGTTATAACATTTTTATAAATAAATAATATCAAAGTAGTCTATAAGTTAAAACATTTTTATCATAAAATTGTGTGTGTTAAGATAATAATATTTGCAATCTTTTCAACAGGGTGGTGCTCTTTTGTCCTCAACAAGTGAACCGGGATATCACTTCATGTTGCCTGTTCTTACATCATTTCGCTCAGTGCAGGTAATTTCTTCTTCTTAGCCTGTTTTATTATTATAGCTTTTATATAGCGCTACTTTCATGCTTATAGCATGCTCAGAGCGCTTTGGTCCAATATCATTTGTGGACCAGTGGGGGGAGGGAGTATCTAGGAGTTGGTTTCCCGTGCTGCCTTTGGGCGCTCAGTAAACACAACTCTGCCCGAGTCGGGTGTCGAACCTCGAGCCCCCTTCTAGGTAGCCAAGCAAGCCAAGATCAAGCCGCACTTAGCCTCTCGACCACGCTTATGTATATTTATACATTTCGGTCCTAATAACCTGCTAGTCTAGTCACATTTTATATCCACAACGAAACATTTTAACTTATTTAAAATTGTTATTTTGATTATAGTGTAATTTAAGTTGTTTTTTTTTTTATTTATTTTAAATCTTTTGTTTACTTGCAAAACTAATATTTAAAATTTTTTCTTCCTCCAGACAACTCTGCAGACAGATGAGGTGAAAAATGTTCCTTGTGGTACAAGGCAAGAGTCGTCTTCCTTTTTTTTTTTTATTGCTAAAATAATTGATTCGATTATGTTAAGTCTTGAAATACATCTAGCATTTGATGCTCAAAAAGTAGAAAGTGCTTCCAATGCCTTGTATATTAAGTCTGAAACCTTTTATTAAGTTTCACATCACATCGCTATAGTTTTTCAATATTTGGCTTTTGTTATAAGGCCTGTCTTCTGAATCTGAAGATTAAGAAGGTATACAGTATTTCATGTTGTCTGGCTTTCTGTAAACAACTACAAATGTGTAATGTATTATTATGAATCGATATTATAATTTTGAAGCATGATGTTTGTCCCTTTATACGGTTTGTATCTCCCTGTCGGACTTTTATATAAATTGAGCCAAAAAGGATATAAGTACTAATAGAGGATGGAACTGGTTGCCTGAATCAGCCATTGTCTAGGCAGAGTTTAAGCCTCTAATATCATGCATAACTAGATGAACACATGGATTATGTATAGGAGGTTATTATCTCCTGTTAGAAAGAACTTTTATAATTTTATAAGATAAAATCAGAGGATAAAGAAAACATAATATATTCTTACCTTGTACATGGGAACTTTAAAAAAAATTTTTTTTTTTTATTGCTTACAGAATTTAGTATTTTATTTTTTGTTTTAATCCATACAGTGGTGGTGTTATAATATACTTTGAAAGAATTGAAGTTGTAAATAAGCTTGACTCCTCAGCAGGTAAAGAAAAGTAAAATGAAAAATAATTATAATTTGATTTGTTTGTACAAAATTATTTTACTATTTTATATTCTTTATAGCCATAAACCTTTGATGTACCTTTCTTTTTTTTATTTTTTATCTGCTTCTAGTTTATGACATTGTGAAGAATTACACTGCAGACTATGATAAGACTTTAATTTACAACAAAATTCATCATGAGTTGAATCAGTTCTGTAGTAGCCACAATCTTCAAGAAGTCTATATAGACTTATTTGGTGAGTTAAATAGACTAGACAAGCTTAAAATTATTGTTGTTAACTTATGTAGTCATTTTCTGAATCACTTTGTCCACTGTATAAAATATAAAAAAAAATTGCCTTATTGTGTTGTGATGCTTGAAAGGTGTTACCAAAAAAAAAAAAGTAAATGATCATAAATGTATTTAAGTTTTAAATATTCAATACAATTTATTCAAACTTCATTACTAATAGAAAGTTAATTTTGAATTTGTTTTTCTACTTAGCATTTGATGAAAAGAAAGATTGGTTTCTTCTATGTATAAAAAGGTTTTTAAAAACACTTTTTTTCCCAGATCAAATTGATGAAAATCTTCGTAAAGCTTTACAATCAGATTTGTATGAGATGGCTCCAGGACTTACAGTGCAGGCTGTCCGTGTCACCAAACCCAAAATTCCAGAGCAAATCCGTAAAAATTATGAAGCTATGTAAGCAATATTTTTTTTTAAATGTCACTTAATTTCAGAGAAACGTTTTGAAAATGTGAAATATTTCAAATATATGTTTCTACAGGGAAGGAGAAAAAACCAAGCTTTTGATTGCAATCCAAAAACAGAAAGTTGTAGAGAAAGAAGCAGAAACAGACAGGAAGAGAGCCATTATTGGTAACAAAAAAAAAATTCTTTTTTAAACATTAAATCCTATTACCATACAATTCTGTATTTACCTGAACATTCGTAGTGTTGTGAAATGTTGTAGGAAGTTAACAGCGATTTTAAACTTTAATATAAGAAGAACTCTTCCTTTCTCTTACAGTGAAAATTTGTTTGTGTGAAAACCAAATTTGTTTTATAAATGCTAATGCTGCAGTGTATAAGGTGATCTATAGAAATGGAGAGTTTAGGAGAATTTTTTTTTTTTCAAGCTCTGTCTTTGACAACTTTTTTGAACTGGAAATTGAGGGATTGGTTTTTAAAATACAAATATGTTACTACTTCCTGTTCTTACCAACTTTTTGCTGCTCATCTCTTGATTCTTGTTCTGTCAATGCAATAGTGTCCTGAAAAATGCTCCACACAACAAATGAGGACATTGGCCAAAATAAGCTACCGGTACTGTTTTAATTGTTAGGACCTTAATACATGATGAGGACTAAGGAAATAGTATGGAAGTCTGCTTACTGATTATTTTTTTTTTACCATCGGCTAATGTGATGCGTCAAATACTTTCCAGGATAATTTTAATTAGTAAAATTTAAAATATCTGTACTTAATCTATGAAGTTATTAAACAAAATGTTTTTTGTAGCTGTAGGTTAAGATTCTACATTAGAAGCCATACAAAATCAGTTTTTTGTAGCAATTTTTTTTAGAATGCGTCAAGGAAGTCAGGGTAATATTTGTACAATTAGAAAAAAAATCCTAACTGCTAGATTTTATTCACCAATTTTAAAGTATCTGAGATCAATTTAAAATAATCTATTTTTCTAACTTGGTCATCATTCTTCAGCCATCATAAATACATTAAATCTGTTTATCATTAGCACATTTAATCTCTTACTGTAAAAAAAAAATATATATTTAAAAAACAATAATAATTTTGTAATTATGTATATATTTTGTCATCTGTAGAAATTTAAAAATAACATGCAATATTGCTTAGGAAAGAAATCTAGCAGAGATTGTAGCCATATTTTTCTGTTGTTTTTATTTGTTTAGAGGCAGAGAAAGTGGCCCAGGTTTCTAAAATTCAATGGGAACAGAAAATTATGGAAAAAGAGTCAGAGAAAAAAATGTCTGAAATTGAAGGCAGGTCATATTTTTTTTTAAAGAAATATATGATTCTTTTGTGTTTTACATACTTTTAATGCTATTTCATTAGCCACATAGAAATCAGTACTTCCTTCATAAAATATTAATTTGATTCCAAGAACCCCGAAGTCAATTATATTTAATCCATCAAGATTATTAACATTCTTTTTGTCTTTATGACATTTTTTTTCTTGATTTGATCTAGTTATTTTGATGTTTTCAATGTGACTAGTCATCTCATTCCATATTTTAAAAAAATAGGAAAATAATTTGAGTTTAAGGTTTTAGGGCTGAAACCAAAGATGAATAAACATAATTTGTAACGTATAAAAGCAGCTCTAGGGTAAATAGTAATTGAAAGATGTTAGTGAGGAACATATAATGAACATTTTATAAGCTGGAACCTTAGACCTCCAAACAGGCAACATTGCACAGCAGTGACCAGTTACCAGGCAAACATCTGTTGCCCCCCCAAAAAAAAAAAAGGAAGTCGAGTTATTTGGAAACGTATTCACTATTGTCACCCATGGTCATGTTTTATGTGACCTACCTCGAACCACATTTTTTTTTGCCGTCATTGCATTTACTAACAATTTTATATTTAGGCTCAACATGCATGGGAGGCCTGAAATATCTTCCAAAGATAATCAAAGACCCTAATTTAAATTCTAGTGCTGCTATTATATGTTAAATGTCATGTTCATTCATTCATACTTCAAAAACTTAACAACTATTTCTTTCTACATTACTTCATTCAAAGGACATTGCTATTGTTTGAATTTCAACTTAGGAAATGAGACCGTACACCCTCCAACTCTAAGGAAATAGAAAAGTATTTTAAATGTGCTATTGACATTTGAACTTTTCTGACTCAAATAGCATAGAAGCGAAGTAGATTTATTTGTGATTTAGTTGGACCATTCCAGGAAAGATAGGCATGTATGGTCGAGGATTATATTTCAATCAGAAACATGTGCTCACTTGTTCTTTGTATTATTCCACATATTTTCTTGTCCTCCAAATAGATTTAACCCATCTTGCCAAAGAAAAGGCTAAAGCAGATGCAGAGTTTTACAAAGCTGAAAAGGAAGCAATGTCTAACAAGGTATCTCACAATTATATAGTTGTGGTTATTAAATTATCAATAAGCTATACTTTTGAAAGTGAGATAACACTACACATACATTTGAATTCCATTTGCTTTTTGTACAGCGTATCATTCATGTTAAAGACATGCTCAGTGGGCTTTGGTCCAATTGCTTTTGTGGGAGAAGGGGGTATAGTTGGGATTCGAACTTGAGTTCCCTTGATAGGGCCACTAAGCCACACATCCCACAAGAAAACAATAACATTTAGGAAGTAGTAGAAACAAGGCAAAAAGTTTTGACATTCTAGCGAATGCCTGTATTTTTACATATTTTTTTTACAAATATGTCCTTTGACTTACCATGCTTTAACAAGAACTGGTTGTGATAATGAGTTTATTACTTTTACTCTAGCTCAAGTTAACTAAAGAATACCTAGAGATGTTGCGGTATCAAGCTATTGGCAGCAACACAAAGATTTACTTTGGTAGCAATATACCAAATGTTTTCTGGGACCCTGCAGTCTCTACCTCTGGACCAACTTGCTCAGACGCATCCAGCAAGCCAGATGTAAGAGGGCAATAGCTTCTTTGTCTCAACTACTAAGTAACTTTTGTTTTTGTCTGTTCTAAACTCCTGTAAAAGTTGTCACCATTTCTGCGAGACTATACACAAACATCAAAATGAAATGTATGGCATGTTTGATTTCTAGTACATGTTTCTTTATTGCTGTTAAAAAAGTGATGTATTTATCAATTACAAAAAAATAGGCCTTTTATTATTTGGGATTAGACCCCATTTATAAATAGTACTTTAAAGTTAATTACATTTTTTACCTTGTTACAAAAGTAACATTAATTATAATACTATTCAGGGTAAAGACTTTGAGTAAACAGTTACCGTGTGACATAGGTTTAACTGAATTTTTTTTTTCAAAACATAAAACTTCATAGGAAACAGGTTTTAAAGTGTACAGTGCAGTGTTTCTTAATGTAATATTCTTACTATTTGGGTAATCCTTGGTTTTTATGGAACTCAGCCAAGATAAAGTCATAAGCATATTGTCCAAGCTTATGATAGGTGGAACAGAAAAGTCTTTCCAAGTTTTGGAAGGTGTATTTAGATCTAAAAAAAATGGGTTTAAATATTGCTTTGTTATAATAAAATATAATCTCTAAAACTGTTTTAATAACTTACCAAATGTCTAGCTTACTTTATTCCATAAAACTTGCAATATAAGTTAGTGTCACATTCTTTATATGTATGCATGTAGTGTTGAAGTAACACTGGTATGAATGTATATTACAATTGCTATATTTATAATGTTTAATGCAGAAAGTATAAGACAATTTCCTCTTGGATAATAAAGATATTATTGTTATATTGATATAAGTGCCATTTTATTCTCTCGACAGAAACAGAAATGACGATGAACACTGTCTTAAGGTCGTGAATGTTTCTTAATGGAATAGAAGAGTTGATAACATCACAGGGTGCCTTCTCTCTCAGTTGAACATCTCTCTGCTGCACCAGCGTTTTCTCTTATGTTCTAGCTGCACAGATATTTCATAAACTAGTTCAAGTATTTAGTTCTATCTGGCTTGGCACAGACCATTCTACTGTTAGTATCAGTCTGATACTTTTGTGTTATTTTTTTTTTAAGTCTTCACATTTTTATCTGTTGTTTTGTTTGGTAAGTTGTTTTTTTTATTTTGTTTTACAAAAAAAATGAGTTCTCTTTGATGAGCTTTTAAGTGCTGGGTTACTTTAAACTTTTACCATTTCTGCCTGTTCTTGTGCATATCAATTTGAACTGTTACAATTCTATGTCTCTGTTTGATAATAATATTTATTAGACAAATAATCAAAAATTAGTCCCACTAATTCAAAGGCCTGGATGTCGGTCAACTTAAATACTTTTATTAAAACCTGTTTGGAATTAAGTTTTTTATCTGATTGTTGTTGTTTTTTTTTTTTGAGGGAGCACAATTTAATTTGTTGTAAACTTATGCTTTTAGTGATGGGTTTCAAGTGAAAAGCATTAGTCCTCCTATTGATCAGGCATCTGTAGAAATCCAGTTTTATTGTAACCATCACAATGGGGCCTCTATTTGTTTTTAATTTTTTTACATAACTTAATACTTAACAAAAACCTAATTATCAATATTTGTAGTGCAATTTAGATGTGTAAACAAATTTTTCAATATGATTAATTATTGATGTAACCCTTAGATAAGACAGGCATCTTTTAAAAGTTGCAAGTTTTCTTCATGTCAGAGTTCAGTTATTATCATAGGAATTTCATTCCAACACTACACTGTTGTTGTTTGTAACACTTTTAAATCTGTCAGTACATTTTATCTGATGCATTTCTTGTATCTAGTATGTGAAGTTAACTTATTCTTATTCTGTCATATAAAAGTAGTAAATAGATATTGTTTTATGTCTACATTGAATAAGCCTGTTTTTGTCTTCTTGTTGTTTGCTTCATTAACAGCAAGATTTTAATAAGTACTACTTTCAAAATGTTGGGACATTATGAGCATGTTTCCCTATAACATCATATTTTTATTATATAGTGTTAGGATTCTATTACTGAATAAAGGGCAGAGAAAAAAAAAAAAAGATATCAAATGAAGTCTTAGTTGTAGAAAACTAAGAAAGCTTAAATTGAGAGAAATATTATTTGAAAGATGTATTTTTTGGAATGGCAGCAAATGTATTTTCAAATGTGTATTAGTGTGTCTATGCTGAACCTGAATCCCAGCAAATGTATTTTCGAATGTGTATTTGTGTGTCTATGCTGAAGCTGAACCTCTAACATTTTGGTGAATTAAGTTTTTTGAAGTTTTGCTTAAGATGATTTGAAAAAACTTGGTATGAAGTAAGTGTTTTGTCTGTTTGTGAATGCAACCTTATGTTGATTCTGACTTTTGAGTGATCATTTGAAAGTTGTTATATGTGTACATGTGCCAAGAAAGATAACCCTGTAATATACTTGGCATAATGCTTAGACTCTATTATTAAAGTCTACGAAGTATTGAACCAAGACTTTTTGGGTGAAATGTATGAAGTATTTTGTTTATATTTTAATTCCATAAACCTAGCTATTAAACAATTTTTCATTGTAATTTTTTTTCTGATTTGCTTGATTGAAAGTTATGCATTTGTTGTTTTGTTGTAAATGAGAAATCTCAAGAAATGAAAGCTACAATGAATTTAAATTATACATGTATTTTTATTATGTTGAGAGTGTCCAATAAGTTGTCATGTGAAAACTTACATTTCCCATTGTGTTGACAAATTTTGTGACATCCCAATTAGAATCAAATCAGCAACATTGTTTCTTTTTAGACCTGATTTTTTTATTGGCTAATTTTTCTACGTTGTTTGCTTTTAAAAATGTTTTTCTTGTTTTGTACATCACACAATTTCATTTAATCAGAGGAGATGCGATCTTAGAGGGTTTTTTTTTTTCTTTTTTTTTTTTTTTG
>JADKLZ010003886.1:36033984-36046995 GCA_021533235.1 Biomphalaria straminea
AGACTCTCCCCTAACACTAGACTCTCCCCTATCACTAGACTCTCCCCAGCACTAGATTCGCTTGTTAATTTGTTAACATAATCTATTTTTGTCTTGCTTGTCCTTAAAGGAGGCGTGGTGGCTGCGCTGTAAAGTGCTTGCCTTCCGAACCGGGGTTCGAATCCTGGTGAAGACTGGGATTTTTTATTTCAAAATCTTCGGGCGCCTCTTGAGTCCACCCAGCTCTAATAGGTACCTGACATTAGTTGGGGGAAAGTAAAGGCAGTTGGTTGTTGTGCTGGCCACATGACACCCTCGTTAACCGTAGGTTGAAGGCAACATAATCAGATGACCTTTACATCATCTGCTCTATAGACCACAAGGTCTGAAAGGGAAACGTGGCCGATTGCAACAACTGGAGGGGCATTACCCTCCTCTCTGTCCCGGGCTTCAATAGTCTGTAGACGAGAGGCTCAGAGAAGATTAAGCAGGCTTCCGAAGAGGCAGATCTTCGTTCTACAAATTATCATAGAACAAAGTCTCGAGTACCAGTACGATCAGTTTCGTTGACTCTAAGCAAGCATTCGATGGTGTCCACCGAGAATCACTATTGAAAATAGAGAATAGGGGGGAAAAAATTCGTCCTGATTGACACCAATACAGTCAGTCTAGTTGCAGCATAAAAACAAAGAAGCAACAACCGAGTTTTTTTAGCATTGAGATGTGTGCATCTTATCTCCCTTCTTCTTAGCCATCGACTACATAATGAGGAGAGCAATGAATCAGATTGCCTTCGGTATTGCATGTTGTGATCAAAAGAATGACGGATAGCCTAGAAGCGAGTGGGATATAAGGCAAAGGGTACCCCCGTCAGACTTGGTGAGTCAAAGCTTGAAGAGTTGGACAAGTTCCCATACCTTGGCAGCAGCATGCCTACCATGACAAAATTACACCTTCTTGTAACGCAATCGTCACCCCAACAGCAACATATGCATGTGAGATACGGTATCATATGGAAGTCATCTGCCAAAAGTGAGAAAAGACTAAATGTGGCTAAAAAAAAAATGGCTAAGACGGATTTAAGGAGTCAGTTATATAGATCGGGTCTCAAACAAGGAAATCCTATGCCGCATTGGGAGTCGACCACTTAGTGAGGTTGTTTTCCCCCAACTAATGTCAGGTACCCATTAGAGCTGGGTGGACACAGGAAGCTTTACAACCACTCCTTTTTTCAGTCCTCATGGACTTAAGCAATTCGCCAACAGAGATTTAAGAGATCAGTCATTCTGTTAAAATGCACTGCCCCCCCCCCCCCAGTTTTAGCATTTCTTCCAACACCACGTCTAGCCCTGGTGCTTTGTTGTTCTATAACACTGCAATGGCCATGGTAACTTCCTCTGTTATTGGGTCTAACTTGACCATTGAATGTCAGGCCTGGAGAAGGTCCTTGAAAGTCAGCCCTGGAGACGTTTGGTTAAAGGACTCTTTAAAGTGCTCAACCCATCTTGCATCCTGTTTTTTCTTTCGTTATGAAATATTGACTTGTCTTTCATTGGTGCTCCGTGTCCACTCTTTAATTATGACCAATAGCCAACGGGGCTTTACAAGGGCCATCAGTATTGGAGGCGAAAAGCTAACTAGCGTTAGCAGCTTCAAATACCTCGGAGCTATTGTCTCGGCTGAGGGAACAAAGCCCGAACTATTGGTCCGAATAGCACAGTCCACAGCATCCCTTTCTAAACTTAAGTTAATATGGAAAGACAAAGGCTTAGCCCTCGGTACCAAAATCAGACTGATGCGCTCCCTGGTCATGGCCACATTTCTATATGCTTGTGAGTCTTGGACGCTGACTGCAGAGGAGGATCCTAGCAATGGAATTGAGATGCTACAGAAGGATCCTAGGCATCACATTTAAAGACCGCATCACAAAGCAAGAGATTAGAGACAGGGTTACTGAAGCGATCGGACCCCATGATGACCTGCTAACTACTGTGAAGAAACGAAAGCTTACAATGTATGGCCATATAACAAGATTTTCGGGACTCGCAAAGACCTTCCTCCAGGGAACAGTACCAGGAAAAAGAAGAAGAGGCAGACAGAGAAAGCGGTGGGAAGACAAAAGAATGGACAGGCCTACTATTGAAAGAGGTTTTAAACAGGGCGAAGGATAGAGAGGAATGGAGAAAGACGATCTACAAGTTTTGCTTGGTGCCCCAACGTTCCACCAGACTAAGGGATAGGTAACAGGTAACATGTCCACTCTTTGCTACAGTGAGATCTCGGACAATACGATAAACCATAAATATAATTAACAAACTTTGAATTAACCTAACGAATATAAATAACATTTAAAAACTTTGAAGGGAACAAAATAGGATCTTAGTCGACATTTTATAAACAAAAGACTGTAGGTCGCGCTTTTAGTAAACAGCACCTATTTTAAACTTGATGACATCAACATCACCAAGAAAATAATAAACAAAACCATCATAAGACCAGCAGCAATGTATGGAAGTGAGACCTGGACACTGACTAAGACATCTGAAAATTTACTCAATACTTGGGAACGGAAAATTCTTAGAAAAATCTATGGTGCCATACAGGATGAAACAGGGTGGAGGACACGCACTAACCATGAGATTTATCAACTGTATGAGAACCCACCAATAGTGACCAAAATAAAATAAAAAAAAAAAAACAGACTACATTGGGCAGGACACCTTGAAAGAATCGTATACCGACAAAAACCATAAGGCAGACCCCGAACGCGTTGGATTGATGATGTGCAGATCTGCAACAGCTTGGGGTTAGGGCGTGGAGACAAAATTTAAGGCCCAGGAGAGATCTGAATGGAAGGATGTGTGCAAGCAGGCCAGAGCCCTTCATGGGCTGTAGTGCCACTGGGATGGATGGATGGACATCATCATCTCATCTTTACATATGAAGTACTTTAGATGGCAGCACTGGCCTATACTTAGAAAGAGCGCGATTTTCGGGGCTTCATTGGGAGCACGACGATAATGAGCATGCTCGTGGTAAGATCATCTTGAAGTGGACCCTTTTTTTTTTTTTGTTACAAAAAAGTTGTCATCGTTACGACGTACAACCGTCGGGATTCTTCTTCTTCTTCTTCTTCTAACCAGCTTTTTTTTACTGCTGAGCTGTCAGCTCTTTTGCAGACTGTGCCAAGGAAAAATACTGTGCTGTTTTTTTCAGTTGCTCAGCACTGCCATAAAGGGTGTTGGTTATGTTGGGCTGTAGTGGTAGTAGGGTCTGCCTAAGGTGGATTAGGAGGGGGCATTCAAAAAGGATATGGTTTACAGTTTCATAAGGGTGGGAGCAGTGTCTACAAAGTGGGAGTTGTGTGGGATTTATTTTATTGAGATGATAATTTAAATGTGGTGTATGTCCTGTTCTTAGTTGGAAGATTGTACATTGCTCTTTGCGGGGGAGGAAGTTAATACTGTCCAGTTTGTTAGGCATGTTCATTTCTTTGTACATGGCTCTGCCTGTGTTTCCTGTTGCCCATTGGTTAAGCCACTCCTCTTTGTAGTTGTTGATTAGCATTGACCTTAGGGTGAGGTAGTTGACAGGTCTATCTGGTTGTTCCATAGATGATCCTGCCTTTGAGAGCTTATCTGCCCTTTCATTTCCCATGACACCAATGTGTCCAGGGATCCACTGTAATATGATGTTGATGTTTAAATTGGTCATCATCTGGTGTATTATCATTTTTAGTGTTGTCAACTCTTTTGGGCTTTTTGAGGTGCTGCTGTTAAGTGCTTGAAGAGTGGATTGTGAGTCTGTAAAGACAACAATATCTGATGGTGCTTGTATTCCTTCGTGTAATTTATTTTCGACTGTCTGCAAGGCTATGGTAATTGCCTCAATTTCAGCTTGGAAGTTTGAGCAGTAGTTGCCACAGGGTGCACTTATTTCAAAGTGTATATTTTTGGGGAAGACCAGGAAGGCACCAAGACCGGCATTGATGGTGGCTTTGAAGGCTGATCCGTCGGTGTATATATGGATGGTTGTTTTTGGATAGCTTTCAATTGTTTCAAGCGTGCCTACTTTGAGCTCCAGTGGGTTGGATTCTTTTGTCAGGGTGTTATTTATTAAATGTGTTTTAATTGTTGGATGTTTATAGTAACCGTCGGGATAAATTCGACCATTTTTGACATAAGAAAGTCGAGAAGAATCGCGTTTTTGAAACGTTTTGAAATGCCTTCTTCAAAAAGTTTTGAGTTGATTTTGTTGCAGCTCTTACTTGAAAGATAGGTCTATAGTGACTATAGTATACATTTTAGTATGTCCAACTTAGAAGATGAAACGTCTACTTAAAATATTTAATTTTTTTAAACATTGGTTAAACTCAACTAGGCCTATAAGTTATAGTGTTATTTTATTTGTACATGAATTTATAACCACATTGACAATATTTTTTGTCCCTTGAAAAAATAAATTGACCGACTATGTCGACCCCCTCCTAGTAGGATGTCAGGCTTCTTATGGAGCATTCCTCAGTTTGAGAAACGCTGGACTAGCACTAAAGGTTCAGCTGCTGTGAGAGTGGAAGGAGGGGGGGGGGGGGAAAGGAGATCAAACATGTTGTGTTCTAAAGCACTGAGCTATATACACCTTAAAATACGAAAGCTGCGGCTACTCTGTTCTTTTCTATTTTTAGACCGTGTTGCGCATGCGTTTTGGAATTTACGCTAGCAATAAGAAAGAAAATGGCGGTCTTCCTGAAGAAAAAAAATGGATTTTATTAGAATAACATGCTGATTGAATTTTTTTTCTTTTAAAATCATTAGCAGCTTAAGGTTAGGCAAATCGTTTGTTTTAAAGTCATACGGTATTATTTTAAATTAGATCTAGAAGTCTAGATTTAGCCTATTTTACTAATTATGAAAATATGTAAACTGTAACTCTAACTTCTAAGACTAAGTTACTCTAACTTAAACTTAGTCTAAAAGTCTAACTGTAAACTAAAATAAAACTAAACTCTTGTCTCTGTCTCTAAACACTAAAACTAAAACAGCTTTAGAAACTTAGCCTCTATTCTTAGGACTTCTCTTGTCACTTAGACTTTAGTCATTAGAAGACCAGTGTGAGTCTAGTCTAATTAGTTAGACTGTGTGTGTCTGTGTTCGCACTTTAGTCTAACCTCCTAAATATTTATTATAAATATAGACTCTATTTATAAATTTTTAATTATTTTATATGTAAATGAAAATGTAGATTATTTTGTAAAGTAGCCTAGTAGGCCGGTAATGTATCATTTTAGAGGCGTGTTAGCCATTTTGAAAAAAGGTACAACAAACCAGATGAATATACTATACCTCTCAAAATGACAAAATCATTAATAAAAGTACTCTCCTGAGGTTTTAAATCCATTTGTGCTTAAACTTAATGACTTTGACTTTAAGTTTGAGAGCTAAAATTCAGGTAAGTTAACAAGTTTGCAAAGTTAAAAGTAATGTTCCTTTGTAACACACTGCACAGCTACAGACTCAGTCACTGAGACTTCATATTAACTTTGCAAACTTGTTAACTTACCTGAATTTTAGCTCTCAAACTTAAATTAAGTCATTAAGTTTATGCACTTACAAATGGATTTAAAACCTCAGGAGTACTTTTATTAATGATTTTGAGAGGTATATTCATCTGGTTTGTTGTTGTTCCTTTTTTCAAAATGGCGAACACGCCTCTAAAATCATACATTACCAGTAGGCCTAGTACTAGTAGGTTCTCATAGAAATTATAGATTTAATAAATTTAATAGATTAGGTACTTTGGCAAACCTTTCTCTACTGACTTATAAACTGCTAACTAGCAGCTATATAGTTTTGAAACAGAATGGCTAGACTTCCAAACCCATGGTGCTAGTTTATTGATTGTTGTTTTTACATTAGCTTCATTTTTTAAAAACCCTTCATATCAATAGATCTATACTATATAATATATGGCACAGCTCATCTGATTCTCCTTCAGTAAACAAGTTGCTTTTTTTGTTTATAACTCATTTGTTTTTATGTTTGGAGCTAAAAACGACATATCAGGACTGCAAATGTCCAATTTTAGACAAGTTCCATTATTTATGTTCCACTTTTCCAAACTTTGGACCAAAGAAAAGGGCAGATTTTGAGATTCTCAGAAACCATGTAACGGGGCATGTATCATCATGTATGTAAATACTAAATCTATGTTTTAACCTCCCCAAGCAATTCTCCTACCCATAATGCCATATAAGGGATGAAGAAATATTTATTAGATATAATTTATTAGCAATTACATAGTAGTGTTTATTGACGGTGTTCACCGTGCGCTAAAGGAGACAGCACAAAAACTGCGTGCAGTATTGGAGCATGGAGTGACCTACTGTATTTTAAAATAAAATCTTCACTATGAGTGGTAATTCAAAGAAACACTGCTATGTTTATAGTCCTTTAGTTGCAGAATAAGAATCTGCTTTCATTTGTAAGTTAAACCTTGCTTGATGAAATAAAAAAATAAAATAAAAATTTGACCTAGTTCCCAAAGGCAAATTCGGTGTGCCAAATATAAGAATCTACTAGATTACTTTACTAGACTAGATCTAAACTAAAACAGAGACACCTGCCTGACTGTTATTATCACTGTTGAATTTGAATCATGAATTGAATGTTCAAAATGTTGTGATTGTGTTTGTTAGTTTGTTGTACTTATCATAAGTTATGACTTATAGTTATGTTGTAGACACTGACTGGGTACACTGACTGTACTAGTCTACTGTAGGACTGTACTATTACTTGAGACTATTACAGTAAGTGTAGTGCTGAAATTTAGTGTGAAGTGTTGTAAGTCACACAATAACTGTCACACTGTGTCTGGGTCACATGAAGCTCTAGAGTAGAGAGTCTATTATTATATAGAATAGAGCTTAGTGTTACTGTGTTAACTGTATACATTTTAGAGATGCTGTTGGTGTTTCACTGTTCATTGTTTGTTCTTAGTCCAGATCTACTCTTTACATTTACTTAAATAAGTAACAATATAATAATCAACAATGAAAACAAGTAAAAAGTTCTAGATCTAGAACGTTAGATTAGTTTAGACACTTTAGAGTAGCTGTTTTCTATCTTGTTATTTTCTATTCTACAATCAGGGAATTACAATCTATCTTTAGAAGATAATATAGTATAGATATTATAGATCTTATTTCTAGAATCTAGGTGTACATCTAATTTTAATTATTTTATATTTTATGTGTAGATAGATATCTAGTATAATCTAGGTCTAAGTATTTCAAACAAGAACAGAAATGCATGTGGTGTGTGAGACTTGACCAAAGACTATCACTAAAACCTAGTCTTGTTTTTACTAGTCGTATCATTGTCAAAACTTCCCTTATTTACAAAATAAATAACCAATCCCTAATCGTGCCATGACAATATAAATATACATAATGTTATGTTATAGACAACATTTAATTTTAATTTGAGATAATTAATCTCCTTGTGTTAGCCTACATATTGTGTAGAAACTGTCGTCTGTTGTTATTTAGAGATGAGCAATAATGTATTTAGCAGAAATGGTACATTTTCAATAATACTCCATTAATTTAATAACCTCTGTAACTAAACTGGTCTAAAAGAAAATTAACTGAAAACATTTGAATTTCTTTCATATTTTTAGGCTTAGAATGAGTGAAGATGAAGTTCCACCACCTCGGTTTGCTGGTCGAACCTACAGTCGGACAAAGCAGGCACCAGCTGGCAGAGTAGACGATACAGCAGATGGTAAAGGTGTACCTTTAAAAGCTGCAGTCTCGATATCTAGATGGGGAAAGGCTAACTATGTCCCATTTCGAGAGGGCTCGGAAGGTTCAACTGATGCTAAAAGAATAAAATTGGAAGTTAAACCAGAAGATCCTTTTAGCTTTGAGACTGATGACAAAAGAAAACTTAGCCCTGTTAAGAAGGAGCCAGTCCCTCAGCCACAAGAACCACGTCAATCTACAAAGCTCCCAGCTTCAAGAATTGTAGTGAAAAATGATGGAACTGAACAGATAGTTGTCACCAAGGAAGAGAATGTTAACAAATCATCAACACTTCGTACATATACTAGAACAACTGCTAAGACTCCTATTATTTTAGATCAATTTATAGAAGTTGGTAAAACAGAAATTACACCTACTGGTGAGACAAAATTTTATCCTGGCACTAACTTAGCCTCACAAAGAGACTCCTCTCAGGATGCAAAATATAGTTCCAATGAAGAAGATGATGACATATACCCCATTGAATTTAGAAGAGAACCTCTTAAGACATATTCTGGTGAAGTTGTGACTCCCGTGGACAAACCAGACTCACCTCCATTGCGAAAGTCCGGTTATAAAAAAAAGGGTGGACCTCGAGGGCGCAAACCCTTGACTGTGTCCGACCCTGGGCTGATAGAAGAATATAAACGAAATTATGCAGCTCAGCAGCTGAAAGGAAAGCCTGATACAGCGACAGGCGGTTTAAACAACAGTACAGTGGTGTTTAAAAAAGAAGTGGCCAATGAAGACCAAGGCACCACTGTTGTTGTTGTTTGCAAGCCAAAGAAGCAGGTGGAAAAGGTTGAGGTCCACGCTAAACATGCCATTAAAACTAATGCTAAACCAAAAAGTAGTTTGTTCACGATAACACTAGATGGGTCTCAAGAATCTGCTGGGGAAAATGGAAACACAGAATCAACTGGATCTACTCCTGTACAAAATGTTGCTGTGCGTACAAGTTCTAGGATTAGAAATATGACACATGTGGCAGCTGATACGGAAGGGATATCGTCCCAAGGCAGTGGTGCTATTAGTCAGTCGGAGTCATCTACTCCTAGCAGGCGAGGGGCAAATGACACAATAGGTGCCGCAGATTCTGCACTGTCTCAGACGATTTCAACACCTACATCTGTTGATACTTCTCAAAGTGAAGCATTAACTGGCAGAGGTAAGCGATACAGGATATTTAAATCCCGTGCACCTCAGGTAGATGAAGATCTGAGACCCCCTGTGTTTGGAGATGAGTTAGAAGAAGAATCACCTTTACCTGTGGGTGGAGAACAGCACTTAATGCAAAATGAAAGTGCTCAAGAGACTGTTGTTTATATTGAGTTGAATATGACATCGGAGGACAACTCGTCTGATCCTGCCTGTGTGATCCCAACCACAGTTGAAGACTGTATAACATCAGAAGATCTTTCAGGTTTAAAACCTATTGGCCCAGAGGCTGCCAGAGAGTCCTTAGCAGTCAAACTTCGCAATATGGAAAAGGCAGACCATGTTGAATTTGAAACTTCAGACATTACTGATTGTCCTTCACCTAGAAAGTCTCGTTATAAAAAAAGGGATGCTCCTCTTGGTCGAAAACCATTAACAGTTACTGATCCTCAGTTAATTGAAGAATGTAAAAGAAATTTTGCTGCACAGCAACAGAAAGGAAAACCTGATACTACAGCGGATGGCTTAAACAACAGTAAAGTGTTGTTTCAAAAAGAAGTCGCCAATGAAGCTCAAGGCACCACTCTCGTCGTTGTTTGCAAGCCAATCAAACAAGTTGAAAATGTTGCAGCTCATCCAAGAATTCAGAATATTTCACAATTGGCAGCTCATTCTGAAGGCAGTCAGTCTCAGTCACCAGCTACACCAAAGAGTGGTGCCGAGGCTGCTTCATCTCAGTCTGTTTCAACCCCTTCCTTGATGGAAAGTGATAACTCAGCAGGCAGCAGTAAGCGATATAGGATATTCAAATCGCGTGCACCTCATGTAGATGAGGAACTGAAGCCTCCTGTTTTTGGGGATGACTTAGATGAAGAATCACCTAACCCTGCTAGTGATGAACAGCATGGTGTTGTTTATTTAGATGTCGATGTGGCCACAGCTGAACCTTCAGAAATGGAAATTGATCCCTTGACTGTAAAGCAAATAGACCCTTCTGCCGCCAGAGAGTCCCTAGCTGCTAGACTACGCACCATGGAAAAGAATAACGACTCAGACTCTACAGGAGATAATATGTCAGAGTCCTCAGAAAATATTCAATCTCAGGAATCTCCGCTTAATAGCCAAAGTACAAATGAAGAGGGCAGTCAAAAGGAAGCAGCCAGTCCACCTAGAAAGTTTTTCAAATCAAAAAAATTTTCATTATCGTCAATAGATCATCATAGAAAACTATTAGGAGGCAGCCCACAAAAAGGGGTAAAGAATTTAAGAACCTTTTTTTTTTTTTTTTTTTTGGGAATACATTTAAGTATTTGATTAAAAAAATGTTTAAAACTTTTTAAAAAATGATATTATATATATATAATGTTAACTAATAAATTTTAGTTTTGATTTTTCAGTCCCCTGCTAAAGTAACCTACAATCCACGAACCTGGAATAATGCAAAAGATGCTGATGAAGAAAAAGAGGTATTTTCTTCATTACTGTTTTGATCTTATATTATAGACATTTTGCAAGACAAAAGAATTTAATAGATCTCTAAAGTGTGTCAGTTCATATAACTTAAGTGTATGAATAAATAAGGTAGTGTTTTGACACATGACATTCTTTTGTTATAACATCATTACTATTTACTTACGATTTCTAATTCTCTCAAGTAATTTAGGTCATATCTTCAAGCTCATTAAATAATGGGTACAAATCTTATGTAATCTTATATTAAACTTATCTTAGAGTAATATTGCCAAGCCTGGGCTGGATGAAGATATTGTGTTGATTAAAGACTCCAGCAAGGGACCAAAGTTAAAGAGAGAGGTCCACTATCCTGAGCGGACCTATGATGAAGCGTACACATCACTTAGAGTTAGCAAAACTCACAAAGAGGTAAAAATACTGAAATCATTTTTTTGGTTAGCTTATCAACCCTGGGCATGTCTAGAAAAACGCAAAGCCTTATTGTTACTTTATGTCAAATTAAACATTGTGTGCCTATAGTTTAAAAAGAAATTCAATTGTTAATGAAGTTTAGAATGAAAAGAAAAAATGTCATAAATTTAAAAAGAAAATTATTATTGCAATAATTTTCTTAGAAAATCACTTTTTAAAACCATTGTGATTATTATTTATACGATGGGTCGCCTGTGGCATAAATAGGATGAATTTCAATTAGAGACAAGTACTTACTCTATTGTGAATATGCTGCATATAATATGCAATTCTTTACAGCGTCATTTATTGCTGTGTGGAGAAAGAAAGTTTAAAAAAAAAAGATTAACTTGTATCTTGCCAAATCCACTGAAAGCGGACATTTTTCTTTTCAAAAAGTAATTTGATTTGGACCCCTCTCCCCCTCATTCCCCTGGCACTAATGTTGCATGATCTTTGTTATATTGTCAGAAGCTTGTTGCGGTGGCTAATTTAGAAGCTTAGTTTGCTTTAAATATGCCTAAGAAAATAATAATTCTAGGTTAGTTCAGTCTAGATTTGTAGACAATTCTATTCAATGATGTTTACTTGTGTAAGTAGTAATAGAATTTTTAATATTAGATGTATCTTGTATGCTACGATGAGCCCTCACATTTTCACATGCATGTTAGACTAAAAAAAGGATGTTTTTCTTTCTAAGCTGTATACAGTGGTCCATCACGTGAAACAAAGTCATGAAGTGCAAGAGTTGGGCGAGACTCAAGACTTCATGGATGAGGTGGATTACTTGTTGGACAGCTTGCAAGACTCTAAATCCAAATCTATTCGCTGCCTTAGGTAATTTCTGTAGTAGACCTGCCTAGTGTTACACGTCTCCAAAATAAACACCAGAATACCAATATGAAATTGGCCCATTTGGTTCTGCTTACACTTTAAGTTCCTTTTTTTTTCTCTTTCTAATCTAGCCTACAATAGTTTGACGAGTAATTGTATACTCACACACGCAGAATGCACTTTGCAAAAAGTGTTGCAAAAATACACATTTGGACATTTTTTAGGTACACTTGTTTGTTACATGAGAATGAAGAAGAATATGTTTATTGTTAGTATTATCTTCTTTTTTTTTTTAATTATGATGCAGCTATTTTACAAGTTTGAAAAAATGTTTAAAAAGTAACCATCACATGATCGTCTTTTTCCATTCCTCTCTATCCTTTGCCCTGTTTAGAACCTCTTTCAAGGGCAATCCCGTCCATTCTTTTATGTTGTCCTCTCATCGCTTTCTCTGTCTGCCTCTTCTTCTTTTTCCTGGTACTGTTCCCTGAAGGAAGGTATATCAGCTAAGCCAACTTTAAATAGTAGCTGTTGGTACTATACAGATATATTTGTTTTTTCAAATGTATTGTAAGCTATCACCTAGTAGATTGATCTCTTTAATGAGAATTTTTATAGATATGTGGTTTGAACACTTGTGTTTGGAATTCTTTTAAACAATAGTTGTATGAAAGTTCTTTTAAACAATAGTTGTATGAACTTAGGTAGGCCAATACAAGTTGTAAATTATGCCCAACACAAGGAGACATATACCAACATGCTGGCAATGTGGAGAAAATGAGGAAAAAGAATGGCAGATGCTCAATTTAGAAAAAATAGTGAAATTGATTGTGAAAAGCAGCCCTTTAGTTTAAACATTTTGTTGTGTATTCAAAAATACATTTGTAAATGTTGAGCTGATTGATTTTATTTGCATTAAATCATTTCTCACTTCTACATTTTCAGCTGTTTAAAACTTGCTGGCAAGTGTATATCTCCTGCATTTCGAATGCACATGAGAGCTCATGGGACAGTCACCAAAATATTCAGTCTACTTCATGATGCCTGTTCAGATCCAGTGAGTTTTGCATTTTTGAAAATAAGATCTACGTACTTCTTTTATTTTGGCTGTTTACCTAATCAGCTGAGCAGGTTTAATACAATTTTGTGATGATTGTTACTCTTTCATTCTTCAGTGATTTCCACCAACTTGTGTTAGTGTGTATACTATGAAAACAAATACACTCATTCATACATTGTACAAGACTTTCAAGATATTCAATAACCTGAAGAAAAAATGTGGACAGCGATGGTTTTTAGAGTTTATTTATATTTTA
>JADKLZ010003886.1:36089553-36100805 GCA_021533235.1 Biomphalaria straminea
ATGCACTAGTATTGCTATAACATCAATTTGATATGCACTAGTATTGCTATGCCTATAACATCAATTTGATATGCACTAGTATTGCTATAGCATCAATTTGATATGCTCTAGTACTGCTATAGCATCAATTTGATATGCTCTAGTATTGCTATAGCATCAATTTGACATGCACTAGTATTGCTATAACATCAACATGACATGCGCTATCATCTTTTTCGTATAGTTTGCAATTTAAGGAGATATCCAGAGCTCTTGGTAAATCAGGAGGCCGCGGGAAATCCGTTATAAGTTATAAAATGGTTTAATTTTAATAATTTACACCTAGAATCAGTGCGGGTGCTATAAAAGTACGGGGCCCACTACGGTCACATAGGTTGCACGGACCTAAGGCCGGCCCTGCAAAATAGCAGGTTTGCTACGCCGTGGGTCGACTTGTACTTATACGTGTTCTCTTCTTCTATATTTAGCTAACTCGTCTTCCACTGTACTATGTAGTAACTCTGTTGATATCGGTGTGAATAGATGGGTATTGAATTATAAAGAAAAGTAAATAATGCCCCTCCCCCTCATCTCCACCCCAATTGTTTTTTTAAAGTTCAAAAAATATATCTTTTCATAATTAGAATTACACATTTTACCCACACAGCCTGAAATCTCTCATTGGTGGCCTCCGGTATGTAATCAAGATCTCCGCCTTTGCTTTGATGATCCCCTGAAGCACTTCTCACTCCGTTGTATGACGGACGTTACACGCAGGTAACTCCCATTGAAAGCCTGTTCACACCGCGTGCCCTGTTGCCTTCATACCCCCACCCCCATCTATTTTTTTAAACTCCCGTCAGGCCTGCAACCCCCCCTCTTTCCCGCTGGGCACATGATCCACTACTTCCGGAACCAGACAGCTGTCAATCAGTCCCAAAGAAAAAGGAAAAAATTAACAGCTTTTCTAGGTGGTAGTTCTCACTCAATCTTCGGACGTGCAGAGGGGTTACCACTCGGAGGGATCTTGAGAGAGGAGAGGAGCCGTCTTTAAATATGTCCTCCCTTCGTACTTAACCACATTAGTGAGTAAGATGGTGTGTGTGTGTGTGTATGTGTGAAAGAGTGTGTGGTTGTGTGAGGTTCCCTCCCCAGAAAGGAGCTTGTTGAGTTTGACTGAGCAGCTGTCTAAATGTTGGACTTAGTGTCATTTTACTCCACATTGATGAACTAAAAGAGAGGATGGAGGGAGAGGGAGGAGGGTACTAAGGAGCACATGTAAGTACACAGCGAAGAGAGAGCAGGGACAAAGATGTAGGAAGAGAGCATAGAAGATAAGGAGCAGCACAAGTAGAGAGAATGTAGAGGGATACTGTAAGTAGCTAAATTAAATAGAGAGAAAAGTGGAAAAAAGAGAATAAGAGAAGAAAGAGTAAAGAAAGCAGAACGAGGAGAGAAGAGAAAGAAGACAAGTAAAGATAAGAAAAGAAGGAAGACATAAAGAAATGAAAGAGATAATTGAAAAGCGAAATAATATAAAAAGAAGAGATCGTAAAGAGAAGATACTCTAAAGAACATGAAAAGTAAAGTTTCCCTTTCAGACCTTGTGGTCTATAAGGCAGATGATGTAAAGGTCATCTGATTCTGTGGCCTACGGTTAACGAAGGTGTCATGTGGCCAGCACAACGACCAAACGCCTTTACTTTTCCCCAACTAATGACAGGTTCCCATTAGATGATTAGAGCTGGGTGGACTCAGAAGCGCCCAAGGATGCCGAAATAAAAATCCAAGCCTTCATCAGGATTCGAACCCCGTTCAGAAGCCAAGCGCTTTACCGCTCAGCCACCGCGCCTCCGAAAGGTAGAGAGGGGCTAACAAAAGAGGAAGAGAGAGAGAGAGAGAGAGGGAATTGAAAAGGAGGGCAGGGAGATGTAAGAAAAAAGAGAGAAGGAGACAGATTGTCATAAGACAGGGTGTAAAGAGAGACTTAGAGAAAGTGTAAATGCAGAGAACATAATGAGTGGAAAAGAGAGATTGAGAGACAGACAGACAGACAGAAAGCAAAAGAGTGAAAAGAAGAAATAAAGAAGGTTAAGAGAGACTCTCTACTCTCTGATCAACGCTTTTCTCTGTCTCTACTCTCTGATCCACTCTTTTCTCTGTCTATACTCTCTGATCCACTCTTTTCTCTGTCTATACTCTCTGATACACTCTTTTCTCTGTCTCTACTCTCTGATCCACTCTTTTCTCTGTCTCTACTCTCTGATCCACTCTTTTCTCTGTATGTATTTATCCCTCAAAGAAAATAGACTTTATTAACGACTGCGGGCTATGTGTTTGTAAATTCTCTCTGAATTAAATAAACTTTCGTGTGGACCGCTGGTGTTGATTCTACCTCTGACAGCGACTCACATCTGGCCCTACTTTGAGTTACATGTGACAACCATCTGGTCGTAGCTGCGATGGTCAAAAAACATTGGCGCGCAAAAAACAAATCTGAGAAAAAAAAATAGCTAAGAAAAATAAATTCAATGTGTTTTACGAATGAACCAGCTATTGCCATGGGCATGGGAGGTTGCAAGACCAAAATAATAAACGGGGGAAAGATTGCTGTACAGCAGATTTCATTTTTAGCACCAGAAACTTGACATTTGATTAAAATATTAGAGTTTGTTGTTCCTTCCCGCCTGGGCAAAGGGAGGAGTAAATTGGCTTTTGATTTCTGTTAACTTGAGTGAAAATACTTAAGGTCAACCCACTTCAATCAATTCTCTCAAAATATCTAGAACATTCAAAAGACTTGCTCGAATTGTAGGTGTAGGAGTGAGTAATAAGATTATGCCTAAGTCATAACATAAAACAACACCAATTTAAGACCCTAACACAGCGGTTCTCAACCTTTTATTCTCGGCGACCCCTTTTTACGATCCCCCACTCTGCCTCGACCCCCCCACACACACACACACATACAGCAAAAGAAGAATAGACAATAACAATCCATATTTTCGATGGTCTTAAGCGACCCCTGGAAAATCATCAATCGACCCCCCCCCCCAGGGGGTCGCGATCCACAGGTTGAGAACCCCTGCCCTTACACATTTAGCTTGGGCTAAACAAACGTGTAGGCAGCCGCAGCGGTTCATTTGTACTCACTAATTACAATACGCAGAAGTGACATAAGTAAAGTTCCCCTTTCAGACTTTGTGGTCTATTGGACAGATGATGTAAAGGTCATCTGTTACTGTGACCTAGGGTTAACGAAGTTGTCATGTGGCCAGCACAACAACCAACCGCCTTTACTCAGAGGCAGGGCCGGTCCTAGCAAATGCGGGGCCCTATGTGAAACTGATTGCGCGGGGCCTATAATCTGAGTGGGAATAAGGATGATAAGTGAAAAATTAAGATTTTGTATTAGAAAATAAATTCGGCTTTCCTTTTTTTTAAAATTCTTTTCTAAGTACGAAATTGCGATCAAGTTAGTTTTACTTTACGAATCTTGCAACCTATGACATATTTATATGCTATACAAGTAAATAAGGTATGGGAACTTCCTGTTAAGGTGAAAATTTGCTCAATTATTCCAGTTTATACTTGAAATGAGATTTTTATGAGCTCTCAGATTTTAATAAATGCAGGACATTTCCCGGAATTTTCGTATATATTTTGCAATTAATGATTACAATAATTACACAAAGAATTAGCGCTGGGCCTATGAAGGCGCGGGGCTCACTGCGACCGCATAGGTTGCAGTGGCCTAAGACCAGCCCTGCCCAGAGGCACCCGAAAATCGCGAAATTAAAAATCCCAGTCTTCACCTGGATTCGAACTCGGGACCCCCGGTTCGGAAGCCAAGTGCTATATCGCTCTGCTACTGCACTTTGAGCCTGGTACAGGAAGCACCATAAAAGGTACCGCTCACGTCTCGGTCAGAAATACTGTCTTCCCACCCCCTGGCTCTTCCTCCCCATACTGCCTCGCGTTCGATATAAGTAATAACCATATTCTGAAATGTAGATCTAAATTGTAAATGTCTTCCATTAAACAAGATTCGGGTCTATTTGGAGTAATAACTACATATCACTCTGTGGACTGCTCAAAGGGAGTAAGTTCTTGTACCAAGAGGGGCATAGCAAAGAGATGGGGTGTGGGGGGGAGCAGGGGGGGAGGAAGAGACCAATTGTTAAGACTCATTGAATGCGACAGACAAATATGATCTCAGACAGTGAAGATTGCCTGTCAATAAAAAGGACTCACTCCCTAGAGTCACGTGGAATGTTCCCTGCGGACACTTCCCGTAGGCCGGTCGTGTTATTGTGACGGACTCGGGGAACCTCCCCTACGTAGTTTCGCGACTCCTGCACGCAAGAGGATCTAATTGGCTCTAGCGCTGTCCCGTCACGTGTCCTTTTTCTTTTCTGTTTTTTTTTGTTGCGCCCAGGGGCCCCCGTGAGATGACAGG
Organism: Biomphalaria straminea; assembly: GCA_021533235.1. Classification (NCBI taxonomy): domain Eukaryota; kingdom Metazoa; phylum Mollusca; class Gastropoda; family Planorbidae; genus Biomphalaria; species Biomphalaria straminea. The sequence continues at coordinate 36,093,992 of JADKLZ010003886.1, forward strand.
GTGCTTCCTGAAACATCTTTTGTGACAAGAGGAACTGACACAGACGTATCTCTCATGTGACAAAACTGACTGCCTGGATCAGTCGGGAGGATTTGCCGAGAGACGGGAATAAAGAGGGCTGGGAAAGGGGGCGGGAAGACGGGGGGGGGGGAGGAAGTCATGCTAAGATGACTCTCAAAAATATTTTTTTTTATCTTGTAAAATAGAAATCCGCGTATATGTGTGTGTATGTGTATGTTAAAGAAGAGCTTACTCCGCCCATCTGTCATGTCCACGGCTTCAGTAGATCCATCACGTGATATGGCAGACAGGGCAAAGCTTTACACGGGACACGCCCACATTGTCAGCAGACGTCAAAGGAGACAATGGGATGACAAATAATAATAATATTGGTCGGTGATCGTAAAAAAAAAGTAATAGATTTTGACCTAATATTTAAATAAAAAGTTGATAGATAATGTTTGCCAGTGCTGCACTTTGTCCCCCCAGTGGTCAACGTCCTAGTACACACTCAAACCGAGGGCGATCGTTATAGATGGCCTGAACACTGACCTGTACCGTCACAACTTGTGGGCAGTTTAGACCACTAGTTCAATGCCACGTCGTACAGACCTGTGACGTGGCAACCAGCTATTGGTCTAAACTACCCAAAGGATGTGACGTTGCAGGTCAGTACTGAGGCCTTCTATAACGAAAGGTCTCGCTCAACCCCCCCCCCCCTCCACCTTTGTGTTGCCTCCGGGCGGTGTTGTCGCTTCGGAGGTTTGTTTTCTCAGCTACGGACACTTACTTCAGAAATAAAGATTAGGAGTCTTTAACACCCTCGCCTCAACCTATTTCAGAACGGCATGGGACGGAAGCGAGGTTCAAACTCGGTCCCATCGTGACGAAAGTCCGAAGCGCCTACCACAGCCTTAGTTCTTGCCCTGGTCTGGACTGTCCATTATATTTTCTTGACCCTTTTACTCTTATTTAACTGTAATGTAGTGAACTTAGTCTATTTGGAGCTCCCATTATAGACCCCATGTCTCAGTGGTGTAGCTAGGGTTGGGGGAAGGAAGGGGGAGAATTTTAAAATCCCCGCGGGCCAACACTTGAGGGGGTCCCCCAAATGAGTTCGTCTATGGTTCGTCTCGTACAACACGTTGTGGCTGTGGTGTTTACTCTATCCCAAGTTAAAATGACATTCGTTTTGGTGCTAGAGGAAACAGGCCACTTTTCAATTGGCAAACTTTTCTTTCAGAGCTGAGGCCAATGCTTGTTCGCTGTCCATTGCTATCTTGGCCACCATCTCTCTCCCAACATAGAACTTTGTGTAATATATTTGGCATCCTTTGTTTTAACACTTAGCTCCGCATTTGAGTTTCCTTTTAAAAAAATAAATAATAAAAAGCTAAACGAATATTTTTGAGGGCTCCCATACTTTCTCAGAGAAATTTTTCAAAAAAAAAAATTCTCATTAGAATTTCTTAAATAATTAATTGTACATGTAGAAATATACCAGCACATGTAATAATTTGTCATATGTCTTTGCACATCATGTATACATCAGACGTTACACGTTATACTGAAGCCATGAAGATTGCAATACACAGGTCCTGTGAATTAGACAAGCCTGCACTACAACATTCGCTTGCAGACTTGACAGTTGCTTTTAGTTGTTTTTGTTTTTTTTAAATTCAACGTGTATGACGAATATACAATTTTTTTTCTTTATTATGATTTAATGGACTTGTAGCAGAGGATCAGCATTTGAATACATTATGTTAATGAGGGGAAGAAAAATATGCCGAGATAAAGACAATATTTGGAGGTGCGGTGGCTGAGCGGTAAGGCGCTTGGCTTGCAAATTGAAAGTTCTTGGTTCGAATCATCTTGTATCATATGGCTATCCACGATGTTGGACAGATTGTTAGAGGCTATATGAGACGCTTGCCATTGGAAGCATTTTGTAGGTTAGTGGAATGCATATTACCTTAAGCACTTATGGAGCCAAAGACACACTTTAACCATATAAAACAAATTCATTTCTATTAATAGACTTAGAGAGTAGACTTTGCATAAGAATTGAAATTTATTAGATAAATAAACTGTCTTTAGTAACTGTTACCCATAATTTTGGTGTCTCATATTTATTTGTTTTTAACTGAACTTTCTCGATTCGGAAGTATCATTAGCACCCGGTCAGACTCTATCAACGCCACTCGTTGATCAGGAAACATGAAAAGGACTAAGATGCCTGTGTATAATCGCTGAATGAACTTTTGTGTTGTGTCTGTTCTATTTATGTGTTTGTTCTGTTTGTGTTGTCTTTATATGTGAAAAAAAAGGTTAACAAATTTCCATAAGGATCAATAAAGCAGTCTTACTCTTAGTCTTTATAGGTTTACTATTCTGTGAAGGATGTTAAATTTTCAAGACTGCAATAAGCAGATACTTCCTGTTTCCACTTCTCTTGAGACATTCATGCTTGCACCAACTGACACACTTTCATTTTAGTTAGTTTTTTTTTTTTTTTTTTTTTGTTATTTTCTGGCTATTTTCAACTATTTGGTTTTCTTGATGTACATTAGTGAAATGAAGAGCGTATCACTCTGAAAGACAAGCTTCTTGTAGATAATAAAAATGGATGAAATTGAGATTTTAAACATATTTCGACAACCTAGTATAAACATATTAGCCACCCATGGAATTATAAATTGAAAACACGTATGAGAATGCAGAACAATGCAGAGCAGATTAGCAATCTTTGAAGATACAACTTGACTGTTGGCACTTTGGTATGATTACAGAGACGCTTCGGGTAAGTATTGTGAGCTTTGGAGGCAGATGAGTAGACCAGACCGGAAAGATAAATGGTGCGCAACTAGCCCAGTCCCGAGTCGCTCACACGGTGTCGTCACTGCATTGAGGACAATGAGATAATAAATCACATTCTTTAAGAATGTCACGTGTTACATAAAGGGAGATATGGACAAGGGAGACAGAACGAGAACTAGTCCTTGTGTTGCAATGGGTCTGTCCTTTTCTGAGGACAAGGTGACCTTAACACTCACTGCCCGATTTCTTTCACGTGCTGTAAGGTAGTAATCTCAGTTTGTTACTTAGGGAGCTTTCTTATACGCTACAACTTGACAAACTGTAGCAGAAACAGGTTGACATCCACCAGCAGTTACCTTCCTTTATACAACCTTGTTGTCCTTCCCCCTTGAGGATATTTTTACTTTATAAGCGCGATGTCAGACGACATGTAAAAAATGGAGAAAGCTTAAAAAACAACATCATTGCCATGGTGACGTGATAACACCGCGACCTACATCCGGTAGTGCACCTGCCAAGATCAGACAAATGCAATGAAATCTATAGCCATCTTTAACCCCTGCAATATTCGTCAGCCTTCATAAAAAGGGGCGCCATTTCTGCTCCTCTTTCTGCAGGTTTTCATTCGAACTTGACAACGCCATTAACGATTGCATTTTATTCTCCCTGTCTCTTCAACATGCATTTATCGGCGCCCGTTTCAACGCCTCAAGCTCTCCCATTTATTTTTTTATTGAAACTCTTCTATTAAACAAAAGAGGGGGGGGGGTAAAAGTGTGGTTTGGGGGGAGCGATATCCCACTCCAACTTTTTTCCATGCGTTTCATATTCCCTCCTCTCCCTCCCCTCTATAAGTCAGCTCTTTTTTAAAGACTTGTTGGAAATATGGCGGCCATATATTTGCACATAAATAGCTTTCTACTGATGGTAATGTGAGTCGAGATCGTGATGGGGCGCCCTTCGCTGGCTCTTGGCGTGATTTATGGGCGCCCCATATCACCCACCAAATGTTACACACATGGGCGAAGGACGAGAGTTGGGTTTGTTGTTATCGAGTACAGAGGCGGATAGACATAGGAGGCAAAAAAAACCCAGACATAACAAATACTTTAAAAAAAACAAACCTTATCCGAAGTGCAATTCTATCAATTAGTTTGGATAAGTCATGCAATTAAATTTGTAACCAACAGCATTAAATGTGTGCGAGTAATACTATTTTTACCACTCGTTTTTGTATAGTTCTATTTCATGCTTTTAGCTTTCTCAATACTCTATGATTATATCCCTTATCTGGACCAGTTAGAAAAATTAGTGAGGGAGAGGGCGGGGTAGGAATGAATACACAAATATCTGGGTGGATTTTTACCGTAATTGGTTTTCATTAACGCTTTATAGGCATTTACAGAAAACAGGGGAACGACCTAAATTCAAATCCATGGCTATCGCCGCATCGGGCAGTAATACAGGGGCGTAGCTAGGAATTTTCCATCATTTGGGGGCCCGGGAGCTTGACATCTTTGGGGCCCCTGCATTTTGCGTAATATTTAATATTTACTGTAAAAAACACTCATTTGGGTGCCCCGCTCAAATAAGGGCCCGGGGGGGGGATCAAATTCCCCCCCCTCCTCCCCCACCGTGGCTACGCAACTGCAGCAATATATATTTTTTTCAATTTAGCGCGGTAACCTACAAAGGGGACTAATTCACCTTGTACCACCACTTCCGTCAAGTAAAGTTTCTTTCTCTTGTTCGAGATGCCAAAAAAAAATATTTAATTACCAATAGTCAACTAACTAATTGATTATTTTTTTAAATTGAGTCTTGTGTAGTCAGGTAAAAGAAATAATTGTGCGAAATTTTAGATTGATCCCAGGTAGGATGTCGGAGAAATTATGTGTACATAATCTTTACCAGACAGACAGACAGACAGAATTAGTTGATTTAAGCTTTGTAAAAGTAGGTTATATCTGAATTTCTCATTATATGCATGTAATCAAAGCATTTTTTAAATACCTGTATAAAGATTGGTTGAAAAGTAAAAAAAAAACAAACTTAAAACCTCACTTGTAAAAATGGTCTTGATGGAGTAGAAACATAGGGGGGGCCCCCCCCCCCCCCCCCCCCCCCGCCCAGATCGGGTGGGGGGGGCACACCCCCCCCCCCCCCCCCGCTCACAGCCAACACGGTGCAGATTAACGGTCTCTCAGGGGTAACACAGTCTGCGACATGCCAAGGCAGCAGCGCCAGGGAACAACAGACATGACATACATGACATATCGCACGTCACAAACTAGCGGTTATCAAGTGTCGCACTCTGAAAGGGATCACACCGGCGAGACTTGACGTAACAACGCCACGACAGAATCGCTGGCAGAAAGGGAAAAAAAAAAAGCCGCACTTGCAGAACTGGAATGAAGAAGACGGAGCAGCTAAATGGCAAATACGAGGAGGCAGTACCGCCGCACTGCATACCATTGGATGGAAAAGGGAGAAGAATGTGTCAACTTTTCCCTTGCATCGACTTGTCGCCCTTGTTTCTACCTCGTCTGGGTTACGTGGCAGAATTCATGCTTTACTTTGGAGAATATACATAGAGATATACATAGAATAACAGAAAATATGTTTAGAAAATATACATAGAAAATATATATAGAAAATATACATAGAAAATATAAATAGAAAATACACATAAGAAATATATATATATTAAATATACATAGAAAATAACATACAAACGCTGAAAATATAAACAGAGAATAGGATTAGAAAAAGCAGGCTCTGATGGAAGTGCTCATTGGATTGTAGCTCCAGTCAACTAGTACATCTTGTCTGGACCAGTTGGGGGGAAAAATGAAGGGGGTGGGGAGAATATTGCCATGATCGCTTTTTAAATGCATTAAAAAAATAAAAAAAAAACTTTTCACTCAGGGCTTAAGCCTCATAAAGGCTTACACCCCCACATCTGTCAAGTACGATTTCTTTCCCTTGTTTAAATTCCAAAATAATAATTAACTTTAAAAAAAAAAATAATTCTCATTTTGTCAGGTGCAAGACATAATTGTGTGAAATTTCAACTTTATCCGCTTATATGCATCAATTCTACTCAAAGGGTAAATCATAAAGTCAGTTAATTTAAAAAAACAAAAGATTATAATCCATTACATTCTACCGCATACATAACGACTAAGCAGAGAAATAAATAGACATAGACTGTTAGATGCACCCCTATGGAATGAGTTTTGGAAGAAAGTTATATGTCAACTTTAATTTAGACATTATAGTTATTCTGTAAATCTCAAAATGTCATCCATCGCCGGACTTGATTTAATGATAACATTTACTCAGAAACACACACACACACACACACGCTTGCTTATTTAGTATACTTACATATTAATAGTTGATTACCTATCACTGAATGAATATAAACACACTGTAATCAGAACACCATCTCCTTCACCCATCTCCCAGATAGTTGAGACATTTTAGTTATAGTAATGAAACGGTACAAAATATAGACAAAGGAAAATATCTCGTGGATACGCCCATGATGAAAGCTTAAAGTCAAATGCTAGATCTACAAGAGATAGGAGCTTTTTGGAGTATTCAACGTTTGAATTGGACACAAAATCTGTCTGAAATGTTTTGATTTGGCTTAAAATTTTAAGACTAGTATTAAATGTAGAAAGACAATTTTATAGAGAGAGTCAAAGATTGAAATAGGTGGAGAGAGAGAGAGAGAGAGAGAGAGAGAGAGAGAGAGAGAGGGAGAGAGAGAGATAGAGAGAGAGAAAGTGCTAGTATTAAATGTCGAAAATGAACATTACAGAAAGAGAGAGGCGAAAACTGAGATCTGAGAACATGACTCGGATACCGAAATCTGGACTTGGTCACTGAGACCTCAGTCGTGGATTCTGCCAATGTGACTTGGACTCGGTCATTATGACTTGGACTCGTTCATTGTGAATTGGACTCGTTCATTGTGAATTGGACT
>JADKLZ010003886.1:36107690-36119231 GCA_021533235.1 Biomphalaria straminea
CGTTACGTTCATACATTTCTGGAGCTCCAACTTTTCCAACTTGATTTTTTAACTCTGTAAATTTTCTATTTCATAAAGCTTTACTTTATAAATCGACCAATTGAATTTCTAGAAATCCCGTATCAATTCCAAACGGATCAATTTGGATTTCGTAATTTTGTGCTGTCAAAAAATTTATGTTTTTTTTTTAACTGTGAATTAGTAATTCGTATCAACAGTAGCCTTGATATTATTTCGATACTGCTTTAGACATTGAAAATGAAGTAACTTAATTCTGAATATCTTCTGCAAAAAGAATTTTTTTTTTTTCAAAACAAACCAATTCTTCTACCAGAACATACGATGGTTTTCCCTTTCCTTGCAGTTTTAGTTTTAACTCATTTAATTTCTCTGTTATATCAACCATAAAATAAAATGTTTGCAAATATTTGTCGTTTTCTAATACAGGGAGATTAATGTCTTTATCATTTAGGAATGTATTTATTCAATTCAAGCACAAAGCAGAGCGTCTCAACACCTTACCTTTGGCAAGCTATCGCACTTCATTAGGAAGAAATAATGAGTCTACATTTTGTTTAAGAATTCTTTAATTTGACGATGGTAGAGTGCTTTGGACAAAATGCTGTTAACAATCTTGATTGCCAATTTTGTTACCTCAACTATTTTGGTTCGAATCGTTTTTGGGTACAAATTGCTTCTTGGGTGTATTATTCAGTGAAACTAAAGAATTCCATGGTTTATTTTGCTTTAAAAAGTCGTTGTTGCCCCATTATTATTTCCAATCATATTTCTGGCTCCATCAGTTGCTATTGAACGATTTTATTTATATCGATCTTATTGTTTTCAATGTAATATTGCACGACATGCACTATATCATTCCTTCCAGTTTGTCGCGAGGTAGCAATCCTTGAAGTTATTCTTTTGGACCATAACATGACATATAACTGACTAAAAGAGCAACTTGTACCGTGTCTTTGATTTTTTTTTTTCAAGATTTTTTTTTTGTTTGCTTTTGAAATCACGAAACAGTTCTTCAGATGCGCGTAGAAAGCAGTCTTTGACATACTCACCATCTATAGATGGTTTGCCTTTTTGTGTAATTTCTACAAAGCTTGCCCGATTAGCATTACTTGTAGATTGCATATAAGAATGAGAAGATAATCACTTCTAACTCATTTATTTTAAACAAACAACAAAATTTACGTCACAGCCAAAGCACGCAGTCTTGCGTCGAAAGCGAATTGAAACCTACATAGAAACATTCGACGATGGCGTCCATTTGAGAGCTTCTGGCGGATTGGTAACATAGACAACGCGTGTAATGGGGAAGGGTGTGATGAAAAGCAAGTACATGTAGCTGAGAGATAGAATATGTGCCTAACCCTCTTTAAACTATTCAGAACTACTTTAAGAAATGTTTCGATAAAATTAATAATATTTGCTTGTAGAACTAAAGAGCCGCAGCTTCTCACCCAAAGAGCCGCATGCGGCTCGCGAGCCGCGGGTTGCCGACCCCTGGCCTAAGGTTAATGAGGGTGTCATGTGACAAGTACATCAACCAACCGACTTTACTTTTTTCTTAATTATTAATGTCAGGTAGGCCTACCCATTCGAGCTGGTTGGACTTAGAGCGATGGAATTAAAAATCCCAGTCTTCACCAGGATTCGAACCCGGGACCCCGGTTCAGAAGCCTAGCGCTTTATTACTCAGCCACCGCGCATCTTTGTTAATTTAAATATGCCAACTATTTTGTAAAAAACCTTCTCCATTTCAAAGCAAAATGTAAAATATAATTTAGATCTACCCGTACACCTCAACGTGTGATATATGAGTTTTCTATAGTAGATGAGGATATATAGTCTAGAGGCTAATTCCAAATGATTGTGATATTTATGGTATATAAATTTAGTTTTACAATTTTAGATATTTATTAAATGAATTTAGATGTCTTTTAAAACATAAAAATGCATTATAATTACAGTAGCTACTTAAAGTCTTTTGTAACTGTGGAATTGTGTTTAAAAAAACAAATATTCATATTGTATGCACAGACGCTTAACCTTTTATAAAATCTGTCAACCAAGGTTTAAATGCTCAATTAAAAGCCATGTGAAAATAGGATATGTAAAAAGGAAGTAAACCCTAAGTACTTATTGTTTTCTTTATTTTGAATAGTTATCTCTACTTTTTGATAATAAAAATTCTAGACACATCGTCCTAGTTTCTCCCATAAAAAAAGACCAATCAATCAAACTGAACTCAAATTAACTCAAACTCTTGTTATTTCATCTGTCTCTGCATCTATCTAAACATAAAGCATAACCGGCTGACTGTTCTCGACGCCATTTTGGAAGGGCTGTCAGTCCGACTCCACGGGGGCCACATCGTTCCTCCCGCTACAAATGACCGTTTTGTTTACTGCTTGGACTTGACCCCCACCATCTATCACCCGCCCGTTAAGTTTACGTCTCTGGGGCTATCAGCTCCCGAGGTCAGGAAGTCAAAATATTTCATCCCAGCACCGGATTTATAACTGGCTATAGCTTTCAGCTCTGTCTGATTAGCGTCTTGTCAAATACTGCCCTCGAGTAAGAACTCTGGGAGAGAGTTGTATTTTATGGCGAGCTCAGAGGGGTTCTAAAATTATAAAGGTATTGTGTCGCTGGAGACAATATTACATGAAAATGGCAAGTAAATGAAATTAAATGTCGAGATCTATGTTTTCCCAAATTGAACTGTTTTTTAAAACATAACGTTCAAGTAGATACTGTTTCATTTATAATAATGTTTATTTATAAGAATATTATAAGAAGTCAGAGAGAGAAAGAGAAAGACATTTGGAGAAAGAAAGAGAGAGACAAAAAGCTTTGGACAAAGATAGAGAGAGAGAGAGATTTGGAGATAGAAAGAGAGAGAGACAAAGAGATTTGGACAAAGAGAGAGAGATTTGGAGAAAGAAAGAGACATAGACAAAGAGAGTTGGACAAAGAGAGAGAGAGACAGAGAGAGAGAGAGAGAGAGAGATTTGGAGAAAGAAAGAGAGAGACAAAGAGATTTGGAAAAAGAGAGAGAGACAGAGAGAGAGAGACATTTGGAGAAAGAGAGTGAAAAAGAGATTGGAAGAAATAAAGAGAGAGTGAGACCGAAATTCAGTCAGAGACAGGAGGAGTGCAACAGGGAAATAGAGAGAGCGAGAGAGAGAGAGACGAGAAAAGAAAGAGAGTACGAGAGAGACTAAAAAGACAGGATGTACACTTTTTTGGCAGTGCAACAATAGAAAAGGAAAGAACTTTGTCATCAAAAACATTCATCTGGCAAGTGCAAAGGCATCTTTCTTCCCCCTGGCTCGCCCGCCATGTTTGTAGCTCCGGCTGTCGTCACTTCCCTTTTGGTTGTACACATGCGCACGTTGACAGCCGGGAACGTTTTCGCTCACTCACCGCTAAGACAGGAGGCGAAGGGGGGGAGGGAGGGGGGCGGGCGGGATGCTAGTGTTTGGTGGATTGTAAATGTCATTAGTGATATGGCATGCCATCACTCCCTGCCACTATTATGATAGGGCCGACACAACATTCGCCCTGCTCCCCCCCCCCCCGGGCATAGTGATGGTAAACAGATGCTTATTATGTGTGTGTGTGAGAGAGAGAGTGTGTATGTGTGAGAGAGAGAGAGAGTGGTGGCAAGAGAGATGCTTGAACGTATGCATGCATGCTGGTTATTACGTAGTAACGGGTAACTAATAGCGTCAAAGAAAGATGAAGGAGGCCTGGGGCGCCTGTTTGCAGAGTGATGAGGGCGTTCAGCAGGGAGTCAAGATTGCGAAATGAGAAGAAGGGAAGGGAGCCAGGGTGTGTGAGATGTCAATCCTGTCATCGAAACTGTCAGAGAAGCTGTCATCTGACGCCACGTGGTCAGTGTCTTGCTACTTTCGCTTTCATACTGCATCCGGTCCATTGACAGAAGAAGGTCAAACATGTGTTCAGTCAATGGATGCAAGGAGTAGTCAAGTCTTCAAGTCTTGAAGGTTTAGTCATACAACAAGGATCCACCTATGTACAGGGATTTCCAGAATTCCCCACTTGGCAACACTTCTGAACTTTCTACTTCACTTTCAATGAGGCCGACTACTCTTTAAGACTTGGCGGCCTCTGCGGATCACTTGTTTTCAAACATTACGCTACAGATGAACGCTTCAACACAACCCAATTCTGTTTTAAAATAAAATAAGTCAGCCTTTTGCTAACAATAAAGGTGTGCTTAGCTTCCAAACCGAGGGTACGAATCCCAGCGAAGACCTGGATTTTAAGTTTCGGGATTTAAAGAACGCCTTGATTCCACCCAAATGACACTACGACTAGTTGGTGGATAGTTGGCCATATGACACCCTTGTTAACCGTCGGTCATAAAAAAAAATTAAACAGAAAAATCCTTTGAATTGCAAGTTCTTGATAGGCTAATATACTTTTTCTCAATAGTGTCAGACAGTGTGAAGGTCTGCAATACTCCCCTTCCCAATTTAATGTATTTTTTTTTTGTAGTTATATTTTTTTTTTATTTTTGAGTGTAAATATATATTTTTTTTTATTTTAGAATTTTGTATTTTTTTTTTTTTTTTTTTTTTTTTTTTTTTTTTTTTTTTTTTTTTTTGTTAAGAAATATCACTTATATTGTTCCCTAAACCAGATATGTAACTGGTCATGGGCTGTGAGAATATTTCGAGTAAAAAAGCCAACGAATTGTGATTTCGGAATACGGGAAGAAATGTATCAGATCCACATTGAAACCCAAGCCAAGCAACAGAACGAAAAAGTTGTCTACGCCACTGAAAGGAAACAAGTTGGTCGCCCAGCGCAGAGATATTAGCCACACCACTCGTTGACTGACCAACGGTCACTGTGTTTTTATCTATTTTGCAAGAAAAGCGTGAAAACCGGAAGTTCTCTAATCCCCTTCCATACCATCACCGCTCCATTCTGTCGTCTGCCGTTATTAAACTTGTCGACAGTGAGTGTATTCCTAGTTGATGTACTTATTGGGTGGTTGAGGTCCAGAGAGCGGAGTTCTGTTGGAAGTGTTGATGTATTTAAAGTGGGAGATGGCCTGGGACGAAGGTTTCTGTAGGTGTACGTGTACTTGTGGAGGGAAAAGGTGGGGTAGTTGTTGAAACTCGTGTCCGTCTGCCAGCGTATAGTCTGGTCTACAGAGGCGGCCTTAGCAGTGCGCGGGGCCCTGGGCGAATGTCATATGGGGGCCCTGAGCGTAAGGAAGACTATATATATCGTACCACATCACGCATGCGGTAACAAGGAATCTCCAATCGGGGGGCCCCTCTCTGACGCGGGGCCTGTGGCGGTTGCCCCACTTGCCACCCCCTAAGGCCGCCACTGCGTGGTCTATGTTACTACCAGGTGTAAGTGTCATGCCATGTCATGTTAGTAGTCCATTCAAAGACCGTATCACAAACCAAGAGATTTAGAAACAGTGTGACTGCAGCGATTGGACCCCCATGATGACCTGCTCACTTTTGTAAAAAAAAAACAACACAAAAAAACGCAAGCTTAAAATCTATTTCCACATTACAAGTTCTACGGGGCTCGCAAAGACTTTTCTTCGGGGAACAGTACCAGGGAAAAAAAAGAAGAGGCAGACTGAGAAAGCGATAGGAGGACAACATTAAAGAGTGGACTGGCTTACCTTTGAAAGAGGTTTTAAACAAGGCAAAAGACAGGGAGGAATGGAGAAAGATGGTCATCAAGTCTTGCTTGGCGCCCCAACGGTTCAACATACTAAGGGATAGGTCAAAGTCAAAGGTATGTTCCTTCACTATTACTGGATCTTTGAACTGAAGCAAAGAAAAAAAAAACAACAAAAGCTTCTACTAGCTACATCAATTAGTTTGGACCATTCATGGAATTACATTTGTAATAGATCTACACTACACACCATAAGAATAGTTCTGTGAGATTAGAAATATTTATACCAATTGTTTTTCTTTAGCGCAAATCAAAAATCAATAGCTTTTTGTTTTTTAATACGCTATGATCTTATCACTTGTCTGAGCCTATTGGAAAATGGTGGGTTGAAAAAAAAGGGGTATCTGGGTAATTTTTTTTTTTAAAATGAATTTATATATATAAAAAAATGAACGACCTGAATTCAAACTCTAAGGCTAAAGCCTACTTTTGCTTATCAAGCCGACACGATAACCATTCTGCTAGCGAAGAGCGAATGAACACGGAAGATTGTAGAGTTATCTTTTGTTTCAATTTCATGTTTGTGTTCACTAAGCCTTAGACGACGACCTATAATAGGGAACTGATTCAGCTTATACCACTACTTCACTCAAGTTAGATTTCTTTCCCTTGTTTAAGATACCGTAAAAAAAATAATTAGTTAATAGACTAATTGGTTAGTTTTTTTTTTTAAATTATTGATTCTTATGTTGTCCGGTGAAAGATATAATCGTGCACAATTTCAGCTTAATCCGAGATTGGGTGTGGGAGAAATAACTTAAACATATAGACAGAGTGAGTTGATATAAGATTTGTAATACAAGAAATAAGATTTGTAATACAAGAACAAGTTTCAACTTTATCTTGACTCGTGTGCCACCCACCATACAGCCACTGGCTTACATTTGTTTCACTGTAGATCATTTTAGACCTTAATAATATGTTTTTTTTCTGTCGGTCTGGAGATAGCACAAAGTAATCTAAACTGATTTTAATCTCCAAACAGTCTCGCAGCTTAGAAACTATTATTTTACATGTAATAATAAATATTCTTTGTTCCCATTTTCATTCTCAAATTTTGTTAAAGAAAGAAAATGTAAAGATTTTTAAGATACGTACATTTTTTATTGGACTGAACGCTACTCGCAATCGATCACACCGGAAGTTTCTAACATTGACTGTCTGTTCTTGTCAGACAATGGCTCCGTCAATGTCACTGTAGTAGTCTTAGCAGACAACCATCAATGTCTTCAGGAACTTTTCACGCACTCAGTTTGACCGGAGTGTCTGTCTGTGTACGTCAAATTATTTCCGAGCTTAAGTATTCACTTATTTGTGCAATCAACTTTTTTTTTCGTTGAATCTTTCTGCTTCCTTTTTTTTCAGTTTTAAATTAAATGAAAGAAGAAAAAAAAACTGGCTTTTCCATTCATTGGATTTGCAATTCTTAAAAAATAGACAAAATCAAATATATAGGCCTATAGATAGATAGATAGATAGATAGATAGATAGATAGATAGATAGATAAATAGATAGATAGATAGATAGATAGATAGATAGATAGATAGATAGATAGATAGATAGATAGATAGATAGATAGATAGATAGATAGATAGATAGATAGATAGAGTCTGACCACCCACCAGACAGAACAGAGTACACTGTTCTCATTCAGGCCGGTGAGAGGGAGCTCTTGTTCACTTTTGCTGGCCTAGAGTTCCAAGAGCCGAAGGTTCAACTCTACCTGACAGTTTCAAGAAGAAGAAGAAGAAATCACTTGTTGAAAAGAAGCCTATGGTTTTCATGTCGCAGGTTATATATAAGATTGTTGCTTCCAAAGTGAATGAAATTCAAAGGTTAATTCCAGCACGGCAGCACTGTCCATATAATATAAGACTTCTGCTTTTTGGTGACTCGCCCATAGACTAAAAACTTTGTTGCCAGAGACTTGGACTAAGTGCAAGGGAAATAAAACAAACACTTTCCAATAGATTGAAACTTTCACACCATGTGAATTGTTACAAAGTTCTCTGTTAAAAACTTGTCTGTTACAAAGTGGTTTGTTACACAATGATTTACACTGAACAGAAGCAGACTTCAATTAACCCTAACCCATCCTTCACTTTGTTTTACTTTAAAAAATTTTCCCCATCTCGACTCCCCCCCCCCCCTCTATTTTTCCCCCCGGCCTGAAGATGTATTGCCTGGCTGAAGTTCCAGCTTTTTTTTTAATGACGCGTCTTACTTCATGATTGAAGACTCCCCATAAAAATGCATTACCCCCTTCTCTTGAAGAGTTGCTAGCCTTACCTGCCGAAAGCAACCCCCCCCCACCCCCACCTGCCTCTTCTCCAAGACAAGGTCTCGTCAGAAATGCCAGCCTGATTGCGAAGGAGGTGGATTAGGGGATTGGGGGGGGGGGGAGAGGGATTTAGAGGGGTGGTGGGCTCTTGTTTTACTGCCCTACGCTGGTGAAGGTCTCAATGTCTGCTTGTTGTTACTCGCAAGCTGTCGTCTGCCAATTATTCATCTGTGTCAACATACCAACCTTTGAAATCCTAGAGGGGAAGTAGGTAATAATACCTCAGTTCATTACCGCTTCCTCCGATACCGTTTTTCACCTTAGACTTGTCAGGACATTGGTCAGATGGAACAACTAGATAAACAGGTCACATGTAGAAATAAGATAAGATAAGATAATTTGTATTGATCCAATCTAATGGAAATTCAGTTTGATTACTATAGACAAAATCAGCGTAATTACTGTACAAAAACAATGTTGATGAAAAATTCGAACAACATTCACATACGAACACACATACACATTCAAAACCAGCGCTTTATGAATTTGACTTCTATGTAGGCCCTACTTCCCGGTGACGAAAGCTATAATAATAATGATAGTAACAACAACAACAATAATAATAATAATCAGCATTTCTAGGAGTATCTTCTCCCCCCGTGTGGTTCTTGTTATACATTAAGTCAATAGATTAAATTAATAGGTTTGTGTGACGTTACATTGTAATTCTGTGTAAAATTGACCGTTTTAGATGGGAGGAAAAGCTGCATACCAGCCACATCATCTTCCAGTGTAGATGTGTGCACTGATCAAGGGAAACTCCGACAGTTTTGACTGTTTTTGATATTAAATTTGATTAGATTTACAGAAAATGAATATGTTATTGTTTTAATTATTTTTGTCAATAATCACTTGGTAATTGATGTTTTTCTGACCCAAGTTTTGACTAGATTATTGTATTACTTCCCTTTTGTTGACTGGATTATTGTATTCCCTTTGTTGACTAGATTATTGTATTACTTCCCTTTTGTTGACTAGATTATTGTATTACTTCCCTTTTGTTGACTGGATTATTGTATTACTTCCCTTTGTTGACTGATTATTGTATTACTTCCCTTTGTTGACTGATTATTGTATTACTTCGCTTAGTTTACATGAAATTGTAAGAAAAGAAAAAAAAAACTTGAATATAGCAGTGATTAGAGTTTGCACTGAAGAAATGGGAGTCTGTAAAGCTTAAACGGTAATTGGAAAAGGTTTTTGGCGGGAATTATAGGGTCAGAGACTGAAATGTTGTTTATGAGCTGAGAGCTGTCGTCTGCCTGGTTGCAGTGTCAGGGTGAGTTTGTTTGGTGAGGACGTTACTTCCTAGCAGACGATACAGCTACAAAAACGCCTGGTTCTGAACATGTGTTGAGATTCTGTTCAAACATTCCCTAAGTCAGCTGACAGAAAGGAAACCAATCAGAGACTCGTAGGCCTGGGGTGCTTTCATGTTGAGACATACGCGTACATGCTGGTTCGAACCTGGATATCAGATTGCCGTCTGAGCATGTTTCTCATTTTATGTGTGTGTGTGTGTGTGTGTGTGTGTGTGTGTGTGTTCGTGTGTGTGTTTCATGGTGAGTTAAAGATGGAGCAGTCCAGCAAAAATCTTTTTAAGTTTTGGTAGTCAGGGACTGGAACAGAGGTATCAAACTCGGGTCCATGGTGACGACAGTCCGAAGCACATTTGACGTGACCAGCAGCCATCTCAATAAATTGACTTTCTTCAGCCTGTTTCACAAAGTCTCTTAGGTTGCCTGGCAACTGGTGGCATATTAGTCGATAAAAGTCCGAAAATCTTAAAAGTCTGAACATTTTGAAAATAATAAAGCCTGGAATTCTGAAAATCAATTTTTAAAAAACTAAAAGTAAAAAATCTGCCAGTCAGTAAAAGCTTAAGAATAAAAAAATCCGAAAATCAGTAAATTCTGAGAGTGTGAGAATCCGAAAAATATGAAACCTGCATAAAAAGTCTTTAGGTATGGAAAGTTATAAGTGTGTGGTGGGGGAGTGGTAAACACTTTCCTTTCCAACCAATAAGTCCTAAGTTCGAATCTCGCTGAAGACTTTTGAAATTTATGATTTTTAGAACGTCCGTGATTCCACCTAACTCTGATCGGTATTTGATATTATTTGGGGGAAAGTAAGGCCGGTTGGTCGTTGTGATGGCCACATAGAAACAAATGATCATTTCGTCATCCGCTTCGTAGATCGTAAGGTCTTAAAGGGGAACTTTAATACTGTATTGAAAATTATTATGTTCTCTATTTCCACCAATCTTTCAGCATGTCGAAACAATTCCAAAGTCCATAACTAATGTCACTATGTGTTCGTTCGCCCCTTTTTGAAAGTAATTTTGTTTTCACGACACATCCCCGTCAGACTCTTCCATCACAGTTATACCCAGTGTTATAGCCAGAGATGGGGATGAGCCCAACTAGGATAGCGTACCGCTTGCCCAGTGCTTGAACTTCCGTCATAGCTAAACCAAAAACAAAAACAAATTCCCATTCTTTAGTAAATAAGTCTTATAGCTATTACCTGTCCTCTCAGACCCCCACCCCTCCCCAATACATTCTTACAACTCTCGTGTTCCCCGCCCCTGATTCCAGTGTGAGTTTGGGATCACTTGCAGCTCTGCTGACAATGTTTCCTCATCGGTGAACGACATAATTTTGTTTTTTAAAAAGTTCAAATCACGTGATCTAAAGTCTCTACTTACTTGGAGAGGGGACACGTGGTGCTGGGAATGTTTTCTTTCTTCGTCCCCCCCCCTCTCCCCCACTTTTTTTTCCCTTTCTTCTTCTCCCCTTCCTGGTGTGTGTTGATGAGCAGTTATGTGGTAATAAAGCTACTCATGTCCTGAACGTGATCTCGTCTCCTTGTACATCCCGCATAGTAATTCTTTCCTCATGGTAATCAGAATCCCAGGGAAAACATATCAACCTGTCTATGTTGGTGAAATAGAACTTTGATTTTTTTTTTGTTATCTCCCTTAGCTTTTTTTTTTTTTTTTTAAGGGTAGAGGGTTTAAGTTGCATGTGATCTAGATTGATGTAAGCGCAATGGTTTTTGCTCGTGGGGGGGGGGTGACACTCAGAGAAGTTGTATTAGACAACTTGATTTAGGGATGTTGGTTTATTCGTAATCCCAACACCAAAGTGTGTAATCATCAGTCACTCATTAATCAATCATTACTCACTCATCAACCACTTATAATGTATCACTCATCTGTAACTATTCAATCAATTATCAAATAATCATTGGTCATTCACAAACCGCTCATCCATAATTCATTAATAATTAATCAAGCAATCATTAGCTTTACCTTCGTCTTGCGCTAGCAGCTTTGCCTTTGGTCTGAAGAAATGGTCTGAAGAAATTGTCTGAAGAAATGGTCTGAAGAAATGGTCTGAAGAAATTGTCTGAAGAAATGGTCTGAAGAAATTGTCTGAAGAAAT
>JADKLZ010003886.1:36229374-36244871 GCA_021533235.1 Biomphalaria straminea
ATAGATAGATAGATAGATAGATAGATAGATAGATAGATAGATAGATAAACAAGCTCACATACCCTGTGTACTATTAATGGATAATGGTATGGAATGTTAATGACGATCAAGCCAATTGTGGGAACCATTATTTCAACTGTTGGATACAATTAATAATACATGTTAGAAAAACAAATTAACTTAAGTCTTAAAAGTGTGATTATTGGCGGACTGGACTGGGTGTCAGAATCAGCCCGGACATTTCTATACTATCCGGCCCATAACTTGTACATCATATGATGAGGCTCCTATTCTAGGTCTACGAGTGTACTCAAGGTCACTGTTACGTGCGCATCTCAGTGTAAATGTGAAATAGTGCGAATGCGTCTTGAAAGGGAAGTGAACCAAAATGGAGGTATAAAAACTAAAGAGTATATATATATATATATTGTTCATGAGGATTAAAGTAATTATAAACTATGAAGCTGACGTTTTGAAGTTGATGTATTGTTTATATAACAAACGTAACAGTCACTGTTAACGTTGATAATGTATCGATAACTTTACACATGTATACAGTAAACACTAGATCCTTATAACTAACGCAGGTCAGATGTTGCTTTTTAATCCCTTTTTAAATGAACACTTAACAGAATATTATAAAATCATTAACAATTTAACACTTGTCATAGTGGTATCCATGCGGCCCTTTCGGTGACCCTGCCAGCCCATTTTGTTTCCGGCCCACCAGGTCATTGTCCAATTGCCCATATAGCCAGTGCTCCCCTGCGTGTGATCTATAAATACATATGTGGACACAGGGAAAAAAAAGTGACTATATCAGTAAAAGACAAGTTTAGCGTACTGTGTCTATAGACACTTGAATATTCCTAACAACTCTTGTCCTAATGGTCGACCTCTCAATCCGGTGACACCGCGGAGATTTACGATCTAATCCGATAATCTACTTCTTTTTATTGTGCCAGTTTCCCTCCCCTTCTCTGTGGGGGGGGGGCAGATTTAGGGCCCAATCTATTAAAACAGGAGGGGCCCCTCCAAAAGTACGCATTGCTCCAGGATTGCACAAAAATACGCCGCATCAAAGGAACACGATTTGTTGTTTAGGGGGAACCGGGTAATTTATGAAGGTAATAAACAGTCAGGGGCTGATAACTCTGAACTGACACGACGGTGGATACGCCAGAGTGTTTGCCCGTCACTCCATGTCATGAGACCTGGACTTTCTGTCACTTGGGGAGTTTATGTCCACTGTTGACATGTCAATTTATGAGCCATTGTGAATCGTGCTTTCGTGTAAATCATACACATTGATTTGTGACACGTGTGTGGGTGCAGAAGGGAAAGGGGGGGGCTTTAGGGTAGGTGGGGGGGGGAGTTCACTTGCAAAAAAAAAATTACAACTAAAATTATGGGATATGTCGGTGTGGGGGCTTTAAGAAATGATATTAAATATATTGAACACAGGGGCGTAGCTTGAAATTTTTCATGCTTTTGGGGCCCCAGGGGGCTTGACATCTTTGGGGCCCCTGCATTTTGCGTAATATATAATATTGAATGTAAAAAACCCCCTCATTTTGGGTACCCCTCAAGTGGGGGCCCGGGGGGATTTTCGAATTCTCCTCCCCGCACCATAGCTACGCCAATGACTGAACATGTCAGTAAGATAATGATTGTGCATTGGCATAAAATATAGTCTTTAATTAACTATTGCGAATGGGCTTTCTACGATAACATAATTAATAGTTTCTCTGAAACTCATAATGATTATCACTGATAATTATTGCTAAGTATTCTGCCTGGTCTATTTTAGATCCTGCTAACTAGAGTATGGCTTATCACACTATTCTTTGCCTCTAAAAGCCATTTAGATAATTAAAAAAAAGAGAAAATTAATAATAAAAAAAAAATAATAAAATTATTTATATACTAACATATTAAACATATCGTTGTTCTGAAGTCAGGGGTCAGGATAGAATGTCTTAGTTGCCTGTCCCGTAGCTGTGGGGATGTCAAAGATGGAAGGGGGTAAATAGTATTGTATTGTATTGTAGTAGATAGTCAGTAAATACACTTTTTACATTCTAAATTTAACTTCTCAAGTCTGCTATAAATAAACGAGTTCCTCGGAGAATTTATGACGTCAGCATAACAAATAAAGTTCCTAGAGAAGAGAGTTCCTTCTACTGACAGATATGTCTATCGCTTCATTTATTATTCACACACTTTGTAGTCAGATCAAATGAACCTCTCGAACCTGTCCAGATATACGTTGTCATAGTAACGTAGACAAACGTACTCCGAAAGTAGAGCAAATCACACACATTCTCTTCTGGGATAGGAATTTCTCTCTTCTCTCTCTTTCTCTCTCTCAATATATATATATATATATATATATATGTATATATATATTCTCTGCTCTCTATCCCCTCTCTCTCTCTTATCTATTTCGCCCTCCTCTCTCTCTCTCAACCTGTTTCGATCCTCTATTACTCTTTACACCCTCTTTTCCCTCCCTCTATCTCTCTCTGCTCTCTCCCTCTCTTTTATCCCCTGTCTCTTATCCATATCTTGCCCGTAATCCTCAGACGAAGGACCATCCGGGCTCACACACAAACACACACGAATCGTCACCAACAAACTAATAGACAATAGTCAACACTAAAATGTGAATTCATTCCCCCCCCCCCCTGTTCATGTGCACCCTATTCCCTCCATCATGTCTTTCCACTCATCCAATAAGTCTCCTTCCTTGCGACCTCCGCTCTACTCCCCTCATTGCCCGCCCCCCCCCCCCCCCCCTAATGTCACGGTCGTTATCTCAAGTAAACCAGGGTTTATTACTCTCGTCTCAGGAGGAAGAGGAGCCGAGGCAGTATGGAAGAGAGGTGGGGGGTAGTAGCGGAGGGTGGAGTTGAACCAGCCCTCGTCAAGATTTACGGGCTTTTACACCGGGTCCCTTCACGTGCAACGACTTACCGTATTATTTATTGCCCTAGACACCCCTCTCTCCCGGACCAGGGGGAAGAATGTTCGAGAATAAATTAACCCCAGCTTAAAGATCTAAGATGGCCGGTCACAGAGATATGATCTTGTTGTTTAGGGACCAACAACTCGCGTTGCTGGTTTATTTCAGCTGAGAACACGACTTATATCACGGCTTACAATATAGCCTTTTAAACGTATATGGATATAGTTCTCTATATATCTGTATATTGATCTATAAAGTTTCGTAACGATGAAAATGTGTGTATATGTGTTTTGATATCTAGGGGGGGGGGCTAAGTGTTAAAGGAATTACCTTCTAAACTGAGTGGTTTCAATTCATTACGTCACCATTATCACCACGTACCATTAACACACATGGTAACTTCCGTCTACGGCTTCTACTGCCTATGAACAGACGTCGACTCCTCTGCATCACCCTTACTTCAACTTTACAGAAGATACCATCAACCATTACTGCAACCATCACTCCTCTTCATCAACCTTACTTATTAAATTTTACAGCAGATACCATCAACCATTACTGCAACCATCACTCCTCTTCATCAACCTTACTTATTAAATTTTACAGCAGATACCAACAACCATTACTGCAACCATCACTCCTCTTCGTCAACCTTACTTGTTAAATTTTACAGCAGATACCAACAACCATTACTGCAACCATCACTCCTCTTCTTCAACCTTACTTATTAAATTTTACAGCAGATACCAACAACCATTACAGCAACCATCACTCCTCTTCATCAACCTTACTTATTAAATTTTACAGCAGATACCAACAACCATTACAGCCGTTTCGATAATCCCTAGTTTGAGCGCCCCCCTCCCCCCCCCCCGACGTCATCCCCAGCAGTCATGTTGAAGGTTTGGAGATATAGAGAGTATACATGCGTGTTTCTGATGTATCCATGACTACAATTATGTAACAAGGTTACAAAGCCAGTTTGTGTGGACACACAAACTTAAAATTGGCCATTATGATGTCGGATTTTCCCTATATTTTCTAGTTTACGAGATCTAAACGGGACGGACGGACGGACGGACAGACATTTCACTAATAGCGTCCTTTCTCCTTTTGTGGGCCGCTAAAAACCACACGTAAAAGCAAAATAAAACACTTTATTATGATACTTCTAACTCATCATGCACACTTTAAATACAATTAAAAGATTTGTAGGTAGTAGATGTAAATAATTATTCATTTCAATTTCCTATCATTAAGATAGAACAGCTGCTTGGCTTTGTAATCAACACTATTTTTTATCTCTAGATTCTAAGGTAATGGAGTCAGTGCTCTAACTCTAACTAGCTCCATCAGAGAATTACACAGTACACCTTGTAAGTTCATTCTCAGCACAATAAGATGTTTGGAAAAAAAGAAATTGAAACACCTGACCAGGTAGCTTTAATCATCGAGAAGGTTTTCCCCGCCTCTGAGAATAATAAAAGCAAATGCATCCAAAAATAACAAGATTTTAATTGCGTGGCCGTTTCAAATGATCTGGGTCAAGACAGGTGTGACCAACAATTAAGTCACGTGTGATCAGTCCAAAACTAATAGGATGAAGATGAGTGTACATCCTTCCAATCCAATGTTTGAGTTTCTGTGGCATTTTACGTCTCGAGAGACGATCTTTTCCCCTTGCAAGCTCTTGTGTGACTAAAGAGGCCGATCCTTGATACGCAGCTGCGATCGCAGGTTGGCCATATGTAGTCACCAGGCGCCGTTGCATTTCACCCTTCTTTCTGCTTCTATTGTGTATGGCATATGCAATCCAAGACACCTCCTTTATGCTCTCTCTCCATGTGGATCTGTCCAGTTCCATATCTTCCCAGCCGCTAGTGTCGATCCAAAAGAGCTTTATGTCCCGTTTGCATACATCCGTATAACGTAAAAGTGGGCGACCAGCAGTTCTTCTGCCATCTCAGAACATGTCTGTTGGTTCGTGCAGCGTATCTCGTGTTGTCTTTGCACTAACAAACAAACTTTCATTGCTGCATTGCCTTGCAACGGGCAGTGTTCTATGATATATCCCTTGCTTAGGGCTTAGGTAGTGTTATAGTAAAGTACCCGTCGGCCCGGGTTCAGGATTCCCACGGTGAGCCCCCTCTGGTAAGCTGAGTAGGACTGAACCCTAATTAAGCAATACTGTACTTCATGAGTACATGATGTTTAATTGGCACCTTCGTGTGGATAACTCCTTATGGAGGTAACACTCAAATACAGTGGCGTAGCTAGAGATTAGGGAACCCTGGGGGCTTGCCCTCTTTAGGGGCCACTGTATTTTGACTTTCGACTTCATGACATGAGATAATTTACTTAATAAATATAAAAGTATAAATTCGAATCGGTACAGTATATCAGTGGCATCATTTAGATCAATGCTGTCTAGTAAATTGACAACCACTGACATTAATGCCATGTCTTTCTTGCCTTACTGTGTTTCTTTTGATAAACTTGAGTTTTGAGAATGAGGTAGTTCCGAATCTCTGACCTACTTTATAAATAGTCACGTGACTGTGGTCCAATGCATGGCAATAATGGCAATATCTTCCTATGATAAGATGTAGATCTAGATTTAGTGCTAGCCTAGATCTAGTAGACCTACTAAATAATCATAAATAATAGTGAATTATTATAACATAGTTTTGATTACTTAAAGATGTCTAGATCTAGACTATTTTCATTTTTAAATTACAATGAAATCAATGAGGGCATTAATGTAAACAACACAACCACGTGACTGAGAAGAAATCCGGAACTACCCCATCACAGCTTTCTTATAGTTTGAAATGTTTCCTTTAGATTTGTGTCCGAGAGACGTTTCTGGAGTTTCATAATGCCCCCCTCCCCGCCTCCAAAAAAATACTATTTTAAGTAATCTGAGCCAAATAATACTTATAAAATTGACAACAACAAAAACAGTTCCGTAGAGGAGCCCACCAGCTTGATAAATAACATTGACTCCGAAAGCTTAGTATGTTAACGGTTAATACATTATGTACCCAAAGATATATACTCTATTTTACTACCTCCATAACATACAAACCATATCAACAAAATATTATTATGGAAAATCAATGTATCATTATTTGATTTAGTACGTTACCATTATCTGCAAGATACCCTTACTACATATTAAATTGGTTTTTGTTTTAAAAAGGGTGATAATCAGCTTGTATAGATGAAAGGATGTGCATTCTGTTTGCAGCTCGAAAGCAAAGAAAATAAAAGACGGGCCAGTGTTCATAAATAGGATTATATTGTTTTAAGATAATATGACTCAAATGAGCCCGCAGGTCGTGGTTCTTTGTACTTCCCATTATCAAGGAATGCCTTCGTTGTGCTTTCATTTGACAATGGCGCGAGACTATCGTCTGCAGACAAGGTCTTAAGTATCCCTGCGACCTCTCATAATTAGACAGACCCTTTGGGTTTCAGGGGTCAGTTATTCTTAGTGATTAAGATGGACCAGGGAAATGGACTATCTGGTTCCGAATGTCGCTTGTAATTAAAGGGTACCTATTTATTTAGAACACTCATTATACCAGACCGCAGACGCGGAAATGGCGGGACAGTAATTGCCCTCTAATATACATAGAGGAGAAAATGGCCGCGTTCTATATCATATGGCTAGAGATTGTGAAGGTCTCCGGTTCCAATCCCAGCGGATTCTATAAATAATGTTTGCTTTCGTCTGGAGATCTGGAAGTTTATAGTAGCGGGTTCTATCACATGTGGGTTGTAACCACTAATTAAGATGGCAGTAGATTTCTGTAGAATAATGTTTTAGAATGTCTTTAAAAGTTTGCTGAATAGCAGGTTGTTAAAATCGTAACAAGATTGGGTGGTGACTAAAGTCTGCAGAGTCTGTAGAATTACTAAGATTGGGTGGTGACTAAAGGTCTAGACTCTGTAGAATTACTAAGATTGGGTGGTGATTAAAGGTCTAGACTCTGTAGAATTACTAAGACTTGGTGCACATAAAACAAGCCAATCTAGAGTTAAAACCTCCAGGCAATTGGCCATTATCTAGATTAAAGGAATATATAATAGATTCAGCTTCAAACAAATAATCGCCACTCTCTATTTGTCATGGATGTCGTGCACACTTTCTCTTTGTGTTTTTTAGAGCACCATAAGTTTGTTTCTAAGAATGCGCTTTCGCGTTTTTGTTGATGTCATTTTACTTCCTTGCTTTGCTTCTGGTGGGCGGAAGTTGGTTTCCTTATAGAGTGTCTATTTGGTGTAGACCATCACCCATGGTGTTGGGTGTGGGCGTTGTTAGCCCTGGTCGACTTTGGCACTAATGTTAAGGTGCGCTATGTTGTGTAGAATATATTTGTACAATATTTGTAACTGATCGATGCACTATTGATATGTATTCATTTATTATGCCTCATCATATTCATTATTTCATTAAATATTGTTTGATATACACAACCGTGTTATCCACTAGTATCCATTTCTAGTGGTAGCAGTTGTTATTGTTGGTTAACTAACTTATTACTTGTATGCTGCTAGGGGTGCCAAAGCAGACGAGCCGCGTCTATATAGTAATCCCGACAGAAAGTTAGTAGTAGTCAGGTGAGGACCCGGCATACCCTAGACCATTCACACTTGACACTATTACCTTGCTGAAGGTTGCTTGTGACCAGAAGAATTGAATTTTCGAGACTACTGCAGGACAATAAGTATACTTTTTTTTACAAAACTTATATGAACTCACTATGTTTGTTTGTATGTGTGTTTATCTGATACAATTTTTGTACAAGGGAACAAAACCCATACAAATGTAACCATATCTCTCAGTACTGAAGGATTAATTTCCCTTGTTGATATCAAGAGAACTAATAACTAGTTATTGATCGACTAATTTTTTTTCGTGTTTTGACTAAGCCAATGAAAAAATTATGCGAAGTTTCAACTTGATCCGAGAATGTGTGTTTGAAAAATAACCAGAGAAATTACCAGACGGACAGACAGAGTCAGTTGATATACGCTTTTTAGTAAATGTATAAATCATAAAATTAATGACGGCTTCATGTATTTCTTGAATAAAAAGACGTCACACAACCTTGACCTTTCATTTCCAGGCTTATCTTCATTTCTGAAGGTTGTTTGGATCAACCCAAGCCTCTTAGAAAATGGCAGGGGTGGCAGCGGGCTGGGTTTGGAGCTATCCATCCATCCATCCCAGTGGCGCTACATCCCATGGAGGACTCAACACATCCTTCCATTCAGATCTCTGTTGGGCCTTTTGTCTCCACGCCCTTACCCCAGATTTTCTTACACGTCATCAATCCATCGCATTTGGGCCTTATTTTGGGGTCTGCCTTTGGGTCACCTGCCTTTTGGTTTTTGCCTGTATATGATTTTTGCCCCTCTGTTATCTGACATTCTTTCAAGGTGACCTGCCCAACGTAGTCTGCTCTTTTTTATTTCGGTCACTATTGGTGGATCCTCATACAATTGATATATCTCTTGGTTAGTGCGTGTCCTCCACCATGGTTCATCCTGTATGGCACCATAGATTTTCCTAAGAATTTTTCGTTCCCAAGGACTTGGAGCTAGATACCATAAAACAATAGTCCAAAGCGCATGATGACTGCAAGGCAGCAACCCGCAACGTTCTGAATACAAAGGAGAAAGGTTTAGAAGGTTTTTTCTCTCTTTTTTTTTAAAAAGAAATAACTAAACATGATGTAAGTAATTATGAAAATAATGGATTCTGGGATCTACGTAAGAGTCTATTTGGTTGTACGAAAGCTGAAACATTGGTTCAGGTAATGTCTTATGTCCTAGCGATCTTGTAAGTACAGCTTCCTTGTTGTCCCTTTGATTAATGACACCGTCAGCTACAACCTCAGTGCTTCTTTCCACGTCGGCCCCCTCTCTCTCTCCCCTCTGTCATCGAATGCCCTCTCCCTATTTTCAATTAAAA
Source organism: Biomphalaria straminea (assembly GCA_021533235.1). Taxonomy (NCBI): domain Eukaryota; kingdom Metazoa; phylum Mollusca; class Gastropoda; family Planorbidae; genus Biomphalaria; species Biomphalaria straminea. The sequence goes on from JADKLZ010003886.1 coordinate 36,238,326, forward strand.
TGCTGATTCTCACCTGTCAGTAAACACAACAATCGATCACCGACTGTACAAGATCAATAACATGAATCTTAATATATGTGTGTGTAATTAAGGAAATCAATATGGCGGTTGATTAATTTTTTTTATATGCACATTCTCACCTTCACTTCCAACTTTTGTTTTTTTCGACTTTAACGGATCTCATAATTTCTAGATGTAATTACTTTACTTTTCAGAAGAGAGACCTTGCAGGAGTGAGATCTGGCAGAAGTGGGATCTAGCAGAAGTGGGATCTAGCAGAAGTGGGGTCTGGCAGAAGTGAGACCTTGCAGGAGTGAGATCTGGCAGAAGTGGGATCTAGCAGAAGTGGGGTCTGGCAGAAGTGAGACCTTGCAGGAGTGAGATCTGGCAGAAGTGGGATCTAGCAGAAGTGGGGTCTGGCAGAAGTGAGACCTTTCAGTAGTAAAACCTGGCAGATCTGTCAGAGTTGAGATATAGCAGAAGTGGGGTCTGGCAGAAGTGAGACCTTGCAGGAGTGAGATCTGTCAGAGTTGAGATCTAGCAGAAGTGGGGTCTGGCAGAAGTGAGACCTTGCAGGAGTGAGATCTGGCAGAAGTGGGATCTAGCAGAAGTGGGGTCTGGCAGAAGTGAGACCTTCCAGTAGTAAAACCTGGCAGATCTGTCAGAGTTGAGATATAGCAGAAGAGGGGTCTGGCAGAAGTGAGACCTTGCAGTAGTAAAACCTATTAGATCTGTCAGAGGTGGGATCTAGCAGAAGTGAGACTTTGCTGTCTAGCGATAGAATGCTTGCAAGACGGGATAAATTCACATTCAAACTCCCCCAAATCTTATCACAGAGAATCTTCGTTCAGGGGAATGCTCCTGGAGTGGCATTTTGTCTTAAGTGACAATGATCTTATGGACTTGCTTCTGTTTCAGAAACAGAAGCAGAAAGAAGGGTGAAAATGCAACGGCGCCTGGTGACTACATATGCCCAACCTGCGATCGCAGCTGCGTATCAAGGATCGGCCTCTTTAGTCACAAGTGGAAAAGATCATCTCTTGAGACGTAAAATGCCACAGAGAGATTATGGACTTGATAATGTCACCAAACAAATATGAGATTCGAACAACGTCTGACTCAGCCCGCTCGCCATGCACGAGACAAACATTACTATATAATAATGAACTTGTTGAGACCACAATCAATAAACGATCAAACAGAGTGGCCAAGGTCAATATAGAAGTCTTAAAACAATGTCAAGGCTCCACAAATAGTCTGGAAAAGTTGTGACGTACCCACAGACAGCTAGCCACATTCAAATAAAAACCTGGGCGTATCTTGAGATTTTCAAACATGGCGGAAATGCTGTATCCGGTTTCCAAATTAAGTTCTGGAGTCGTCTCCGCCAGCTACGACCAAATGACGACACTACCACCCATGTTGCATCATTCACCACCAATCGCCAGCCCCCCCCCCTTTTTTTTTTCCCACCATCACCATAGAAACACGCACACACATCCATAACACCCGTTCAGATTGAGTAGGACTTGTAAAGACCAGCAAGTTTACAACTATTATTGTTTTCCCTGTAAGAAAACCTACAGGCTAGCGGTTGCCGATCTTCAACTTAAAGAGAAAACCGTATTCCTGCGAGATAATTAAGTTTAATTTTCTAACAGATCAAGGGGCTAGAATCATAATACACCTAATTATACAGTTAGCAGAAACTTATTTTTTGTGTTTTTTTTTAAATTTGGCTTGTCGATGTAAAAAAAAAAATAATTCGGTTATAATGAATGTTTCTGACTTGCCTTGTTGGCGTGTAATTAACGTCAATGAGGCTTTTAATCTATTTCCTTTTCCGCTTCCTTCAACGTGGGATACAGATCGACTGCCTGAGTTATCCTCTCCTTCACTCTCGCCCCCCCCCTCCCCCACAACCTTTTCCCAAATTCTCACTACCCCCCTCCTTCCTTTTTGGTTCGAATCCCACAGATGTCAACTTGATCACTCATTCGTCTCACCGCAGCTTAGACCAGTGGCCCATCGATTAGTGACCACTCGACATGCAAGCGCTTCCTGCTTCCATTAATCAAGGAGCAACCACCAACACCGGTGTGGAGGGGGAAGGGTATGGTTTTAAAAAAAAAAGGGGGTGGGAAGGTGTGTATTGATCACCCAACATCATGCAGTGATTGACCCTCATCAATCTTCGATTTGCCTAAGCATCCAGGATTAATTACTTCCACTCACTCCCAGGCTCCTCCCCCTCCCCCCTCAATTTCACGTGGTGATAAATGGGACGGTGGGGAGGGCTATGTGTGCTGGCGGAAGACGTTTTGATGAACGCGCAGCACGCGAGGAAATCCATCTCCGTGTTGAGGGATCGTAGCCCCCGTGACACGTGTACCCCCCGCGGGAGTTTTAAAACAAAAATGTTTTAAAGAAGTTTCATAAGTAATAGTTTACCAGTTCGTCTAGCTGCTCCGAAGCGTCCGGGCATGCGGCCAGTGTAAGACTAAGACAGCACTTTTTTAAAGTAACTATAAATGTAGCCGTCATTTCAGCTGGGGGCCCGGTGGTAGAAGGGTAAAGCACTTGGCTCCCGAACCTAGGGGTCCCAGGTTTGAATCCTGGTGAAGACTGGGATTTTTAATTTCGGGATCTTTAAGGGATCTCTGAATCCACCTAATGGGTTGCTGATATTACATGGGGAAAAGTACTGACCACATGACACCCTCGTTAACCTTGGGCCACAGAAACAGATAATCTCTGCTCGCTTTGTCTGAAGGGGGGAACTTTAATTTTACTAAATATTACAGCTAAAAGTAGAAATATATCTGTATAAAATTTAATTAGAGGAGGTCAAAGGTTAAACAATAAAATGAATTCTCTTAAATATTTGCAAATCTTTACGTCACCGTCGTCTCCCTTTTATCAGATTTCCCCCCTCTTTTATACACCGATATTCCGTCAATCCTACTAAAAATTACATTAGACAATTCCTACACACTTCATAACGATTATACATCTCAAACGAGGCCAGCGCGAGGCCTTTACCTCAAATGAAGAGTGTTCATACTAGGAAAGTTGTCACAAGCTAACTACACAGGATCTTCTCTTTTATATATATATAAACTTTGTCACAGATCAATGTTAGCTTTCCCAAAGCTATTAAGTTTTAAGTCTGCCACTGCAATGAATAACAAGAACTAGAGATCAATAGTGCTGTTTGTTTTCTAGGCGCAAAAGATTAAAAATTAAGATTGTTATAAAAAAAAAAAAACATCCTTGTGATTAGGTAAAAACAAGTATACTGATAAAAGTGTAGAAAAAAAAATCTTATATTAAGTAAAATTTTATCGGTTAGATTGGGTATTTTAATAATTGAATTTGTAATAGAGCTAGACCAACAACAATAAATGTGATTATAAATAGTTTTACCAATTGTTTTTGTTTAGCACCAATTCATGTTTATAACATTCTCAATTCCTCTCAAAGGGAGAGGGAAGAAAGAAGTGAATATCTGAGGGAATGTTGCCGTAATCGCTTTATAAAAGCATGTAAATAAAAAAAAAAGTCAGACTGACATGACTTCGAAATCATGGCTAAAGCCTCCTCAAGCCGACATACTAACCACTCTGCTAGTGAGGTGAGCTAATGAAAAAAGAGTCCTTGGAATCACAACAAATTTCCATAAGGATCAACATAGTAGTATTAGTATTATGAAAAATAGAAGATTTGTACCAAATTTAGTTCACAGCGGCGATCAACAAAGGGGAAAAATTCAGCTTATAAAACCATCTTAGTCTAGTACAATTTCTTTCCTTTGTTCGAATTACCATTAAAAATTATTTATATGTTACGTACCAATACTTCATTAACTAATTACTTACATTTTTTAGCGGCCCCCGTAAGGGGAAAAAGCCGCTATTAGGTTTGTGCAAAATGTCCGTCTGTCCGTCTGTCCGTCTGTCCGTCTGTCCGTCTGTCCGTCTGTCCGTCTGTCCGTCTGTCCGTCTGTCCGTCTGTCACACTCAGGGCGCCGAAACTAGAAGAGATACGAAAAATATTTTTTCACCATTAAATGCGGCTTGAAAAGTTTAGGTGCAACGGCTACTTTTAGTTTTCTAAAAGCAAACCGTTTAATTTATAAAAATTATTTTGCAAGTGATTTTTTAATAATAAAACACCAATTGTGAAGCAATTACGTAAATCTAAGGGAGGAAATGTTACTATATGAAATGCTCTTGGCATGTAGATATCACGCACATTTTTTAAAATGACTTTCTGTCTGTCTGTCCGTCTGTCCGTCTGTCAGACTCAGAGCGCCAAAACTAGTAGAGATACGAAAAATATTATTTCACCATTAAATGCGGCTTGAAAAGTTTAGGTGCAACAGCTACTTTTAGTTTTCTAAAAGCAAACCGTTTAACTTATAAAATTAATTATGCAAGCGATTTTTTAATAACAAAACACCAATTCTAAAATAATTACGTAAATGTAAGGGAGGAAATGTTACTATAAGAAATACGTAAGGCATATAGAGTTCACGCACATTTTTTAAAATGATTTTTTAGCAGCGGCTTTCGTGTACTAGCGTAAAGCCCGGAAATGACATGATTCTAAACTAATTTCTTAAATTTTTAAAAAAATCAGATTTTTAAAAATAAAATTGTTTAATACACCCATTATAATGTAACTAACATATTTTTGTGCGTTTTGTCTGTTGGTTGGTCTGTCCGTCACGGTTAGAAAAAAACACTAAAGGCTTTTGAAAATATGATTTAACCTTTACTGTTCTTTCAGAAATATTGCGATAGTTTAAGGATGGGAGCATGCTGGAATTGAGCCAGGGACTTAGAAGGAACATCCAAAACATCTTGCGAATAGGCGGATTTGACAGGGATCCGACTCCGACGGGGGCCGCTCTGAGTTTGTGTATTACACAAACTCTCTTTGTAATCTTGTTTTTTTATTGATTCTTGTGTGGTCAAGTAAAAGAAATAATTGTGCCAAATTTTAGCTTGATTGAGTGTACACAATTTTTACCAGACAGCCAGACAAAGTTAGTTGATAAAACTTTTGTAAAATTGTGTCAATCTAAAGCAATGTAGTTCATTTGTTTAAATGTACAGCCACTTCCTTGGCATGAGCATCCTTATTCTAGCTGCACCTGTATTTTGTAAAGTTCCTTGTGCGGGACGTTTAAGAAAGGTGTCAGGAACTGCAAGAGAGAACTACCTACTGTTATTGAGAGGAGTGTTTGAGTTGAGGGGGGGAAGGGGACAAGGGGGCGTCTTGAAAGAGGTCTAAGAGGGGATAAAGGGCCCCACTGTGTATTATAAAATACGCATTCGTTAAGGGGAAGACAACCCATGAATGTGTTAATGGGAAATAATCTCATCTGGATCCCGAGGAAGATAGTTTGTCATTCTGTCAAGGGGGAGATAATTGATTGGAAAACACGCGATGACAAAGATAATAATTTCTAGAAATTTCGACATTATGAAAGGAGCAATAATTGGTGTTCAGAAGCGGGGAAAAGATGGAGAATTGGCGGGTGGGGGTGGGGGGAGTTCACGATGAAATAATTGAATTACGCATTACAAAGAGGATGACGGGCGGGTAGGACGGGGGAGGGGCAACTCCAGGCAACTAATCAAATTACGAGGACACACAAGCACTCATATTCGCACAACAAAAAAAAAAACCAACACCGGGCGAGTAAATTGTGTGCATGCGTGATGCCGCCATTAATCAGAGCTGACTTCTCGTCTGCTGTCAAAGTTATCCGTCTGTCCTTTGTACGTAATGGGCCATTACATCATTGAAGCAAATTTACATAGTGGCGCGACCTCTTCCTCTAGCCTTCCTCCATCCTCCTCATACTCCCCCCCACCCCCGCCCTCACCAACCTACAAAGCCCTCGCTTGTCCTCGTCAGACGACAACTTGACTTTTTCAAAAAAAAAAAAAAATGGGGATCTGCGAGATTCGAGTTGGCCAGAATGTGCGCAACGTGGGAGTGAACATTAAATAACTTTTTGAATGACAAGTGGGGTGGGGGAGGATGGAAACAAAGTGAAAACAGAAAAAGAACAGGATTTGGGTATGGGTTTTTACCACAAGAGACGATTATTCGGGAAAACATATATGTCTTATTGTATGTGGTCAGGTTTTTTTTTTTTTTTTTTGTGGGGGGGGGGGTACGTGTTTTTTTTTTACTATTGCCCTTATTTTTTTCTTACGGATTAATTGCTAAGTTAATTACGCATAGAAGATATTTGCCATTTATTACTACACTCAACTTTAATTCTTTCGCTCGCTCTTTTTATCTCTCACGTTCTCTCTTTCTCTGCATTAAAAATTTAATCTAAAATATTGATAGAGGTATAAAGAAAGATAGACAAAGACACTGGCAGAGAAAGAAAGAGAGAGAGAGAGAGAGAGAGAGAGAAAGAGAGAACTAGATAGAGAGCATATAGTCAGAGAAAGAAAAGATACACATATAGAGAAAAAAAAAAGAGGGACAGTCCCGGACAGAGAGACAGAGGTAAGAAAT
>JADKLZ010003886.1:36249871-36265284 GCA_021533235.1 Biomphalaria straminea
CTTGATCCCTTTATTATAAGGCACGTTAAAATAAGAATTTGATTAATTGTATATTTTTAATTAGCTATAATGTAGGCCGAAAAGAAAGATATGGACGCCGAATCTGGAATCTGGATGTCTGCCTGGTCGAGCGGTTTGCACGCTGGACTGTCGTTTGGATTTATCGATGGTCCCGGGTTCAAACCCTGCCCGCTCCCATCCCCCGTCGTCCTGCGGGAGGTTTGGACTAGGAAGTAACTATCTTCAATTCTGAAGGAACATCCGAAACATGTAAAACAACAAACAAACAATCTACGTCTAGATCTAGGTCTTGATTCTAGACTTATTATTATTGACGTGAAGTTAATATTTTATTGACATAACGTTATTATTCGTAATTTTAATGTTCATTAGTATAATATAGTATACCAATTGTATTGTTTTAAAATAAAAAAAAACAATTTAAACTATTGCTACTAGGAAGATGCCGCGGCCAAGAAAACGCCAGTTATTCAACTTCAACCAAGATTCAAGAGAAGGAAACGATGACGCTGATCCAGCTAAAGTCCCTCGTCTTTCTTTGATTTTAAATGAACTGGATTCAACTTTAATAAATTACCTGTCTTCAGTCACTCACCAGCCTTCAACTTCGATAAATTGTCCGTCCTCAGTCATTCACCAGCCTTCAACTTCGATAAATTGCCAGTCTTCAGTCACTCACCAGCCTTCAACCTCGATAAATTGCCTGTCTCCAGTGACTCATCAGTCTTCAAATACGATAAATCATAAGAGCATCTTCAGCTAGAGCAAATGCAATCATTAGTAATATCGTCAAGCTAGAAAATTCTGAGGAGCGTTTAAGGAAACTTGAGGATCTGCGACTTCGAGCTTCACATCGACTCGAAAAGGAAACCAACACACAATATTCTAAGCGGTCAACGAGTTTGCGTACGCTGCATCCACTTTTGATTTAACTATAAACCTCAGTAAAAAACTTGGGGTTAGGGTGTGGTGACGAAAGGCCTAGAAGATATCTGAATGGAGGGATGTGTAAAAGCAGGCCATATCCTTCCATGGGCTGTAGCACCAGTAGCACCACTGGGATAGATGGATGGCAAAAGCCGGTATGAACTTCTTATAGTCTGACAGTCTGGCTGAGCAGGGCACATATCCCGTAAAATAATCTGAAGAGTTTCTTTAGTGTTCTGTTTGTTCTATATGTAATTGTACATGGCGATTAAATATCAAGTCTCGTAAGTCCTCCTACAGTCTAGACAGCGTAAAACTATCGTAGGCCTACTATTATTGGCTTGTAAGAAAGTCTTTGAAGTTTTCCCCAATAACGTAGAAATTTGCGTCACTCGATGTTTCGTACTAAAGCCATAATTGAATATACTAATTCCAAAATTAAATGTCTGAACGTACCAATTTACATATAGAACAAACAGAATACTAAAGAAATTTTTCGAATTAGTAGTCTTTATCCAATCGTTCATTTTCGTAATTATAAAAAAAAATCCAAAAATGACTTCGGGTATATGAAATTATTTAACCGAGCAAGGCTCGGCCACCTGATATTGTTATATAAACCATTGCTTGCGAAATGGGCTTAGCATAGCTTTCCATTTTTTGAGTGCTATGAAGAATTTGTAATGTTAAATCTCAATGTTGTGTTTTTAAGTGAAACGTGTGAAGGTATTGTGACGAAAGAAAAGGTTTATAGTTCGCCCATCGTGGTTCAACGATAACCACTCTTCTCATCCAGGGGGCTGAGGGCTTCGCACTGGGTTTTTGTGCCTCCTCATGTGGCTGGTGAGACCTATGTGAGCTCGATAATTTCGGCTGCACTCTGGGGAGGTTATTCCAGCTGGATCTAGAGTCATTGGCCTTGCTTTTCCTCTCTGGCGCTTTTCTTCTGCCAGCGCTGTTCTCTTTTACTCAGCAACCTGTGCGCCAGATTTCACAGCGCGACGCCATGATGCTCTGTCATGTGCATGATGCTCTGTCATGTGATACTGTCTGGGTCTTTGCTGAACGCTTTCAGAGAAGCTTTGAGGGTTTTCCTAAAGCATTTTCTTTGTCCGCCTTATGAGCGCTTTTCTTCCGTTCAATTGGCCATACAGGAGTCGTTTAGGGATGTGGCGGTCTTCCATTCTGCAGACGTGTCCTGCTCATCGCAGTTAGGACTGCATCAGGATTGTTTGGGTAAACACTAGTGGAACAGGATACACGAATCTTTGCCTCGACAAACTTGTCCGGTTGTGTCAGGAAGATCAGGTTAATCTTTTATATATATATGTAGTTTTCCAGTAGTTGTTTAGCTTCATGCTTTTATCATGCTTAGTGCGCTATAGTTCAATCCCATGTTTGGACCAGCGGAAGTTAGAAGGGGAGGGGGTAGAGAGAATTACGGAGTTTTTGAGAGATTTCCGTGATGGCTTTTAAAAAAAGCAGTTTTAATACAAATGATGTTCAACTTGAATTCGATGGCTAAAGCCTTATTATGAACCAGCGAAGTGCTTATGAAATAGAAAGTTTTATAGTTATCAATTCTCTAGCCAAGGTTTATCATTATCATTCCTTAGCTAGTACTGTCTAATTAACTATGACTAATTGATAAAATATATGTGGATAATTTCTTTATTGATTCACTTTTGTTAAGGAATTAGTGTACAAAGTTTTTAACTTGACCAGAGAATAGGCAGTGGGAGAATAAAGGTGTACAAGATCCATCCACCCAGTCAGAGTATACTTGTTGTAAATACTCTGTCCAATTGTCTCTCTCTCTCTCTTTCTGTCTCCTGCATGTCTCTCTCTCTCTCTCTATATATATATATATATAAAATATGTGTCTATCTTTCTCTGAGTTTGTCTATCACTGTCTAACCTAGTCTAACTCTTTGCCTCTTTCTCCTTACATCTCTTTCTCTAACAGGACAGTCAAACAACAAAAATACAATTTCACGTCAACTTTCAAATAAAGTTATTTAAGCCGTCTCTCTGTCTGTCTCTTTCTGTCTGTCTATGTGCCTCTGTCTCTATATCTGTCTGTCTGTTAGTCTGTCCATTGTAGTAACCTAGTTTAGTTTAGAGATTACGGGAACAAGAATACACTATGACTAGGGCTTAGAGAAAGAATGATATTGATAGAGGCTTGTAAGTAAACGACGGCTAATGAGACAAGACGAGCATTCCTGTTTGTTAATTAATATCAATTAAATTCTTCATAAGTCTTATCCAGTGTGTCATTGGTCGTAGTAACGTCCCTAGGCTAGTTTAGACAAGTTAACTGAAGTATTGTTAGATTTACACAACACACAAGCCGTGACACCAACTCTGTCTCTCTCTTTGTAACGGGACAGCTAGACAACATAGATTAAAGTACACGTTGTAACTTTTTTTTAAAAGGTCATTTGAAAGTCATCTCTTCCTGTCGAAGTCGTTGGATGGCGTAAGAAAAAAAACGGAATTATGGGTGTTTAATGAACTATAAATCCATTAACACCAATGTAAACACCACCGGAAGTAATATTTCCAGCCCGCTAAATCTAAGCCAAACTTCAGATGTGACCTTTTCTCTCTTGCGATAAATATCTCTTAACGGCCAACTGACCGTCACACATCAACTGTGCTAGCCAGCCGGCCAAAGAGCGTGTGTGGTCTCCTTGGCAGGTTTCGGACATAAAACTGACCAAGTCTTGGTCATAAAACGTTGTTGGGTGGAGTCCATTCCAGTCGGCCATCAACCTGTCGGACTAATCTCTCTCTCTTTCCGGCCTAGTGGTAGTTTATTTCTAATATGGACGAGTGAATTATAGACCCTCTCGACGTTGTCTTTCGAACTTGTCGCCGATGTTATGACCTCAGTGAATCTCTCAGATGTTTTTTTTTTTTTAAATTATTTTTCTACTCAGGGGCGTAACTAGGAATTTTCCATCCTTTGGGGGCCCCAGGGGGCTTGACCTCTTTGGGGGCCCTGCATTTTGCGTAATATTACATTTTTAATGTAAAACAAAAACTAATGTGGGGGTCCCCTTCTAGTTGGGGTCCGGGGGATTTTGAAATTCTCCTCCTCCCCCCAGCCTAGCTACGCCACTGTTTCTACTATTAGCTTGCATGCTCCTCATGGCTATGAGGAACAATCTGTAACACGGACGAGTATTTCACAAACGGCTCCCATGATTATATCAAACACTGTACAAATTATGTATCTCTCATCTCGTCTGTCCCTTGATTTTTGTTGTAAAGGTGATGTGATAGTTTATGTATATTTTGAGGTGAAAAATGATGCCTAGCAGATTGGCCACACATTGAAAACTCTGGTTTGACGTTATAATTTTTCAGAATTACTTGATAATCTTAAAATTAAATTGGGCTTATGCCTTTATATCAATAAGATTTGTCTGAATGACTTCAAAGAAAATAAAATTGTCCCGGCTTCAATGGGAATTACCGCAGTTAACTGCTTGTGTTCAATATTGGAATGGACCTCATTTACAAATAGTAAATTAACACATTTAGCCACATCATAATATTGATAAAACAATGAAAAAAAAACGTATCACGTGACAGCCACGATGGAATACGTAGTTTGTATAGAAGATATAGAGAATCACGTGGCTAAATGTTGTTTGTTTACGATTGGTGAATGAGGTCCATTAGAACATATGCATACAAATGTACATAATTTTATATAGAGTAATTCTTAAACTTGTTTAACAGCTTAATATTTATGACATGTTGACCTATTAATAAAAATTGTATAATTACACTAATTACGAACCATTTTAGAAATAAATAGAATAGAATATCAACTTCAAAAAGTGCTTTTAGCGGCCCCCGTAAGGGGAAAAAGCCGCTATTAGGTTTGTGCAAAGTGTCCGTCTGTCCGTCTGTCACACTCAGGGCGCCAAAACTAGAAGAGATACGAAAAATATTTTTTCACCATTAAATGCGGCTTGAAAAGTTTAGGTGCAACGGCTACTTTTAGTTTTCTAAAAGCAAACCGTTCAATTTATAAAAATTATTATGCAAGCGATTTTTTAATAATAAAACACCAATTGTGAAGCAATTACGTAAATCTAAGGGAGGAAATGTTACTAGAAAAAATGCTCTTGGCATGTAGATATCACGCACATTTTTTAAAATGAATTTCTGTCTGTCTGTCCGTCTGTCCGTCTGTCAGACTCAGAGCGCCAAAACTAGAAGAGATACGAAAAATATTTTTTCACCATTAAATGCGGCTTGAAAAGTTAAGTTGCAATGGCTACTTTTAGTTTTCTAAAAGCAAACCGTTTAATTTATAAAATTAATTATGCATGCGATTTTTTAATAACAAAACACCAATTCTAAAACAATTACGTAAATGTAAGGGAGGAAATGTTACTATATGAAATGCTCTGCATATATAGATATCACGCACATTTTTTAAAATGAACTTTTAGCAGCTGCTTTCGTGTACTAGCGTAAAGCCCGGAAATGACTTGATTCTAAACTAATTTCTTAAATTTTTAAAAAAATCTGATTTTTAAAAAAAAAATTGTTTAGTGCCCCCATTAGAATGAAACAAGCATATTTTTGTGCGTTTTATCTGTTGGTTGGTCTGTCCGTCACGGTTAGAAAAAAACACTAATGGCATTTGAAAATATGATTTAACCTTTACTGTTCTTTCAGAAATATTGCGATAGTTTAAGGATGGGAGCATACAGGAATTGAGCCAGGGACTTAGAAGGAACATCTGAAACATCTTGCGAATAGGCGGATCTGACAGGGATCCGACTTCGACGGGGGCCGCCTCTGAGTTTGTGTATCACACAAACTCTCTTTGTAATCTTGTTTTATATTATATTTGTTAAACTGTTTTTATATTCCTTTTTTTTTTCAGGCAACTTATTTTTTCTTTAGTGTATTTTTTGTTCACATTTTTTTTTGTCATCAAGTTTTGATTTTGTTTACATTTTTAAATAATTAAAATACAGTAACCGAGAAAGAAGGTAAAGCTTTTGGAGAAACGTGGGGGCGATGTAATGTAACGCATAGAAATACTTATGAAAAAAATATTTTGAATTAATAAAATAGTTTAACCATCCAATGTCACGGACGTTATAAACTGAACAGATACAGCAGAGAATGTCATATATATATATATTATATATATAGTTCTGATTCCCACTGATTAGATCTCTAATTCTGATTATTTTGTTACTGATTATTTAGATATTCGGAAAACTTAACCCTTAGCCCTTCTTTAAAACATTTGAATTTAAACTGTTGTCCCACATTCTTTGACACTATTGTTTTTCAGTCGTTCATCTGTCACAATCTAGTTCTGTCTGTTCACAGCCACCTGACAAAAGTCCACGGTTTCCATCGGTAGAAATAAACATGTCACCAATCAGCATGCACTCTACAGTCTGTGACAGTGTCGCTTGTCACTGTGTCTCAGAACCCACCCGTCGAGTGTGACACTTTGTGTCTTACGACCTACTCGATACGTGGCACAGCCTCTAAATTATTTTTCCCCCCCTTTCCATTATTCCAATGTGGCTCATCGTAAACCAGAGCGTGCCAAGTTTTAAATAACCACCTTAGGCACCTCTAGTATTTCTTTGTTGTTATTTTGTTTTCTAGACGGGACAAATAAACACCAGGATTACACATGTGCGAAATTCCGTAAAGCCTATCATGTTTAGAAGATTAAGCCTCGTGGATGTGCGTTTGATTGTTCTGTTATCTTGACGCTACAATTTGAATACATTCTTTATTTTAATGGCCCTAAAGGTATTCCGAGTTTTTGTGGATATCTATCAATGCCGAAAAAGGATTTTCATTTAGTTGGGCATGTTTCCAGTTTAATAAGGTAAGGCTGCCTGGTTGTGTGGTACGCGCTCTGGATTGTTGTCTCGGTGGTTCCGGGTTCAAAACTTACCCTCCTCCTTCCTCCTCCGCCCCAAGGAAGGGTGGGGCTAGGAGGCTATAACATTAAATTCACGAGGAATATGTGTGTCACAAAATTAATTCTTGTTATCGATGTGAATATTCCCAGACAGTGGCGTTGCTAGGGTGGGGGAGGAGGGGGGGAATAGGAAAATCCCTGAGCCTCATTAAAAAAAAAGGATTCTAGGATGTGATTATTATTATTATAGCTTTTATATAGCGCTACTTTCATGCTTATAGCATGCTCAGAGCGCTTTGGTCCAATCTCATTTGTGAACCAGTGGGGGGGGGGGGAAGGGGGTATCTAGGAGTTGGTTTCCCGTGCTGACTTTGGGCGCTCAGTAAACACAACTCTGCCCGAGTCGGGCGTCGAACCTTGAGCCCCCTTCTAGGTAGTCAAGCCAGCCAAGCTCAAGCCGCACTTAGCCTCTCGACCACGCTTCCCACAAGAAATCAAAGGAGATATCCAATATGTAATCAATGTGTGATCTAAGAAGTAATCAAAAGTGAGAAATGGACAATCTCTCATCAAAATCACAAGAAAGATGATGCCTATTATAAGCTATCCCAAAAAGATCTACGTTTAATCTTTCGACTCAGGACCGGACACAACAGAATGCGACAACGCTGGCAACATATGTACCGGAACCAGTGAAATCTGCCCGTGTGGAGTGCCACCAGAGAATGCCGACCATGTCCTCCAAAACTGCTCTCTTTACCAAGAATCCCTTACAAGACACTGGCCCCAAAACACCCCAAATAGAAAGAACAATTTGGCAACCACTGCACAGTTCATCTCAGTGTATTGGTCTAGTCAACGCTCCAACATAAAAATAAGAACGAAGAAATAAATCCGGAAAGTTTTATGGTTGTTGTTTGTGTTTCGTCTATACTCTATTCAATGTGTTCTTTCTAGAGTAGTGACAATAAGATGTGCTAATTAAGTTGGTACTAGTAAATACGTGTACTCAATTAAAATCTGGAGTAATTAATTTTATCCGCCCCCCTCTCCCCCCCAGGGATTTCCACTTTCTCCCCCCTTTCCTTTTTCCATTTGGTCCTAGTCCGTCTGTCCGTCACGTAATGTACATTTTCTCACGTGCAAAGTTTGCACTAATGATAAAAGACAAGAGACCACTAGAGTATGGGGAGGGGAGGGGGGAAGAAAAGGGGATAGAGGGGGGGGGGGGGCGGTGAGACGAATGATTTGTTAGCATAATAAACTTTTCCAGAGACAGGACAGATAATGAATGACACCCCCCCCTCCTTTTCTAGACGCTTCATTTCTCTACTGTCCAAGAATGTCTGTCAGTCTGACTGTCTCCTTTATCTCTTGTGAGTCACCCTCGAGTTATTGATGGACTTCTGGTAGGGATCACGGTTTGACCGCTGGTCACTGCTTGACTAGATTGACAGCACTAGGTCACGTACAGCCCCAGTCATCGCACTGTGTGAAACACCAGCTTAATGAGAGGAACCCAAAAATAAAATAAAAACAAAAAAAAAAAAAAAAAAAAAAACCACGTGACCCAGCGTTCTCAACCTTTTATGCTCGGCGACCTTCTTTTTACAATCCCCCACTCTGTTGCGACCCCCCATACCCACACACGCATACAGCAATAGAAGTGTAGACAATAACAATCCATATTTTCGGTGGTCTTAGGCAACCCCTGGCATATTGTCAATCGACCCCCTAAGGGGGTCGCGATGCACAGGTTGAGAACCCTTGTCGTGACCAAAAAAAAAAGAAATGACAATCCTATGCTTTTGTATAACGTAACTTTTATACTTATGCACAGCACAGTGAGTTCTGATCTCTCTAGTGGAAGGGGGTGTGGAGGAGGATATCTGGGAGAAGGTTTCGTGCTTCCTTTTGGCGCTCAGTAAACACAGCTCGGCTCCAGTAGGGTTTCGAACTCGAGACCACTTCATTAGATGGCCAAGTGACTTTAGCCTCTCAGCCACAAATCCCATTTAATAGATAGTCCCCCAAAAGAAAAAAAAAAAAAAAAAAAGAAACACATTAAGAATATAGGCAATTTACATTGTTTATTTGTTTCGTTCATAGTTGACTTTTGTTTTTTTGTGTCAGGACTCCCCTGAGTACCTGATATTAGTTTGGAAAAGTAAAGTCTGTTGGTCGTTCTACTGGCCATATGTTACTCCCGTAAACTAAAGTTACCTGTATATGATAGCCCCCATAGATAGCAGGGTCTGAAAGCTGTTCATTAGTTTACATTGTCATAATTTACAAAAGCTATACAGCTAGCTATGAAAATATATAATCTTATAATATATATATATATAAAATTTTGAACGAAAATTGTTTTTTTTAAATATTATATTATCTTATAAATACTTCAAAAGAGAAGTTAATTAACTCCTATGCATTTTAGGTGTTAATCAATTCGTGCATGGTAATCAGCGACTGAATCTCTGCTAAGTCGTTGGCTGATTCAGGCAACCCATCCCATGTCAAGGGAAGAAGGAGCACTTGTAAGAATTAGTCCTAGTAAATGGAGTAAGAATTGTGCCTCTTGTCGTTGTTTCTGAGTATTTTATTAGGAATGCTTTGAGTCACGTGGTTATCTGTCGTCTGCTAGAGAGTGAACAACAGACAGCAGTACTAAGCAGATGCTTCCAAACAACAACAACAGCTCAACACATTTATCCGACATCAATGCAGAAGTGGAAGGGACGGGGGCGGCCCCGCCGGGAGATTCACTGGATCCCGCTGCCAGCAGTCTTTTGATGGGAGAGCAGGAATAAAAGAGTTTTACAAGGGGGGAGCAGGAATAAAAGAGTTTTACAAGGGGAGAGCAGGAATAAAAGAGTTTTACAAGGCCGTTAATCTGTTTGCGAGATGGCAGGCGACAAGAGAAATCACTTCTCAAGTGGTGTTCACTCGCTGACAGCAGTGGGCGCACACTCATACACACAAACGAGGGAATACACACACACACACATGGCATGATCGTTAGCCATCCCCCCCCCACCCACTGTCTGTCTCGTGTGACAATGACAACGCCTAGTGACATCATCAAACAGCAGTCAAGAAGAATGAGTGCATCAGCTCCAGTGAGAAAGCCAACGTCCAGTCTGGACAACCCATCGAAAGACACAAGAGAGGGGTGGAGGGGGTTGCAACAGTCATACAGTGGTACGGAGAAAAAAAGATAAAGAGACTACAAGCCATATCGCTTTGAATGACTTGCATTGGATCACACAACATATGCATCTAATTCATATTTTATTCTTTGTCCTTGGCACCTGTTGTAAGCTATTTGCTGTAGACATATTGCCAGCGCTCTATATCACCTATAACGACATACACACTGCATATGCATCTAATTCTTCTTTTATTCTTTGTCCTTGGCACCTGTTGTAAGTTATTTGCTGTAGACATATTGCCAGCGGCTCTATTTCACCTATAACGACAGAATCACATATCATAACAACCTTAAGGGCCCGAAGTTCACTTCCCTTCTAGTCCTTCCTTTGTGGTCACACCCAGTATAGAAAACTTTCATTAGTCTTTTTCTATTTTTGCTTCAACCTCTTTCTCTTAAATAGATTGCATACAAGTTGGGGTGATAAATCTTATGTCATTGAAATATAATATTAAAATATTCCTTTGAAATATACTATTGAAAAAAAGGCCTTTAACGCCTTCATAGAAGGGAATTATAATTTTGTTTAAAATACAAATAACTTTTGCATGGTCATTGGAAATATCACAGTTTGTCCCCGACAAGTTAAAACATATGCAGTGTTCATAGACAGAACTGTAACATTCCAATTTTACTAATTAAAAAAATGTATATTAGTCATTGCCGAATTCAAGTATGTGGGGGCCCTGGGAGGGGCTTTTTTTTTTGGTGCCACTATGTTCCTTTGAAGGCTTTCATAAAAATTGATTTCATTAATGTCTTATAAGAGTAACTCATTTAATATCAATACTTTTTTTTATTTATTTAGTATTCAAATTTATTTAAATTGCGGAGCCCCCCCCCTTTTGTTTTTCAGTATTGGGCCTGACTTAAGACCGGCCCTGATTTTAATAATGCACCATACATACATAATAACTTAATAACACTAAGAGACTGAAGACAGGGATAACTGGCCGTGTTCTCTAACCTAGTTTGGAGTTTGTTAAAAGACGAACAAACATAACACTATATGCAGATGATCTATTGACTAATTGTTTGAACATTGGAAACTAGAACAAGGCTCTGGTCCTGTCAACAAACTTAAAGGCGGGGAGAAGCAGATCCTAAGGACATCATGGGATTTTCCCCATGACGCAGAGTCACAGACAACAAAAGAGAGCAACAGGTCAGCAGTTAAAAATAAGTGGAACAAAGAAGTCAAGTTCCGAGCTAACCTTGCGTTGTTGCCGGTCGTTGACTTCTAGCACCAAACTGCTGGTAGACAACTTAACCATCTACTAATAACTTGAATAACTGAAACTAAATAGAACTTTAATTTTAATGTAGACAAAACGAACTGGTAATTACTGAAATAAATGTACTAGACTTTAGTAATGATATTTCTTAACAACATCCATCTCACTATAATACCACAACCTTTCAGTCTCACGATCTGGAGTTGTCTGTCCTAAGACCAAGTGACGACAATACCGCCTACATAGCATCATTCACATCCAATCGCTAACCTCTTCCCACAGTCACCATAGAAACACAAACACACACACACACACACACACTTCATAACAACCAGTTAACATTGCGGGAGGGCCCTGTATGAGGGGCATCGTCTGGGTATAGCGGGATTCGAACTACAAATCTGACTACAGCACTGTGAGATCCAATGGTCTAGTCACTCAGCCAGGGAATATCTACTTCATTGATTATCTGGAAACCTACATTTCCGTGCTATTTATTTAGGTCGACCTTAAGACTGAATTCCCTTATATGACTTGTCCCCTATATCTTGTTACATAAGACCTTCTTGGACGAATTCCGGAGTAGGAAAAGGAAACGAAACCTTTTATCTACCTTTCAAACCTATTCACCATCAAGCCAAAGCGCAGACAACTCCTGGGAACGCTCCAAATCTCTTGGGGCTTGCTTCCCCTTGTCTCCTTTCTAATCGGAAGTGACGTTAACGCAGACGGACAACAAAGCGCTGTCGCCGAGCCAAAAGGGGGGCCTCGGTGCCTTCCCTGTCAATTCGGATCTCAGTGTGTATGTGGTGATGGTCCAGGGGGGGCCACCCCGTTGTTGCCACAGTCGACTAGCACAACATTGGGTGAGGGCGCCCGCTGCTCATTATTGATCTGGGCTTAGGAATAATAGATTAGCACCCTGGACTGCTGCGGCAGCCCCTACCCCTCATTATCTTGTGACCCTTAGATAGGAAAGTTAGAACGGGGTGGAGGAGGTTTTAATATACATTAAAATAATGAACGAGCATGGGAAGTCGGGAACGGGGGGGGGGGGAGAAAAAAAAACAACAACATCTTTGTTGATGCACAATTCCTCGCTAGTCCCTGTGGGGTCTGCAGGCACCCTGACAAGAACCAGGAGCGTCGCCCCAATGTTGAATGTTATTCAGACACAACACTGTAGAGAGTCTACGTGTTTTTCTGTTTGTCTGCAAGTGTTTACACGTGCTGTTGTCGTCTGCTCATGTCTGACAGATTTGATTGGCTGGATCCTGTTGTTGGCGCGCAATTAGTTTCTAGCTAATTTACTGGTATTGTATGTGATAGATCTAAAATAGATCAAGTCAGGTTGACTTAATGTAACATGTCATTGAATCAACTCCAGAGATAGAGTGTGGTAGGTCAGTGAATGAACTTAGTGAAGAAGAGTAGTAAAGCTGGCCAGCAAAACAGAGCAGTAAAGTAGAGCAGTTAAGTAGGTCAGTTAAGTAGAACAATGAAGTAGGCCAGTTAAATAGGTCAGTTAAGTAGAACAGTAAAGTATGTCAGTAAAATAGGTCAGTTAAGTAGGTCAGTGAAGTAAATTAATAAAAAGATCAACGAAGACGTTTACACAAACGGTTTCATAGAAGAAAACAGAAATTTTTTTAACAAGTTTTCACTAAAGAAAAAGTAAACTAAAAAGATAACCAGATCTATTAATTCAGTAAAATAAAATATTCTTTTTTTTTATCTTAAACAATTCTAGCTGACCAGTCTGACCGTTCAAGCAGGTCAAACCCTTCAATCATTCCTACTGGAGAGGGGAAGTGGGGAGAGCCTGAGAGTCCAGCCGAATGCCAGCAAAGATCTACAACAGTACAAAATCGTTCATCTCTCAGAGATTTATAATGACCACTAAGTGACGGGAGGAGGTCGGAAGTTTCCTCGTGGAAGTGTCAGGCAGTGATCTCAAACAGTAGGGAGGGGGGGGGGCGTACCTCACTAATGATATACTGCAGCCAAAGTTGAAATGAATAAACAAAGTTACTTGTATCTCTTCAACAAATGGTTACGCTGATTTTCTGACCCTGAACAGTGCAAGCCTAGAGTGATCAGTGCATGTCTACAATGACCAGTGCATGCCTAGAATATACAGTGCGTGCCTAGAATGACCAGTACATGCTTATAATGATCAATGCATGCCTAGAATGACCAGTGCATGCCTACAATGACCAGTGCATGCCTACAATGACCAGTGCATGCCTACAATGACCAGTTCATCTCAGGAATGACCAGTGCATGCCTGAAATGACAAGTACATGCCTAGAATGACAAGTACATGCCTAGAATGACCAGTACATGCCTAGAATGACCAGTGCATGCCTAGAATGACCAGTGCATGCCTAGAATGACCAGTGCAGGCCTAGAATGACCAGTGCAGGCCTAGACAGCTCATCTGCGATATGCGATCTGAAACTAAGACACGACTAAGTCAATAAATAATCAAGTAACTTTTTTTTTTTACGCGGGATACGTGAATGACAGGCTTTAACCACTTGGCTACATATCACGAAGGCTTGAGTTCAGAACCCGTCGAGCAGAAATATATCAATTGAGAGCCTAGAGGCAGCACGGAAAACCTTCTCCCAGATACCCCCCCCCCCACTGTCTAGTAAAGAGATGGGACCACACTAAGTATGCTAAGCTAAAGAATGAGGCTTGCGTTATAAAACGGCTTTTAAACCAGCCACTGAGGCACTGGCGGATCCAGAACTTTGGAGTGGGGGGGGGCGATTTTTTTCCAAACCCTAACCCTAACGCCCAGTAAACCCTAACCCTATGCATAAACGTGTGTAAAGCATATATATATATATATATATATATATATATATATATATAAGAACAAAAAGAAGTGTTTTTTAACCTTCGAGGAAAAAAAAAAGAAAACAAAAAACAGTCATGTTGAGGCAAGCTGAGGGACTGAGGGAGGGCTGTAAGCTTCGCCAGTGTGATTCGGGGCGAAGCCCCGACTCTAGAAGCGTTTTCTTGCGTATTTTTCACTGCAGAAAGGCATTCTCATGATATCTACAGCTCAATATCCATCAGTAGATTTCGGGGCGAAGCCCCGACGCCAAAAACGTTTTTTTCATTCATCAATGCAGAAACGCATTCTCCTGACATCTACAGCTCATTATCCATCAGTAGATTTCGGGGCGAAGCCCCGACGCCAAAAGCGTTTTTTGCATTTGTCAGTGCAGAAAGGCATTATCCTGACATCTAAAGCTAATTATTTATCAGTAGATTTTGGGGCGAAGCCCCGAGGCCAAAGCTTTTTTTTGCAAACTTCACTGCGTAAACGCATTCTTCTGACAACTACAACTCATTATTTATCAATGGGGTTCGGGGCTTAGCCCCGACGCTAAAAGCGTTTTCTTGCATTCGTCACTGAAAAAAACGCATTCTCCTGACATATACAGCTCATTATTCATCAGTAGATTCTGGGCGAAGCCCCGACGCTGGAAGCGTTTTCTTGCATTTTTTTCACTGCAGAAACGCATTCTCCTGACATCTACAGCTCATTATCCATCAGTAGATTTCGGGGCGAAGCCCCGACGCCAAAAGCGTTTTTTGCATTTGTCAGTGCAGAAAGGCATTATCCTGACGTCTAAAGCTAATTATATATCAGTAGATTTCGGGGCAAAGCCCCGAGGATAAAGCCTTTTTTACAAACTTCCCGACCTCACCATATCGGCCATCATACTAAAAGGGGGGGGAGCGAAATAATCTAAGAATATGTAGAAATATAAATAATTAGTATATATTATTAACACAAGTAATAAGTTCATATAGCAATTGTGTGAATTGTAAATTAAAATTAGTCCGCCCCCCACAGGAAATTGGACCGCCCCCCCACTCGGGGGGGGGGGGCGGAATTGATGTCATCGCCCCCTCCCGACCCCACCATATCGGACAACATACTAGAGGGGGGGGGCGAAATCATCTAAAAATATGTAGAAATATAAAATAATTAGTATATATTATTCACATAAGTAACAAATTCATATACCAATAGTGTGAATTCTATACTAAAATTCGTCCCCCCCCCCCC
>JADKLZ010003886.1:36278780-36292071 GCA_021533235.1 Biomphalaria straminea
ATAGATAGATAGATAGATAGATAGATAGATAGATAGATAGATAGATATATAGATAGATAGATAGATAGATAGGTAGATAGATAGATAGATAGATAGATAGATAGATAGATAGATGAGCATTAAAAATAAGTGCTTAAATTTTGAAAAAAAAAATCTTAAAGGGAAGTAACAAGTCCCCTGTAGAGATGAAAGCTTCACCAGTTACGGTCCCTGACCACACATTTGTCAATCTCTCCTGGGGAGAAAAAGTTTTGAATAGATCAGAACAAAACTCAAAAACGGAGTAGGAGGGGGCGCAGTGACGTAGGCTGTATGATGGATGATAGCGCAATCATGTTATATTATGGGTGACGGGCCTTATCTCGCCGCCTTTTGTGTGCACAGGCGACGGCCATGACAGTCACATGTCCCGAATGACACGCTGCTGTCATGGATGTCACACAATGCCAGCTTGCTCGTCGACATGTTGGCACGCATTAAAACAGAAAGTTTTGAGAGACGTAGATCTGGGTAATACTTAGATCGTGACTTGCTTTTCATGTGGATAGTATAGTGGTCGTGTACAGACACATATATACATACTTACACATATGTGGATAGTATAGTGGTCGTGTACAGACAATACTTACACATATGTGAATAGTATAGTGGTCTTGTACAGACACATATATAGATACTAACACACTTGTAACAACATAAGTTCTAGTGGCGGTGAGTAGTGTGGCGTTGTGGCCGAGTGCTGTAGTTAGGAAAGAAAGAAAGGGGAGAGGGGGAGAAATAGGAATAGAAAGAATATGAAGAAGATGGAGAGGAAAAGGGTAAAGGACAGGGGCGTAGCGAGGAATTTTCCATCGTTTGGGGTCCCGGGAGGGGCTTAACCTCTTTATCGACTTCTGCATTTTGCGTTATATAAAATTTTAAATATAAAAAACACTCATTTGGGGGGCCGGGGATATTTACCTCCCCCACCCTATCCACTGGTGGGGGGGGGAAGAAAAAGAGGATGAAAGAAGGGATAGAATATTGACGAAGAGAAAGAAAAAGGCGGTGTAGATTAGAGAGAAGAAATGGTAGAGGAACCATACTGAACCATAATCTTCTAATACAAAAACAAAATCTAATAAAATACTCAGAAAGACACAAAGATAAAGGCACATTCCTTGTTCCCTATGCTAGGACGAATTCGTACAAATGCTCCTTCGTCCTTAGTGCTATTAAAGCATGGAATGGGTTGACTGGGCTAGCCAGGAAAACCTCTAAGGAGAATGCTACTAGACCCCACCATAACCTACTTACCATTGTTGAAAAACGTAAACTTAAACTCTATGGCCACATTACAAAGTCCACAGCTCTCGCAAAGACCTTCCTTCAGGGAACAGTACCAGAAAGAAAAAGAAGAGTAAGACAGAGTAGGCGATGGGAAGACATCATAGAATGGACATAATTGTCAGTGAATGAAAATCTATCCAAGGCAAAGGACAAAGAGGAATGGACCAAGACGGTGGACTGATCTTGCGTGGTGCCCCAACGGTCCAACAGACTCAGGTGAATGTGTTGGTGAGGATGAAACATGCCACTTGCGAATGCTGACCATTTGTCTTCAAATCTCAACAGGCCCGAACAAAGTGCTGAAAACTCTTTTACTAGGCAAACTGTATAGAGAACTGCCAGAACTGGAAACCACTGCTCAGATCTAGTACTGTTTGATTCAGCTAACATCAGACAGAAAACGAAATAGAAGAAATAAAACAAGACTGAAAGAGGAAAGGAGAGAGGAGTGAGATAGGAGAAAGGGAGGGGGGGGAGTCATAACGGGCGTGAGGATACAAATTACAAAGTATTTGTTATTGTCACGCTTGGTATTTCTTCCATCTTAGCAAAAATCCACCCCCAATGACAACGGGGATAATTTATCAAGATAGTATAGAGCTAGGAGGACAAAGCAATACTTACACCGTCTTTCTTCACGTCATGAAAGGGGAATTCCTCAATGTATTGCTTTTTTTTTTGCCCCTGTGTGTGTTTGTGTGTTGGGTTGTCATGGGAGCAAGTGCATTCGTCAACACCGTTTAGACATCAAAGCCGGCTTACAGAATGTTGACAACTTGTTAACTTTCAGCTGCTGGAGAGACAGGGCGTGAGTCACGTGACTAATGGCGATGGCGACCTTTGCCATGAAAAGTAGGCATTTTTTTAAAAAAGTTCATGTAGATAGTACTAAGTGTGTTGTAAAAGTAGGTAGCCTCAATGTCGTAAAACTAAATACACGAAGTTTCAACGACGTAATCCTAAGTATTCTCAATGTCGTAAAACTAAATACACGAAGTATCAACGACGTAAACCTAAGTACTCTCAATGTCGTAAAGCTAAGAACATGACGTATCAATGACGTAAAATAAGGGCCCCCCCTTATGTCGTAAAACTAAGTACACGAAAGCGTATTAAACCTGCATGTAGTATCTGATGACAGTAAGACTTTTCCCCTTTTGTGTGAGCGTGGATCTCCTGGAAAAGATTAGTCTAGTTTTGCTTGTTAATTTGTTTACTCTCCTATTAGCTTTTGCAAGTGTTGCACTATTGTTTATTTCAAATTATTAACATTATGTACAACGTTATATTGCTATTTTTATGGTGTATATTTTTATGAATAATAAGTAATTAACTTTTAATTTTTTTTTTATAATTAAAATTTATCTATCAAAGAAAGTTTTCTTCAGTAGATAAATTTAGGTAAATGAGAACTAGATATGAGATGATTAAAAGAAGATTTTAATAAAACTAGAACTTTTATAGACGATATATACATTCCATCACTCAAAGAAAAAAATAGGCGGGGTCTCTTGAGAGAAGGCTTTCCGTGCTGCCTTTAAGTACTCAGTACACAACTCTGTTTGAGGCGGGTGTTGAACCTCGAGCCCCCTCATAGGCAGCCAAGACAATCCAAGCTCAAGCGTACTAAGCCTCTCGACCACGCTTCGCATAAACACAAGAATTGCTTGCTTAAGAGTATAGGATTAAATTAATGGATTAAAAAAAGATTTACTACATTTTATAAATATTCCAACAATTGTCTTTAAACTTAAGAATTAAAGGACGGTGCACTAACATTAATTCCGGTACACTAATTTCTTGAGCTCTTAAACAATACATGCGGTAGAATTATAATACGTTCAATATAAATATTTTCTCGTTCTCTAGCCAAATTCAATTTTTAAATAAGAAAAAAATATGTAACTACCAAACTAGAGTTTTCACAGTGTGGTAGTAATTATTTTCATAAGATATAAAGCAACTATCATAATTCTTGAAAAATCGTTAAAGCTGTTTTGGAGATCCTGGTCCAAAGATAGAGAGAGAAAGAAAGAAAGATCGAGACAGAGAGAGACAGAAAGAGATAGAGAAACAGAAAGAGAGAGAGAAAGAGAGAGAGAGAGAGATAGAAAGAAAGAGAGAGAGAGAGAAGGAGAGAGAGAGGTAGACTGATAGAGAGACAGGGAGAGAGGCAGAGATACACACAGAGATTGAGAGAGGAAGAAATGCAGATATTTTCTTATCTTATATAATACAGACGTTACTTCGAAAAAAGATGATTACCTACTACGCGTCATGCATTTCGTCATGCATATTAACCAATGACCTAAATTCTGCCAAGATAGAGAGATATGTACACAGTAAACCAAACATCAGACACCCCATTGACACACAAAGACGCAGACAGATGAAAATCTAAAAGAAAACAAAACAAAAAAATCCAAATGCGTATTGCGCGATGTTTCAGAATCCAGTGACTTCTGCTTGCAACTCGTGAAAGTTCTCACAAGGTCATCAAGTTGAGCAGACGTGAACATAGTGCTTGGATGCTAACAGTCGCACTGTTGTGTTCACAATGAAAGGGTAGAGACACTAACAAAAAAAACAAAACAAAACAAAAAAGACAACGAGAGGGGTACAGTAATGGGAGGGGGAGGGCCATGATCAGGGCGGACCACCTTGACTTGTCATGTATGTGCATAGCGGTAGCGGGGAATCGTCAGATGTCACACCGCGTCATCTCAAATGTCACAACGCATCCGAGGATGCTATAATATCCATCTGTCGCCGTCATAACAACATGTCGCTCTGTTCCTGTCACACGGGTTTGCTAAGGTCTGGACGACCCGAGGCCCGATGTCGAGGGCTAACTCTTACAAAAAGCGGGAACGAGAATACAAGAAGAGATATTCCAAATCATCATTTTACTAAGTCATATAGTATTGCGATCTCGATTGACTACTGAAGTACTCCATTTGACCTTACAGATGGAGGACTCCTAAATGTTTTGAGTTGTATGATGACAATGTTTGGTTAAGTAGCCTCGTAGCTGAGTAGTCTGCCTTGAAAGCTTTAACAGGAGGCCAAGCTGTTGGCTTTAGTATTTTGAATGGTCTATTCTTGGTGTTTAATGTTTGTTGTTTCATAAAGATACTGGCCCATATAGCTCAAGTGACTTGAAAGGTTCTTTTTTTTTTAATGTTAGATGTTAGATTGGTGCCTGGTCACTGCAATGTAATGGGGCCTGGTCAGTTCAAGGAGACGGGGCCTGCTCACTGCAAGGTGATGGGGCCTGATCACTGCAAGCTAATGGGGTCTGGTCACTGCAAGGAGACGGGGCCTGGTCACTGCAAGGGGACGGGACATTGGTCACTGCAAGGAGACGGGGCCTGCTTATTGCATTGAGACCGGGCCTGGTAACTGCAAGGTGATGGGGCCTGGTCATTGCAAGGTGATGGGGCCTGTTGTGAGGTTGTTAATTTAACTATTTCTTTCACCTTCATTCAATATCCTCTGTACCCAAGTGCTGTTATTAGAAGTTAATGTCATGTTTTCTTGACATTTCTTGAAACACTAAACACTATTTATGTTTTATAACCCTTGTCAGTTTGGATTGCTATCCACTTTTAGTGGGGAATTGATTTTTCGTCGGATCTTGTTTCGCAGCATTAAAGTAGATATCGTCTAGTTGTTAAGACGGAGAATATATTGCCTTGTACTTAAAGATCTAGTGTCTATACCAGTGTTTCTCAAGCGTTTCCCCTAACGAAACACTTCGCATATTCTGAGTATTTAGCGCAACACTTTGCTTATTTTGTTAGAGATATTAATTCACGTCGTCACATGCTAGTTAATTAATTATTCCAGTAGTTCGAGGAACACCTATTGAGGCATCGTGGTACACCGAGGATACACGGAACACAGTTTGGGACACACTGGTGTCTACACTGGTCTATAGGGTCAGTGTTTATGTGTCTTATATCTCAGTGCTAAGTTTGACCCAACGATGATATGGTGTGGAATAATGATGTGACTGAAAATAGGTCCAACTCCGAATCAAGTAATTCACCATTACAAGTCCTGAGTGATAGTTTTAGTTATCTAGTATACCTTTACCAATGAGAAATCTTGAGTGAAGCTATCTAGTCCTATATCGTACGCTTGCCGTATAATATTGTTACCCATATTTAATAATGTTTTATAGTGCAAACGCTATATTTCTTTTATTCCATGATAATAAATAATGCATGCTATGAACACAAACACACCCCTAAGCTTCAGTTGTTTTTGTTTTTACAAGTTTTTTTTTTTTTTTTCATTCATCAATCGTAAACAAACAACATTGAGTCACGTGCTTCTCTATCTCTTCTATACAAATTACGATCTAATTCTAATCAACAATGCTTATCACGTGACAGTTTTTTTTTCCGTTGTTTTATCAATATTATCACGTGACCGTTGGTTTTGGTGAATGAGCTCCATTTGGTTTTGTACAGCGCAGTTATTTTTTGACTCACAGTAGAGCTTAGAGAAGCAACAGTACCTTGCAATATCTGCTATCTTTGCGTCTCGGTCTACTGATCACCTCTATGTTTGTTTTTTGGTGTCCTAGCCTATCACTTCCTCTGTGGGTTCCAGTCTAGAGACTGTCCTGCATTGCTGACTCATGTTCTTCGCATTGTGTGCCCACTTTAGCCACGTTTGAGTCGTTTGGTTTCTTCTTCTATTTGTCTTTTCAATCGTTTGTTGTCTGAGATTTTGCCTGGCTGAGCGGTAAAGCGCTTGGCTTCTCAACTGGAGGTCCCGAGTTCGAATCGTGATGAAGACTGGAATATTTATTTCGGGATCCTTGGGCGCCTCTGAGTCCACACATCTCTAATGGGTACCTGATATTAGTTGAGGAAAAGTAAAGGCGGTTGGTCGTTGTGCTGGTCACATGACACCCTCGTTAACCATAGGCCAGAAAATCAGATGACCTTTACGTCATCTGCCCTATAGACCACAAGGTCTGAATGGGGAACATTACTTATTTAAGTATACAAGTACACAAGCATGTGTTAGTGATTGCTTGAACCTCGTCTATTTTGTTAGTAGCTACTCTCAACTTTCATGCTTATAGCCTGCTAACTACTCTATGGTCCAATCTCTTTGTCGGACCTGTTGGTTGGGGGGGGGGTGAGTACAAGGTTTGCATGCAGCCTTTAGGCGTTAGGAAAAAAACAGCTCTGCCTAATTCATGATTTTAAACTCGAGCACCCATAGTAGGTAGCCAAACGGCTTCTGACACTCAGAAGAAAAAAAAAATATATTAAGAAAATAAAAATACAAGAAAAAAAAACAACAAACAAATTGTATGTCTATAGCTCTACATATCATCACTGTTGTTGCTGGCAGTCTTATAGATTGATTCAATGTTTCAAAAATGAGGGTGGTAGAGCGCTAAGGCACATTCAGTCACATCATAAGACTTGTCGCAATTAACTCTTGCTAGTCACATAGAATTAAATGTCTTTTGAACTGACTGCTGACATTTTTAAGTTAAAAGAGATTTCAATATCCCGCCCCTCCTCCCTCCCTCAGTGTGTGTAGGCTTGCACAGCACAGAGTGTGTGTACATACTCACGGAGCGACACCCAGACGCACACCATGTGTTGTGTGTTGGGATGGACAAAGTCATTAGTTGGAATCCGATCTGGAAGGGGATCATGTCAGACTGTTAGTCCCCCACACAATGACTGGCCATTAACAGTTGATGTCAGGGATTAACTTGTCAGTAACGGTAGTGTTTGCAGCGCCCTGCAGCGGGAAAATGTACTGCTTTTTGCTGCCCAGAATATCCCCCTCTCCCTCCCACCCCCACGCACATACACATTCTTTTTTTGTCTGATTCTTTCTTTCTTTTGTTCTTTGCACCTATTTAGTCTTCACTCTATCACTCCCTGTATTACTTTAAACACATTCTTTCTTTCTTTCTTTCTTTAGTTTTCCACTTTTTTCAAGCCGTTAGTCTTATATACCTTTCTTTCTATCCTCCTCAATTATCATTCTTTCCATTTCTCTTAGTACCTCCTCAATTCTCTTTATTTATCTCCTCTCTTTATTTTTGCGTATTATTTTCTTTTTACGCTCCAGTCCATCTTTACTCAGTTCATTCTCTTTACCATTCTCTTTATTTCTCATTTATTCTTTAACGCTCTATCTCCACATCTTTGTTTGTTTCAAGGCATTTATCTTTTTACAATACCTCAATTCAAGTCACTCCTTCATAGAGGAACGCGGAGGCGGTGGGCGGACAGCTGGTCTCAAAAACAGCTCTAAAGATTTTCCTATAAATTAAACAGTTGATGTATACACAGCCAACGGGTCACGGAGGTCACGATGTATATCATCGAGGAAAGAATCACTTGCTCGTTAGCCACGCGGAGAAAACTCTAGTTTGACCTTTATAATTTCTCAAAAATAAATAAATATATCAAAATTTGGCTACAAAACTGGACCTAGGTCTAGTGCCAACATGGCGTAGTCATCCGTATTACCTCAAATATGTGATGACAAAGTACCTTTAAAGTTGCTTCAGTTGTATTGAAGTTTATAAGCGTCGCTTATATTTTTTACGTAAATCTAATATATATTTTACCTAGATTCTAGATGTAGACGATATTTTAGAAGTTCTAAATCAGAATTTTAGGTCTAGTGTTAGATCTAGATGTTCATATAATGAACATGCCAATAGATAATCACACAAGTGTGCCTTCCTTACCACTGAACAAAAAAAATGTGTAAGTTCTAGCAACTGGGGTTTCTATGCATCCATACATGCATTTTGCATACTAATCCATCCATCAGTTGTTATCTCAGTTAATCTGTGTTGTTTTTTTTTTATTTTAAAATTGGCTACATTTCTTTCTTTATCCTTCTATCTCCCTCTCTTTCCGTCTCTCTCTCTCTCTCTTCTTCACTGTTAGGCTGTGGATATTTTTTATCTCTCTCTTTCTTACTCTCCGCCCCTCTCACTATATCATATACCTCTGACCGAAATTGCTATCTCATCCCATTAGAAGGGAGCAAACTCTTATCGCCATGTCAATGGGAGCGACCACCGCTGGATGGAGTAGCCTGCCCTCTCTCACGCTCTGAGAGTGGATGATGGCCCTTTACAAGTTGCAATTGTTGTGATCTATCTGTCAGGCTGTCAGTCTGTCCGTGACACTGCTCAACCGTCAGCGCCACACACGTCTGACCCACGGTCGAACCGGAAGTGAGCACACACAGACACGCACATTCAAAACTACCAGCCCTGTAGTTGTCTATTCTTGGAAGACACAATATGAAGTTCAGCTTAACATGAAGAGAGAATAATTTAAAAAAAAGCCAATGTGTTGTGAAGTTTACAGTCGTCTTATCTTATCTTATAAAATGCAGATGTTACTTCAAAAAAAGAAGGCGATTACGTCTCAAGCGTCATGCATTCAGTCATGCATGTTAACCAATGACTTAAATTCTGCCAAGTCACTGGTTTTCCTGGCTAGCTCAGGCAACTTATTCCATGCCCTAATAGCACTAGTAAAGCAGGAGCTTTTGTACAAATTTATCCAAGCTTATGAAACAGTCGTGAGAGAATACAGTATGTAACCATCCTTAATGTTTACCCTCTAAATTTAAAAAAAAACATTTTAAAGTTTAAAATCAAGTTTTCGTTTAATTATTATTATCATGACCATGGGCAAGCGTCATAAGTAGACAAGGAGATTTCAACATGATTTCACCATTTTGTTTGATGAGTTTGTTCCCAATCCAGAAAATGTTCTGCGTTGTTATTTTATGCATTTTAAAATCGCCCTCAAAATGATACATTTGGAAACACGAATCGACTTGGTTCTGAGAACGAGAAATACTTAAAGCTGGTTAGAATGGAACAATAAATGAAAAAAAAAACAAGACAAATACAAAAAAAAAAAACAAAAACAAGACAAATACAAAACGAAACACGACAAAAGAAAAATAGGTTTCTCAGAAGTCGTTGTTAAAGAACAAACACGTAACTAAAAGTTAGGAGGAAATTTGAAAAGGGCCTGACAATTATTGTTTTTTTCATTTAATTCACGTCTATTGTCACAGTATAATACAAGTACATACAATCAGAGGCGTAGCTAGAAATTTTCCATCTTTTGGGGGCCCCGAGGGGACTGACCTATTTGGGGCGCCCTACATTTTACGTAATACTTATTGTTAATGTAAAAAAGAAGCTCTTTTGTGGGCCCCCCTCAAGTGGGGGGCCCTGGGGGGCTCTCCTCCCGCCACCCTAGCTACGTCACTGCATACAATGTATCACCACAGCAAATAATATATCATAAAAGCACATATAATGTATCATACAAGCAAAACTAATGTTTCATATAAGCACATATCACGAAAGCACTTTCAATATATATGATATCATTATCATTATTATATTTTTACACCCTATAATGGAAATGTGACAGTAGCAACAATGAACAGCACGAGATACAACTTTTTGGGACGTTCAATTCAAATGAGATTGAAAAACAACCAACCAACTTTTCACTACATACGTTTATAATTTCAATCATGTTCAGACTATCTCTGAGGTTTCGAACCGGAGTACTTACAATATACCCTTCACGAGCTATCTGTTTGTTTGAGCTGGCTAAACGAATAGTCTTTAAAAAAATGGATTTTTATTCAGTTTTTTTTTTTAAATTATCAAAACAATTTGACCTTGTCTTCGAACAGGTGACCTTGGCGACCTTAATCTGTTTTACAGTTCATTAAAATTTTCAGCAATTTAATCGGAAGTCCCGATTTCATTTTGGATGGATCGTGGACAACAAGCTTAATGAGCGGGATACATTTGTATGGGCTGTGTCCAATCTTGTGTTCTCAGGGCTGGGCCCAGTGCTGATAACGTTCTGTCATTACATCATTAGGAGGGAAAGTCATAAGCGAGGGGACCCTCATATCCAGACGACAGCATTGCGGACATACTGCATGGGAATATGGACGTACGCTATTCACGTGGGAATAGTCCAAACATACATCCAGAGAGGACCCCCCCCCTTTTCCAATCAATCCCTTTTCGACTCATTACCCCCCCCCCCCCCTTTTTCATTTCGTTGTTTGACAGAAAGATTTAAATCAATTTTGTTAATGAAGAGATTGAAGCTATTTGTGGTGTTAATCTCTCTGTGTCCAGGGAACCAGACGACGATAGCCTTTGATGATTTTGTTTGGTTACTTTTATAAGATTCTGACTTCCCATTAGAGATGAAGGTTATTAAGTCCTAGTCTATACGTCTTGCAGGACTGCAGAGTTGCTAGCAGACATGGTTCAAATACAGGACCATTATGACCACAGTCCAAAGAGCTAGCCACACGACCAGGCGCCATTTCTGAGGGGAAAAGCAGGAATAGAGTGAATGCAGTTGAATTTAATGATTCTTTTTTTGAAAAAAAAAATCAAATAAATAAAAAAGGTTAATTTAAAATAATATTATTTAGGCGAGAAAGATACCATGTAGATTTTATTGAACTGAGAGATTGGTTAGTACAGTTTGGACACAAATAACAAGAGGAAGATATTCGTTTGAGATATTTGTAGGGTGCAGTTTGGACATAGAAAGGTGAGGTCAAGGCTTAGTAGACTCTATGAAAGAAACCCTGTATTGTGAATGACGCAGGATGTTCGGTTTTATGGGAAATGTTCGCAAACGTCATGGATGTTCTCAAATATGAAAACACTCATTGTGTCTCAGCATTGTATCTCAGCATTGTATCTCAGCATTATATCTCAGCATTGTATCTCAGCATTGTATTTCAGCATTGTACCTCAGCGTATATATATTTCAGAGAATCTCACTGCTGGTGTTTCCTTCACAGTCCAGGCAATGAGGCTTGACATCTTGTGGCTTTCTCTTATGGTCAGGAATCAATCCACAGACGATTCTACCACTGGCGTTGCTATGAATTTACCATCGTTTGGGGGGCCCGGGAAAGTTGACCTCTCTGGGGGGGGGGGGCTGTATTTTGAGTAATATTAAATTTTTAACGTAAAAAAACCCCCACAAATTTGCCCCCCCCCCCTTCAAGTGGGGGCCTGGGGGGATTTTTAAATTCTCCCCCTCATCCCCCCACCCTAGCTACGCCACTGTGTTCTACGACTACCTCTCTGATTAAGAGCTTCAAATACATAGAAACACATTTCCATTGAAAACGTCTTGTTCTTCGTATGTACTTTGAGTTCTTCAGTATGTTCTTTGAGTTCTTCAGTATGTTCTTTGAGTTCTTCAGCAAAAGCTATAACCTTGGAGCCATAGGACAGCCCAGTGAAGAACATGAGCTTTAAATCCGTAGAGTCTCACGGTGGCCAGTGAGATGCTGGGATTTTGAAACTCACTACCTGAACATGGAATTAACTACAAATGTACCAGTTTCGTTCCGTGTGTGTGTGTGTGTCCTAGTGTGTCAGCGTGACTTGGATGAGGCTACTCGCCTACATCAGCGACACCTTCCTTCATGGTATTTGACCACATGACGTGCTTGACACCCGCAGACACCTTCGGAAATAAACAGAGTGACGTCTGCTGCAGTCAGAACAAAACAAATCAACAGCCGTGAGGAGAAAGAGGAGGAGGAGGCACTACTGAGTAGAGGAGGTTATATGTGTGTGCGTGCAACTGTGCGTGTGGTTGTGTATGTGTGTGTGTGTCTGCGCAAAGAATAAAGGAACTTGATGGGATGCGGAATCACCGCAAATTATTTTCGACTTCTGCACTCAGTAGTCGTGTGTGTGCGTTCGGGCGATTCTTATATTGTATTGCTCGAAACGCGTATTCGATTACGCATTAACGGCCTAACACAGAGTACTTAGCTTACGTTTGAAATATTCGTTTGATCGAAACAAAATGGAAACATATTTTTCACATTTTAAAAACTTACCTCAATATGTAAATCTATCTTTTTAAGACCAGTTTACTTATCTTTTTTTTTTTTATCTTTAATCCATTTAGTCATTTTAAGAAAATGGTAGAAAATAATCCATAGCAATAGCGGCTCAAAAGGTATCGCGCGATAGGCTCATGGTGGCGGTATTCGATTAGGCCTCCCCCAGAACTATCAGAAGATGGATTTTCAATTTGTGACAGCTGCCTTGTCCATAAAATAACGAGCCTATTTGGCATGTCAATGGAGAGAGGTGATCTGGCCAACAGAACACGAGGCCCAAACAGTCAACTGTTAATAGCTGTCTGGAGAAGAATTAAATGGCAAGCCATAATTCTCTGAGCGTGAGTCAAGCGAGTGTAAAACGCCATGGCGCACAGCTGCGTCAGTAAATCATACAGGGTACTGGGAAGAAGAAAAAAAAGCGGGGTGGGAGGGTAGAGGGCGTAAAATCGCTGCTTTGGGAAATGTCACGCCAATGAAATCGCTAGATTTCTCCCTTCTCCCGCTGTATATTGTGTAGAACGGCTTTATACTTCCTTCTTTCAAGATGGTTTTGGACGAATTTGTAGTGCTTGTTTCTATGTCTGCGTCAGCGCATTAAAGTACATTGATTATCAATTGAGACTTGGGGCCTCATTTACGTCTCTGGTCGAGGAAGAAGGTCGAGGGTGTAAACTTATTGGCCTTCAAGCTAAGCGTCCTAAGTCCAAGCTCAGTGTGAGCTTTGAGTGTCTCGTTTTGGTTATTGTAACGTCTGTATTCAAGTATCCATGTAGCTTTAATTTGTACTCAAAAAAAAAAACAAAAAACAACAGAATAACATTAAATAATATTAGATATACGCAATGCACAAAAAACAAAATCTCTTTGATTTAAACAATTAAAACTTTAGTTCTTAAATAATGAGGAGTACATGTCTTTAGAAGTTCTCTTACTACGTCTCTACCGTTCGATCTCTCTCTCTCTCTATATATATATATATCTATCTATCTCTCTCTCTCTCTCTCTCTCTCTCTCT